>JAHRHZ010000140.1:20485136-20514072 GCA_024137785.1 Ginglymostoma cirratum
CCTCCCTGGACTGACCTATCTCCTCCCTACCCCCCTACCTACACTCATCTTTACTGGCTCCATCCCCGCCTCTTCGACTTGTCTGCCTCCTCTCCACCTATCCTCTCCTCTATCCATCCTCTATCCGCCTCCCCCTCTCTCCCTATTTATTTCAGAACCTTCTTCCCCTCCCCCATTTCTGATGAAGGGTTTAGGCCTGCTGCTATGATGCTGCTTGACCTGCTGTGTTCATCCAGCCCCATGCTTGTTATCTCACATAACAAATACAATTGTTTACATGCTAAATTCACCAGGGCTCCTTCTAACAACACCTTCAAAACTTACAGCCTCTATCACCTAGGACAAGGGCAGTTGACACATGGGAACATCATGACCTGCAAGTTCACCTCCAAGCTACTCGCCATCCTGACTTAGAATCATCACTCTTATTCCTTCGTTATCACTGGGTTAGGAAATTGGAGGTTCCTTCTTAACAACAACGTGGGTGCACCTACACCTTGTTGACTGCAGCAGTTCTGGCAAAGGACTCAGCATCACCTTCTTGAGGGTAATTAGGGCAATTAATGTTGGTGTGGCGAATGATGCCCCTATCCCATGAACTAATTCGAGCTTCTGTTTTGAAAATCTCAAGGAAATATATTAATAATTAAATTGCGGATTTTATTATGGTTGGAAAAAGTTTGGAGCTACATTTATTACATTTGACCTGTTTTGCTTAAGTTTTATGTTGGGGAAGTCAACAAGAAATTAGATTGTTTGAGTCTAAGTTGACATTCCTGTGAGTGTACTCATTATATTTTCGCTGGTGCCACCTTTGGGGTATGATATTAAACCGAGCCCCTTTCTGTTCACTTGTGATGTAAAAGAACACACGACAGTATTTTGAAGAAGAGCAGGGGAGTTAGCCATTGTGCCTCGGCCAATATTTATCCCTCAATTAACTTCACTAGACAAACACATTCAGTCATATGACATTATTGTTGTAAGAGCTTCCTGTGTTCTAAATGTGGCCATGTTTACTATGTTATAACAGTGACTACATTCCAAATGTACTTCAGAGTTATAAAGCGCTATTAGACAGGACTGGAGAGTTTCAGCTACAGGGAGAGGCTGAACAGGCTGGGGCTTTTTTCCCTGGAGTATCGAAGGCTGATGGGTCACCTTACTAATGTTAAAAAAAGAATCATGAGGGGAATGGATAGGGTGAATAGCCAAGGTCTTTTTCCTAGGATGGGGGAATCTAAAACTAGAGGGCATAGGTTTAAGGGGAGACTGGAACAATTTAAAAAGGACTTGAGGGGTAACTTTTTCATGCAGAGGATGGCGTATGTATGGAGTGAGCAGACAGAGGAAGTAGTGGAGGCGGGTACAATTACAACATTTAAAACATTTAAAAGGCAACTGGCCAGGTATGAGTAGGAACGGTATGGAGGGATTTGGGCCAAATGCTGGCAAATGGGACTAGGTCAGATTGGGATACAAATTTCTGTTCTAGGGATGTCAGAGTGTTTCAGCAAATGCATCACTTTTGACTTGTAACGTAGGCAAATACATTTAATACGTTTGGAAACCAGAGATCAAGTGGCACCAGTAAACCAAATGTATGGATTAACCACTGCATTCTGTGGTAGCAGTTGGAATCAGAAGGAAATATGCTTTGACTTTTGCGCTAACTTGCAGAAGGTTAGAGTATCTCACCCTTTGACTTTTTTTGTTATAAACAGTGAGGGAAAAGTATGTCACCCATGACCAGTTCTTCTACAAATCAATTTAACTGACTACATTGGGATTTGATTTAGTGAAGAGATGCATGTGGGGGATATCGGAGATTTTAATTGGAACATCACCGCTGGTGGGGTGCTGAATGCCATGTATTTCTGAGCAATCTTTAGCCAGACGTGCCGGGTGAATGATGTATCACAGAAACCAGACTTCTTGCAAAAGTACTGAAGACTTGTGCTTCAGAACTTTAGTGTCCTTAGCCAGTACAGCGTTTACCTGACAATGTGGAAAATTGCCTAGGTATGTCCAGTAGACAAAAATAGAGAGCAATCCAGTGGAGCAACATTGTGTCCCATCAGTGTTCTCTTGATCATCAGCAACGTGATGAAGGTGTCATGAACAGCGCTATCAAGCAGCACCTGCTCAGCAGTAACCTGTTTAGTGACACCCATTTTGAGTTCCACGAGGGCCAATCAGCTCCTAACCTCATTACAGCCTTAGTTCAAACATGGACAAAAGAGCTGAACTCCAGAAGTGAGAGTGGCAGCCCTTGACTTCATGGCTGCATTCGAACCAGTGTGCCAGGCATCAAAGAGCCTTAACAAAATTGGAGTCAATGGGAATCAGGAGAAAACTCACTACTGGTTGGAGTCATACCTGACATGTAGGAAGATACTGTGGTTGTTGGAGGTCAGTAATTTTACTTCCAGGGTATCTCTGCAGGAATTTCTCAAGGTAGTGCCCTAGGCCCAATCATCTTTAGCTACTTCATCAATGACCTTCCCTCCATCATAAGGTCAGAAGTGGGGATGTTCATGGGTGACAGCACCATGTTTAGCACCATTTGTGGCTTTTCAGATACTGCAGCACTCCATGTCCAAATGCAGCAAAACCTGAACAATAACAAGGCATTTGCTGAAAAATGACAAATAACATTTGCGCCACACAAATACCAGGCAATGACCATCTCTAATGAGAGACAATCTAACCATCACCCCTTTAAATTTGATGGCATTACCATCACTCAATCCCCCATTGTCAGCATCCTGGGATTAGCATTAACTAGAAACTGAACTGGACTCGGCATTTAAATAATGTGCCTACAAGGGCAGGTCACAAGGTAGGAATGCTGCAACAGGTAACTCATCTCCTGACTCCCCAGGGTGTGCTGACCATCTACAAGTTATAAGTCAAAAGTGTGATGAAATACTCCCCACTTGTCTGAATGGGTGCAACTCCAAAAACACCCTAGGCTTGACACCGTGCAGAACAAAACAGCCCACTTGATTGACACTGCATCCACAGATATTCCGTCACAGCATAACTGATGCTCGGTAGCAGCAGTGTTACCGTCTACAAGATGCGTTGCAGAAATTTTCCACCGATCCCGAGACAGCACCTTACAAACCCACAACCTCTACAGTGTAGAGGGGCAAGGCAGCAGATATATGGGATCAACACCACCTTCCGTTCCTCTTCAAACTATTCACCATCCTGGCTTGGAAATGTATCCCTGTTTTTTCACTGTCATTGTGTCAAAATCCTGAAATCCCTTCCCTAATGGCGTTATGGGTCTGCCTATAGTACAAGGACTCTAGTGGGCTAAGAAGGCAGCTTATCACCACCCACATCTTGAGGGCAACTAGGTATGGGTACTAAATGCTGGCCTGGTTAGCGACGCCCATGTCCTATGGGTGAATAAAAAAATTGTCATGGTGTATTGAGTCAACAATGTTGACCAATGCACTTGGAATGATAGAAAACATACTATTGGAGAAAGTGCTGGAGAACTGCAGCAGGTCTGGCTATATCTATTGAGATACACGTAGTTGAAGAGTTTCTCATCAATTTTGACTCTGTTCCATTCTTCCAGCTTCTTTGTTTCTGTTACATCTGATAAAATGTCACTTTCCACACAGATATTTTCCACACGTTTTCCTTATTTCGCCAATCGAAGATTTTCTCCTACTGCAATGGACGGAGCACTCAATCATGTCCTTGTCTTCAACTTCCAACCACCATCTTCTTCTGTATTTTGAAGAATCACTGTCTGCAGTTTCTGCCATCTCCAGCATGATGCCACCAATGAACAAATCTTCTCCCCTGTTAGCTTTCTGAAGGAACTGTTTCATCTGTAATATTCCCTCTGTAACACTGGTCCAGTCCTCCAATCCCACCCAACATCTCATCGCCCTCCTGTTATACCTAGTCATCCTACAATAGTCAGTTTTGCTATTTTGCTTCCTTCATCTTCACTGTCCAAAGCTCCAAACACTCCTTCCAGGTGAAGCTGTGATTTATTTCATTCAATCTTATTCATTGTATTTGCTGCTCATAGAAAAGTCTCCTCTACTTTGGGGAGCCCAAATGCAGATTGGGTAAGTGGGTGACATTGTTTATGCCCTGAAGCTGTTGAATTCAAAATTGGCTTGATGGTAGGTGACAGAGGGTGGTGGTGGAGGGTTGTTTTTTGTACTTGAACACCGCTGGTCACAGGCTTCCCACAAGGATCGGTATTGGGTCCCCTTTTGTTTGTCATTTATGCTGAATGTGTAATAAAAGATTTTCTTTTCTCCCTGCACATTTGCTTCTTTTGCAAAATGCTTTAGAACTATGCCGTCTGGTTCTTGATCCACTTACCCACAGGAAAATGTTTTTCCCTCTCCAGTAATGGCCTAGTGGTATTATCGCTGGACTGTTAATCCTGAGACCCAGATAATGTTCTGGGGACCCCGGGTTTGAATCCTGCCATGGCAGATGGTGGAGTTTGAATTCAATAAATATCTGGAATTAACAATCTAATAATGACCGTGAATCCATTGTTGATTGCCAGAAAAACCTGTCTGGTTCACTAATGTTTTTTAGGGAAGGAAACTGCCATCCTTACCTGGTCTGGCCTACATGTGACTCCAGACCCACAGCAATGTGGTTGACTCTGAACTGCCCTTTGGACTATTAGGGACGGGCAATAAATGCTGCCGAGCCAGCGACGCCCTCATCCCTTGAATGAATAGACAAACCCTATTCAAATGCTTCATGATCTTGAAAACTACTCTCAAATCTCCTCTTCAGCTCCTCTTCAAGGAAACAATCACAACCCTTCCAATTTTTCTTCATAACTAAAGTATCTCATCCTTGAAATCATTCTCAGGAAACTCTTCTGCACACTCTCCAATACATTTAATGTCATTAGCCTGTCATAAGCACACATTTTCTTCTTTGACTTCATATCTATCTACTTTTTCATCTAGGGAGCTCTTGATTTGTTTGTACCATCTTTCTCTTTTAAGGGAACATACTTTGACTATGTCCAAACCATCTCCTTTTTGAAGGTATACTGTTGTTCAGTTCCTGTTTACCTGAACAGCTTGTGGTTTGAGTTTATCCGGCTCAGCTTTGTTCTCTTCCGATTTGAAGGTTGCTCTTTGCCAGTTGATTGGTCAATCCAAGGCAGTGACAATAATGTCATTTTCTACTGTCCTCTGAAACCACTGATTCAATACAGTAATAATATTAAGAATTAACAACATATGGTTATAACATATGGAATGGTAATTTGGCTGTACAGGAGTTGACTTCATTCAATTTTAAGGATGTTTATCACATTACCACAAATATAGGTGTACTTTTAGCTTTGTTCTGTGTAGGTTATTTTCATACTTTTGATTAGTGTAGGATTGCATTTGAAACTTCTTAGCAATTTTTTAAAAAGAGAACTGCTTTAATATAACAGATGGAGCAACAATGGTGTGCAAATTGTACTCTTGTTCACTGACGCAGTACTTAGGGCCAAACACAAATTAACAATAATGTCATTGCACGTGAAAATCTTAATTAAAGCTGTAATATCACTGCATGCTAAAAGCACACTCAATGGGCCAAATGACCCAATTCTGTTCCTACATCTGTGGTCTTATGCAGGGATTTCAAAACGCAGATACAAAAATCAGGCCTGGTATAATTATTTATCCAACAAAATGCAACCCAATTTTCTGCAGGATTCACAGATTTGGTTCAATGGATTCAGACCTCCTCCACCCACCGACGTCTGGACAAGTTGGTTCATGCCTCATCCAACATCTACCAGATGTGCTATGCACACTGAATGTATAAAACAGATTGGTCGCAAAACAGCAGAATTCTAAGTCTGAAGTAGGTTTCTGGTGTTTCACAATTTCCCCCTGCTCATTCAGGTCAGCGCATCAGATGATTTTCTCCTTTAGACGAGACAACTCTGTGCAAATCGCATACATGGCATCGGAGCAAGAGGCATCCGACCACAAGCATCCATGATTGCATTAAGGAGAAATCATTAACCAATATAATGGGATAGCATTACCCTTCAGGTGGCCAGACTTTGGGCAGTACCCTGTAATATTCAAACCTATGCCACTCTCCAATGCACATGCTTCTCATTTTTATGTTGCAAAGTCAAGACTTAATAAAAATACAAATGCCAATGCATTTAGGGCGGCACGGTGGCACAGTGGTTAGCACTGCAGCCTCACAGCACCAGGGACCCAGGTTCAATTCCAGCTTCAGGTGACTGTCTGTGTGGAGTTTGCACATTCTCCTCATGTCTGCGTGGGTTTCCTCCGGGTGCTCCGGTTTCCTCCCACTGTCCAAAGATGTGCAGGCTCGGTGGATTGGCCATGCTAAATTGCCCATAGTGTTCAGGGGTGTGTGGGTTATAGGGGGATGCTCCAAGGGTTGGTGTGGACTTGTTGGGCCAAAGGGCCTGGATCTAATTATAAGATAAAATTTGGTAAGGATCTGACAAAATTATTCAGGAGAATGATAATGGCTGACATGTTTCTGAACCTCATTCTCCTGCCTTGTCCCCATATTCTTTGATCCCCTTACTAATCAAGAACCTATCTATCTCTGTCCTAAACACATTCACAGCCTTTTGTGGCAATGAATTCCACAGATTAACCACCCTCTAGCTGAAGAAATTTTCAATTCTAAGGGGTTGTGCCTTCATCCTGAGGCTTTGAGCTTGGGTCGTAGAATCTCCAACTAGGGGATACATCTTCTCCAGGTCCACTTTATCGAGCCTCAGTATTCTGTAAGATTCAATGAGAGCCACCATCATCCTCCTAAGCTTCATTGAATACAGACCCAGAGACCTCAACCACTCCTCATAAGACAAATCCTTTATGTCTGGGATCATTTTTGTAAACCTCTTCTGGATCCCCTCTAAGGCCAGCACATCCTTCCTTAGACATGGGGCCAAAACTGCTCACAATATTCAAGATGTGGTCTGACCAGTGCCTTCCACAGCCTCAGCAGTACATCTATGCTCTTCTTTCTAGCCCTCTTGAAGTGAATGTTGACATTGCATTTGCCTTCCTACCTGCATGTTAACCTTAAGAGAAACCTGAACTAAGAATCCCAAGTCCCTTTATGCTTCAGATTTCTAAAGTCTTTGCCGCTTAGAAAATAGTCTATACCTCTACTCTTCTTACCAAAATGCATAACTTCACACTTTCCCACATCGTGCTCCATCTGCCACTTCTTTGTCCACTCTCTTAGCCTGTTCAAGTCCTTCTGCAGCTTACCTGCTTCCTCAACACTACCTGACCCTCCACTTGTCTTTGTGTCATTTGCAAACTTAGCAACAATACCCTCAGTGCCTTGGTCCAGATTGTTAATGTATAATGTGAATAGTTGTTCCAATACTTTGTCTGTCAGGTCCCAATCCTCTACCCGTAACAGTACCTTGTCCTAACATTGTGGGCTTTTACCTTATTTGACAGCCTCCTGTATGGCACCTTGTCAAAGGCCTTCTGGAAATCCAAGTAGATCATGTCGACTGACTCTCTTGTCTAACCTGCTCTTTACCTCCTCAAAGAATTCTAGCAGATTTGTTAGGCATGATCTCCCTTTGACAAAGATGTGCTGATTCAGCCCTATATTACCATGCCAATCCAAGCGCTCCACAATCTGATCTTGAATAATGGACTCTAAAATCTTACCACTGACAGAGGTTAGACTAACTGGCTTATAATTTTCCACCTTCTGCCTCTCTCGCCTCTCAAACAGGGCTGTTACATTAACCATTTTCCAGCCATTCTCTGACACACTCCTTGACTCCAGTGATTCACAAAAGTTCACCACCAATGTCACCACAATCTCTTCAGCTAGTTCCTTTAGAACTCTGGGGTGCAGTCCGTCTGATTTGGGTGATTTATCCACCTTCAGACCTTTCAGCTTCCCCAGACCCTCACCTTCGAGATGATCACTACACTCAGCTTTGTCCCCGACTCCCTCGAAGTTCTGATATGCTGCTGGTGTCTTCCACCGTGAATACTGATGTAGAGTACCCGTTCACTTCCTCTGCCATTTCTTTCTTCCCTATTACTACTTCTGCAGCCTCATTTTCCTATGGTCCAATATCCAGTCTTCACTCTCTTACCTTTTCATGTATCTTAAATAAAACTCTTGTAATTGCCTAGATAACAAGGTGTGGAGCTGGATGAACACAGCAGGCCAAGCAGCATCATAGGAGCAGGAAAGCTTGACGTTTTGGGCCTAGACACCCGAAACATCAAGCTTTCCTGCTCCTATGATGCTGCTTGGCCTGCTGTGTTCATCCAGCTCCACACCTTGTTATCTCAGGTACTGCAGATGCTGGAGAATCTATTATCTCTTGTAATTGCCTGTTGTGTTGCTAGCTAGCTTACTCTCATATTTCATTTTCTTCCTACGTATTGCTTTTTTAGTTATACTCTGCGGGCTTTTACTAGTTTCCCAATCCTCTGGCTTCTCCTGATTTTCACTACATTGTTTGCTTTTTCTTGTACTTTTATGCTGTCCCTTGTAAGCCATAATTGAGGGTGACCTTGTAGAGGTTTATAAGATTGTCAGGGGCATAGATAAGGTGAATAGCAAAGATCTTTTCCCTAGGATGGTGGAGTTGGAAACTAGTGGGCATTTTTTTTAGGTGAGGAGAAAGTTTTAAAAAGGACACGTGGGGCAACTTTTTTGCACAGAAAGTAGTTTGTGTGTGGAATGAACTTCCAGAGGAACTGGTGGATGCAGGTGCAGTTACATCGTTTAAAAGACATTTGGATTAGTACATGAATAGGAAAGGGTTGGAGGGATCTGGGTCAAATGCAGGGAAATGGGACTAGTTTAATTTGAGAGCATGATTGGCATTGACGAGTTGGACCGAAGGGTCTGTTTCCATGCTGTGTGACTCTATAATCCTCTGACTCTGTATACTTCTCGAAAAACATGTCCCTACAATGGCCCTGGTTTACTGCTTTTGTATTTAAAAGCTTGTGACTTTTCTGTCTATTGCAGCAGTCAGAATCAGAGGAAACCAGCAAAAATTCGTGATGTTAACCATGAGCATTATGTATTGCTCCCTACCAGAGCTAAGGTTCTACAAAACGACTTTTCATTAAGACTTTCACACTGACACAGTCAGCTATGTTGAAATATAGATAGGTTTGTACTAAAGTTGTCTGCTCAAAAAATTAGGTTAAGATTAAGTTTGATTAGATGGATTGGATGCACATGTCCATCAGTCTGAGTTGAATTTGCTTTTAATCACCACTTTTTATATTTAAAAAGAAATCTTGTTTCTCTACAAAATCATCTTTTAACAAAGGATCCTAAGTTTGTCAGTTATAATTAAACTTGCACTTCCTTTCTGTGCTTCTTGAAATTTAGTTGGGAATGCTGAGATGATTGTGTAAAACTACAAATGAACTTAATATCAACCAAATTTTATTTATCTTTTTTCCATGACGTTTCAAAGTTAGAGCATTCACATTTGTATATTTGTTTTGCACCCATTGTGTGATGTTCAGACTGATGGAAGAAAACAGAAAACATCAGGAAATGATTGTTGAGATATGTGCAGAGAAGGACACCTTGAAAGATGAATTGAAGAAACGGTCTGAAACAGAAAAACAACACATCAACACCATAAAACAGGTAAGACATCACTCCAATTTGATGATCACTATAAAGCACATTTCTGTAAAATCTGGGTACCTTTTTCTTTTGTTGACTTTTAAATTGCAAACAATTTTTCATAGAATGAAAAGATTCCTAGCTGGCTGCTGATCCTATTCTTCAATTAATATATAATAGATGAAACAAACTTAGTATCTTGTGCTTTTTTGCTTGAACTTCGAATCCTTTTGGTCCTCTGAATAACATCTGAATTAGGATAGGAGTAGGCTATTCGGCCCTTCAGGTCTGATCTCCCGTTCAATTAGATTGTGACTGATCTGATTGTAACCTCAAATTCACATTCCTCCCTACCCCTTGTCTAACAAGAATCTATCTACCTCTCCCTTAAAAATAGTCAAGGACTCTGCTTTCACTGCCTTTTCAGAGAAAGAGATCCAAAAATTTAGAGCTCTACAAAATGGAGAAATTCCCCCAGTTTCTGTTAAACAGGTGGTATTTGACTTTTGACTAATGCACAGCTTTACAGCTTAAGAATTGTGTGTTCCTAGATTTGCATCTAAAAGAATCCTGTGCAAATTGAGGTGCTGTAATTGGCAATATCACAACTGCCAAGAAACAACTTATTGTGGGGTGTTTAAGATCATGTGAGGGTCATTCAGCTTTACTGGTCACAAATGAAGTCATTTATTTACAGTCGAAGACCTGGATTTCATGAACCATGCTGAAGGATGATGAATAATGCAACATTTTAGAAGTTGCTCGAAAAGCTCAGCAGTTCTGGCAGCATCAGTTGTGAGGAAGGGTCTCCTGACCCAAAATGTTAACTCTGATTTTTCTTCACAGATGCTGCCAGAACTGCTGAGCTTTTCCAGTAACTTCTGTTTTCGTTCCTGATTTACAGGATCCACAGTTCTTTTAGGTTTTTATACAAATTTTAGATTTTGGAACACGGATAAAGAATGCAGGAGTAGGCCATTCAGCCCTTTGAGCCCTAAGGTTATGTTTGATTATATTCAGTGAATCTCAGTATGGCACACCCGATGCTAAATGTTCTTACATGACTAATAGCGAAACAGATTAATTCCCGTAGACTCCATTGATTTCAGATCCTCTGGGTTCCATTGTTCACAGTTATTAACCTCCCTGAGTTACCTCAGGCTTGGTCAGGAAATGCAGGGCAACTCTGCACGCGGCGTTGGGGGGAGCGTTCTGCAGGCTATGGATGAAACAGTTACCATCGTCTTTGGTTGAAGTCCTTGTGGCCGAACCTGTTCTTTGGGGTAGGCAACTTCCTTTTGTCCTTGTTTAGGGAGAGTTGCTGCTCTGATGAATTGATCTTGTACAGCCGAGTGCCTCGTATCTTTCTTCCTTCCCCACACAGTTTGACCCTCCTTTTCTGAGGTTACCCAGTTATACTTTTCCTGACTGCTCTACACAGATGGTAAAAACAAACAAATACTGCCTCGATTGGCCTTTTAGACAGAGAATTTTGTTTGAATGCATATTATTTTCTTGCCCCTTCTCTAGCTGGTATTGAGGACCAATGGGAACTCCCGATCATGAATATTATATGATGCATGAACTGCCTTCTAAAGTGTTATGTTGTCTCCTTGATTGTTTCAAACTAGTGGATGTCATTGTCTCCCTGGCCAATTTGAAGCTGATGATTAGGTGATAAATGTCTCTGGTGAGCAGGATTGGTTTTAGTTTAGTAAATGAAAAGCTTTGTCCTTTCTGGTCTTGGAACCAACAGTCTGGAAAAGGGAGCCCGTTAAACATAAACTTGAATATTCCTGAATCATCATTATTCCCTACAGTGTGGAAACAGGCCCTTTGCCCCAACAAGTCCACACTGACCTTAGGAGCATCCCACCCAGACCGATCCCCCTATAACACACCTAACTACACATCCTGGAACACTATGGGCAATTTAGCATGGCCAATCCACCTAACCTGCGTATTCCCTGGTGAAAATCTTGGATTAAAAGAATAACCTTTCACTGCGGACAAATTAACAGAGGTAATTTCGAAATGTGGGCATGGGAATCTATAATAGAAAAACATATTGGGGAAGTGGGTACTAATTAAAGTATGCAAGAAAAAGTAAAATTGTGCATACCCAGGAGACAATAAAAAAACTCTAATAAAATTGAGACCTTTTCATTGTTCCCATTTACTTATAGTTCAAACTGTTTTGTTTAGATTATAAAGCTATAAACCTCCAAAGGGGAAAATAACTAATTATGGATTCTGTTACTTATTTCAGATGGAAACCCAAGTTGAAAATCTTATGAAGGAAATAAAAACGACAAAAGAGCGTTTGATTTCTCAGGATGCTGCCGCCAAAAACGCCATTCACCAGTTGCAACGAAATGTAACGTTTCGGATAGAACAAGTAGGAATCCTCTTAAAAATAAGTGTAATTTATTAAAAATGTTGGTCTTTTTGTTTAGGAATGATTATTTCTTTTGCAATATATTTTGGACTCCATTTATTGACCTCTTCCTACATTTTTCCTGGGTATAGGATGAACTGAATATTTTCCAATCAAAAACAAGAAACTGAGTTAAAATGTTGAGTCTTTGAACTTTAATCAGAACTTACTTTGTGGATTCATCTGTTGAACTTTAAAAAAGATAAGAATTGATGAAAAAATTCAATATAACTAATTTGGTTGTGATTATATGATTTCCTTTGTCCCATCTTCTTCTATTTTCACCTGTTCTATCCTTCTAAATTGACAGTGTGGTTTTGTAGCTAATTTTAGCAAAGATTTGCATCTGTCAGAAAAATGTGCTATCTTGTAAATGTCACATTAGTTAGAGGTGGTTTGTGCTGAGTTGCAGCTTCAATAGGAGAGGAGGAGTCCCTTCACTAATGAGAAGTCTTCTTTTAAAGTCTCCTTCATGATCACATTTTATTGGTTATTTAAACATCAAACTGTTCAGATGCATTAGGAAAACACCTCCAGTGCAAGTGGGACTTGAATTCAGGACTTCTGGCTTAAATCCACGGATACTGCCACTGTGCCACAACAGCCCTAACCACTATTGTATATTGTATGTTACACTTTTTGAGTATTGCGTGCAATTCTGGTCTCCCTCCTCTAGGAAGAATGTGAAACTAGATAGGGTTCAGAAAAGATTTACGAGGATGTTGCCAGGGTTGGGGGGTTTGAGCTATAGGAAGGAGCTGAATAGGCTGGGACCGAGAGCTGACCTTATTTGAGGTTTACAAAACCGTGAGGGGCATGGACAGGGTAAATAGGCAAGGTCTTTTCTCTGGGGTGGGGGAGTCCAAAACTAGAGGCACAGATTTAATGTGAGAGGGGAAAGATATAAAAGGGACCTGAGGGGCCACATTTTCAGACGGTGGTCCGTGTATGGAACAAACTGCCAGAGGAAGTGGTAGAGGCTGGTAAGATTGCAAAATTTAAAAGTTGTCTGGATGGGTATATGAATGGGAAGGGTTTAGTGGGAAATGGGACAAATGCTGGCAAATGGGACTAGGCTATTTAGGCTATCTGGTTGGCATGGAGAAGTTGGTCCGAAGGGTCTGTTTTCACGCTGTATATCTCTGTGACCCCAGGACAAATGGTACTAGTGGCATATGTTGTGTCACTTGCAACTTAAAAGCTAGTTTGATCAGGTTTGAAGTTGAATTTTTAACTAATTATAATAGGAGAGAGCGTATTTAATGCTGTGCTTCTTTTGTGTACTATGGTTTCAGCGTGAACTGAAGTTGCAGTAATGCAAGTGCTAATCTGTGAACTGCAGCCATTAGGACCTGTATTAAGTTGTGAGGAATACCTGGCTGTCAATTATGATCTGCATTGTAGGGGAGAGTCTAAAGGGGAGAGTGGTAATTTGCAAAAATACATCGGCCCTTATTCCTTTGGTAGGTGACAGTAGAATGGATCCCTTTCAGATACATTTTTTTTTAAAGAACTGCAGTAAGTTGATGAATTTTCCTAGAACATTTACTTGATTTTTGATTACATTTTAATTCTGGTTTTACACCATACTAATGTTACACCCTTCAAGTGACAAGCCTTGGTGGCATGAAAGGAATTTTTTGGTGGATTTGTGTCAGCTGAACAGAACTATGGTGGAGGATTTTGGGGTTCACTTTAACTTGGCTTGGGTCTTGCAATTAAATTATACAGTGAATTTGAGAGAGCATATGTAAAGTTTTTAGTCCTAAGACTCATTCTTAGCATATTTTCAAAAGTTGCACCTAATTTATCAACCTTATCTGTACAAGTACAAAATAAATAATACCTAATAAAATCAGTAGTTTTCAGTCAATTGACTTTGGAACATGAGCTCGCTACTCAAGTTGACTGGACACACATCTGTTGTCCTCTTCTGTTGATTGAAGTTCTCCTGTTTTCAATCTTCCTTACTTCTGCACCAAACCACTAGGAATTACTGCTTATTAACCACTGATAGCAACTACCCTGGGTTCTTATGGTCTAATGGTATTATCCATACCTCTGAGTCAGGAAGCTCAAGTTTAAATCCCCTTTGCTCCAGAGGTGCGTTCATTCGTAAATGTACCCTAACTGCTACCCTTATACATAATCAAAGATGCTCTGAACTCTAACTGGGTTGCCAAAAGATGGACTACATGTGATCATCTGATTTTGACTAAACAGTTTATGCTCAATTCCTGACTGGTTTCTTTAAGAGTAATGGTCATTTATGTGACATCATTTCTTGCAATCTGCTGTGTCTTTTTTTTCTTCGATATGCTAGTGGTTTTGAAAGATAGCCCCTTTGTGTCAGCTTATCTGCATCAACCTGCCAACATCTGACATCTATACTGATAATGTGGCACCAATGAAACCATTTCTGCCTGCCTAGGAGTACTTGTATAGTGCCATATCTTAGTGATTTTAATATCATCCAAAATGTGCTAACTGATACTTTATGAATGTTTTCCCAAACCAACAAAATCTTTTGAATATAGGAACAATTAATGCCCAAAATAAATGAAAACTCAAGATAACCATAAAAACGACTAAGCTGGTTAGGTAGTTCTGTGACAAACTAAACAATTTTAAAACATAACCATTTCCTTTGAATAACAGCCTTATACTGCAGAGTTCTTACATTTGTTAGCCAAAAATTTACATTAGATTAAACCGTCAAAGCAACCTTATAAAAAGTGTTTTGCAGCTAACCACAATCAAACAAATCCATGTCAAAATGATTTAATTATTGAAAAATATTTCAATCCTACCGTTTAATTAGGCTGTCGCTTTTATGTTCATACGTGTTCAAAATTTTTCACATTACCATTAAAGTTAAGCATGAGGGCTTCAATAAAAAATCGATCAACATTGTTAGATCCTTGTTGAAGAGTCTGAGAATCCATATGAAGAGAAGCAGAGAATTCCACTCTTCTGGCCATATTCCTTCCTCAATCAATTTACATCAAGCATTATTAATTGACTATTCATTTCACCTCCAATTATGGATAGCCTGCTATCTTCAATGGCTTGCAGATCATGTCAGAAGTTAATATAGAAAGATTGACGGTGATGTTACCTCCCCACAATCAATGCCTTTGAAAATTTCAAAGAACATGATGAATTCCACAGTTAGCCATCACTTGCAAAGTCAAGGTTGGTGGAGTGCCAATTAGGGCAAGTTAAATTTCTGATCTTCCCTCTGATAGATTTCTTTAAAGTTTGACAGTCTCCAAAACCATACACAACAGTGACACATTTGTCTTCATCACAGTTGTCTTTGTTCACATTCTGCAATGCCACTTACAACACACAAGGAAAGTGGAGGCTAGTAAAGCCCAAAGCATTAGGCAGTTGATATTTGTATAAAAATACAGTTTTCCTGATGTCTCACTGCAAAAAAGACTGGGTTAACTATTAGTGAATCACACTTGCCTGTAAACTTAATTCAAGTTACTTCTACTTTTACGTTTGATGTAAATGGACAACCCGATGTTGCCTAAATCATTTATTTTTAAAAGTGAACTTGAAAAATGAATTGGTTCTTGCTTTTTAGACAAACAAAAAATGTGAGGAGGCTCGTCAAGAGAAAGAAGCGATGGTAATGAAGTATGTTAGAGGAGAGAAAGAAGCCCTTGACCTTCGAAAAGAGAAGGAGGGAATTGAAAAAAAATTAAGGGATGCAAACCGAGAACTGGAGAAATTGACAACGAAGACCAAACAACTCACCCAAGAGAAGGCAAGATTACAGCAACTCTATGAGGCAAAGGTAAGTTATGTAGTGAGACTATATATTGTTGTGAACTGCAATAAGCCATCTTTAAAATTCTTAATCAGTTTTGCTCTCTTTTTCTCACTCAAGTCTACTCAGGTGGCATACCCACACACAGGAGCCTGTACTACAACAGCCTATTCTTCCAGTGTAAACTGGACAATAATCACTGATCTGAGACCCATTGAAATCATACTTGACTAATGACAGTCTACAACAGAAGTAGCTGCATATTGAATAAGAACAAAAATTATGGCTTTTTATGTCTATTTTGCCCCACCACCACCCTGCTACGTATTCCACGGTTATTGTGAACCAATACTTTTTTTAAATTCTACCCTGATACTAACTGTGCTGGCTATAGATCAGATAACAAAGGACATGAAACATCCCCATTGAGATAGAACTTAATACCTCAGTCAGCACCTTCACACATTTGTTTTATCAATGATGTATTCTGGGGTGAGATTCATTATTACGTTTTTTGACCATTTATAATTTTCATAATTCTTGCTGGTGAGCTGAGCAAGATGTTAGAGGACATGGTGTGATATTGGTAATGTCACTGGACTAATAATCCCAAGGACATTATTCAAATCCCACCAGGGCATCAGGCATCTAAAAGGCCAACATCTAAACCTTGAATTAGGCGGCAAAATACTTTTGAGATTCATAAAAGTTTATTTTAAATCCGTAGTTCAGCATGACACCAGTTTCCGCCTTCCCCTGTCCAAACGCCAACTCACCCACTGGGGAAGAACCCATATCAGGCATGTTATGACGCACATCCAGGGCAAGTGTGACTTGAACCCAGACTTCCTAGCTCAGATGTAGGAACACTACCACAGCATTACAAGAGTCTCAAAATTTATTCACCGAGTGGGAATTGAATCCAGGCCGCAGCGGTGAAAGCACCAACTCTTCTGACAAGGAACTTCAACTCAGAGCTGATAAGCTGGAGCCCAAGGTGCAGACACCAAGATGTCTCAGGAATAGGGGATGTTGCCTTGATACTTTATTCTGAGAGAGTTACATCACTTAGTCTAGGTACCTCTGGTATGGTCAGGGTCAGGTAGGTGTGACTGTGAATGAGACAGTTATGGGTATCCTGATGTCAACAGAGCCTCAGTTCCTGCGGTTATCCAATAGGTTCAAACTTCTGTAGACAGAAATGGAGTCAACAAACCGATTGTGGCACTTTGGTGAAAGGAGCCATTTTAGTTGGCGGAGTAAAGGGAATGCAGTCATGGTAGGGCACAGTACAGTCAAGGGGAGAATCAAGTTCTCTGCAGCAAAGAGCATGAGTCTCAAATGCTGCCTGGTGCAAGGATTAAGGATGTCTCCTCAGGGCTACAGAGATGGCTCTCATTATTGTGGTTCATCGGAGTACCAACAAAGAGGTTCTGCTGAGTCAGCGTGAGCAGTTAGGGGCAAAACTAAAAAGGTATAACTGAAAAAGGTAATAATCTATGGAATGTTGCCCGAATCATGAGCAAATTGGCATAGAGTCAATGACCAAATAGTTGAATGCGTGGCTGAAAGGCTGATGTGGAAGAAATGGATTTTAATTCAAGGGACAATAGCTGTACTCCTGGGGAAATCAGGAGCTGTACTGGTGGGATAACTTTTTGTGACACATACTAGCACTAATGTCCTGGCAAGTTGTGTAACTAATGCTGTCGAGAAAATTTAAACTGAACAGTAGGGTTGAAGGGATCATGCGAAGTGAGATTTGGAAGTTAAAGAAAAATAACAAAGCAATATTGTAGGGTAGCAATACAGTACAGGTAGTGATGACCAGGGTGTGACGGAGCAAACAAACATAAGGGTGCAGCAGCAAGTACGATCGGGGTGGGGGGGAGGAGTGGAAAAGATTGCTTTACAGCAATGTGTGAGAAACCAAAGATAAAAGTTAGGCAATAGAAAAGTACATCCACGTCTATAAAGATAAGGTAAGGCAGAGAGGCTAATGATAACAGAACAGAGCGAGTAAGTTCAATGCAGGGAACAGTACAGACAAAAACCAATGCCACTTTTTCGAAGATAGATGTATTACTGACGCAAATATCGATAAATGGTTTAGATCTAATTGTCATTACAGAAACATAGATAGAAGTTGATTAAAGTTGGAAAAGAAATATTCCGGTGTACACAGAATGGAAAAGGAGGAATACCCATGATAACAAAGAACAATCTAATTAAATTAATGAGAAGGGATCTTCCCTCAAAATATTGAAGTAGAATCAGGGATGATGTTCAAAATTACAAGGGTTGGACATCACCTATGGGAGCAGTTGATTCATCTTTTAACAGTTATCTTTATATCAGAGACAGCATTAAACAAGAAATTATTGGATAAAAACCAAAAGAACTGCGGATGCTGTAAATCAGAAACAAAAACAGAAATTGCTGGCAAAGCTCAGCAGGTCTGGCAGCAGCCAGAGAGAAATCAGAGTTAATGTTTCAGATTGACTGACCCTTCCTGAGAACTGCATTCAAAACTGCAGGCTTTAAATGTTTGTTTAATGATTACAGGAAGGAGAAGCTGCAAAGCTCAACAAAGATGTTGAAAAACTAAAGGAAGACATCAACTCCAACATCATCAAAGTGAAATGGGCTCAGAACAAATTGAAAAGTGAAATGGATACCCACAAGGTTAGCACACTTTCTAACTGTTAAATGTAGAAACAACAGTAAGGTAGTCAGTGAAATGTCTCATTTGAAAAGCAGTCTTTTCCCTATAGCGTTCATTATTATTACAAAAGGACAGTGAATGGATGGATCATGGCATTTTTTTAAAAAGAAATGGAAGTCAAAATCGCTTATAATCTTAAAATTGGTGTTTAATTTGTTTTTGGCCAAGAAAGTAAAGCTTTCTGCTGGAATTTTGCTTTGGCATGCATCCCACTGGGGATGGTCACTGATGATTGCACATTGTTCAATGTCATTCACCATTCTCGATACATTGAAGCAGTTCACGTTCAAATGCAGCAAGACTTGGACAACATCCAAGCTTGGGCTAAGTGGCAAGTAACGTTGACACTGTGTAAGTACCAGGAAATGACCATCTCCAACAAGAGCAAATCTAACCATCTCACCTGCTTGTTCAGTCGGTTGTACATCATTGAGTACCCCACTATCAATAAACTAAGGAGCTAAAATTGACTATTAACTGAACTGGGCCAACCATTTAAATATTGCTATAAGAGCAGATCAGAACCTAGGAATTCTGTGCAAGTAATTCTGTTTCTATGTCTCATTTACCTGCCCATCACTGACAAGTCAAGATTGCGATGGAATCCTATCCACTTGGTTGAATGAGTGCAGCCACATAAGACTTAAGGAGCTTGACACCATCTAGTATAAAACAGTCCACTTAATTGGCTCCTCAAACGCCACCTTCATTATTCACTCTCTCCACCAATGTTGTACAATGGCAGGAATGCATACCATCTACAAGATGCACTACAACAACACATCTATGGTCCTGAGACAGTACCTTCCAAACACAACATCTACCACCTGGAACAGTGCTTCACGTACTTTTCCCCATTGTGTCCCATTTTGGTGCTTCAGAATTGCCTGATGCCAGACCTGTGAAAGCACGGAATGATCATTTGCCTTCTTTACTACGTACTTATCTTCAGCATGGACACAGAGGACACTGAGGCCAAATTGCACGTTCCTCTCATAGCCATTCAGATCATAATCTGCCTTTCAGTTTTTGGTCCCAAGTGGAAAACTTCACATTTATCAACATACATGCATTATGCCACAATGGCAACAAATGCATGGGATCATAACTGCCTAGAAGTTTTCCTCCGAGTTCCACACCATTGTGACTTAGAACCATATCACCAGTCCTTCACTTGCTGGTTCTCCCTTCCTAAAGCACAGGTGGTGTACCTCTATCTCAGGAACTGCAGAAGTTCAAGAAGACCATTCACCGCCATCCTCTTTGGATGGTAACCAATAATTGCTGACTTAGCTAATGATGTCTGTATCCCACAAAATAATTTTTAAAAATGTCTACTTGTCAAATGGAGATTTGAAAATGAAATCCAGAAAAGTTTATGAATCAGACTTATCTCTGGGTTATTTAATTGGATAATAGGGTAATGTGCAATAACAAATCATTGTGCAAGATCTTAATGGACTCCAGATCATGGAGTATACAAAATGAAACAGAGTGTATAAAAGGGTGATGGAAGCAAATTCTGTAGTTACTTTCAAAAGGCAACTAGACAATTATTCAGAATAAGAATTGTTAAGGTGCAGGAGATTATTTGACCAATTGTGTCCCTAAGGGCACTCAGAATGAATACAATTATTCAGTACTGATTTCCTGCTTTTTTTTTCTCCCCGGACATGATTTCTAATCAGATAATCTCCTGATGTCCTCTTGAATGGCTGGATTTAACCTGCCACCACCACACTTTCAAGCAATGCATTGTAGACTTGAACCACTGTCTGTATGAAAAAGTTTCCTTGTGTGCCGTATTTGCTTCTTTTGCAGATCATTTTAAATGTGCACCCTAATGTTTGTGGTCCATTTACAAGTGGGAACAGTTTCTCTGTATGTACTTTGATCAGCCTCATGATTTTGAAGATCTCTATGAAATCTCGTCTTGTTCTTCTCCCCGAGAAGAAATGTCCCATCTTCTCCGATCTATCTTGGTAACAAAAATTTCTTATTCCCAGGGTGATCCTTATAAACTACCTCTATACTTTGTCCAATGCTTTCATATTCTAAGTGAATTTTAATAATTGTCAAGTTTCCCACTGCTGAATTTAAACGAACTACATGGTATTATCCTTACAACCTTTTTCAAATAAGGATGTAATGTTTGCAGTTCTCCAGTACTCTGGTGCCTCCCTTGAATACTTTAAAAAGGATACATTTCTGCTTACTGTTAAAGAGTTGTGATTAAGACTAATTGGAAAGTCTACTTTTATAGAGATGTCAGACATGATGGGCTGAATGAATGCCCTGTGCTAAGATTTAATGATCGTACAACTCTGTAAAGGAAGTTATAGTTTCTGATCTTTGAGGGCAGCATAATGTAAATGGTTGTCCTTTTGACACATTATGACATTTGAGTACAAAAACAGAACCAAGAATGAGTAAAGGCTTTTGGATCACAAAATTTCATCCCTCTGTTGCCATGACTCATTCTGTTGTAACATCCAGTTGATAGATCCCTAATGCATTTCTCTAAGGAAAGAGTAGGACCTATTAGAATAAAGGTAGAATTTGTGGGTATGGTTCATTGTGAACACGTTGCATTACTTTACAGAAAAGGGGTGATGATACAGACATTGTAGTTGAGGAGACCAATGTGAATTATTAGATGGGATAAATATAATGAGAGAGGAGATGAAACGTAAAATCTGGTTGAAATGTACCCCAGATGACTATGGAAACAAGGGAGGAAGCAGAGAATTTGCTAGTTCATTTTTGCTGTGAATGTGGTATGGGAAAATTGCTATTGTTGTGTCATTTTAAAAAGAAGAAACAAATAGATGCGAGAAATTATGAGGCACTAATCTAACTTCTGCCATGAGCAAATTATTGATTAATAATTCTGAGGGACTGTATAAGTCATCATTTAGAAAGGCACAGGTTAATCAGGAACAATTAACATGGATTTGTTAGGGAGAGATGATGTCTGACTGACATGATTGAATTTTCTTTGAGCACCTAATAAAGGGGACTGATGAGAGTAGTATGTTCTGATAAAATCTATATGACTTTTAGCAAGGCTTTTGACAACATTCTGAATGACTGATTGGTCAGTAAAGGAAATTGCAGTGGGATCCAAGGGCTGTTTAAGTACTTTCCGAATCTTCTGCTTCAATCAGATCATCCCTCATTCTTCTAAACTCCAGAAATTTTATGTCCTGTTTACTCAGCCTATTGTCATAGGCCAGCCCTTTCAATCCAGTGAACGTTTTTGCTACAATGCCTTCAAAGTAAGTGTAATTCTCCTTAGTCCACAGACCAAAACTGTACATGGTACACCAGCTTTGTATTTCTAAGACCCAAATAGTTGGAACAAATCCGTCATTCTTATACTCTAGTCCCTGTTCAATAAAAATCATGTCATTTGCCTTCCTAATAGCTTGCTATTCTTGCTAACTGTGTTACTTGTACAAGCATGCCCAAATATCTCCGAAGATCGACATTTGCAACTTTCATACCTCATAAACATTGTTTTTCTGTTCCCGTGACCAAAGTGAATAACCTCACACATCCTCACATTATACTCCATTTGTCTGATTCCAGTGGGGTTCTGTAATAGTACTGGGTTCCTCGCTTTCTCGTGGTTTATATGAATGACTGGAACTTCGTCATGCACTCATGATACTGAGGAAGAAAGCTTCAGACAAAATAAGTTGTCATTGCACTAGTTAAGTGGGCAGGCAAATGGCAACTGGAATTTGATTTGGTGAGATGCAAGATAATTTGCGGACGGGGGAGGTCAAGCAAAGTAAAGAAATATGCAGTGAAGTCAGAAAATGTTACAAATACTCAATCTGTGGAGAGAAATGGACGTAACATTTCAAGTTGTGACGTTGTGCCAGAACTGAGAAAATTAAAGAAATGCCAGTAATATATGTGCCATGAGTGGGGTTGAGGGACAAAAAAGAAGGTCTTTGATTAGGATGAGAGACAATGGTAGGATGCTGTGAAGCATTGAAAAGAAAAAGGACCTTGGAATTCAGGCCACATAGGAAGGGAGAATTTGAGCTCAGAAAAGATTGGAAAGCTGAGATTGTTTTCTTTGGAACAAAAGATGCTGAGACGAGAGTTAACTGAGCTTTTAAAAATTGAGGGGCCTAGATAGAGTTGGTAGGTAGGCACTATTCCCCCTTGAACAAATGGCGTAGATTTAGGGTAAGGGGTACGAGGTTTAGAAGTAATCAAGAAATTTCATTTTTATCCTGTAGAACCTGCTTCCTGGAATGGTTGTTGAGGCAGACGTTTTCATCACATTTTTTTAAAGAAAAAACTTGAATGTGTATTTCACATACTGTATCATACAGGACTAAGGACCAAATGGTCTGCTTCTGAGTTGTAACTTCTCTGTGTTGTTTTGTTTCAGTCCTACCGCCAACATAAACAGTCATCACCGTTTGAGTGAAGTAACAACTTTTGATTTTACAACTACTTGTGTATCTTTGCTTTATATCTTACTGCTTACTTTAATATTCTGAATTTATTTTATCCAGCATTTTCCTATGTCTCAACTGATGAGATCGCTTTAACTTTTTAAATACTGTAGCGCATGAGCTTCTCAAATCTTTGTTTGCAGATTGTCACCTTTACATTTTGCTAATGTTTCAGCCTTCAGGATCTGAAGATCTAGGGTTCCAGATCAGTTGCTGCACTTTGTATTTCATTATTTGAAATTCTTTAGCCATTAAAGGGCAAAATATATCATTACAATTTTCATCTTGAGACTGTCATAGTTGTGAATATTTAAAATCTAGATTAATAATTTGAGTTTAGGATGTTGTAAATTTACAAATTCAACCTGATTCTAGACCTTCTTTTCGAGCACCACTAGATGGCATTGTAGGACCTGGATGCAAATTGCAAATAATTGGTTTCTTTTTAAAGTTATTGTATTTGTAATATATTTGCAGATTAAATGAGCAGTGATGCAGTGATTACAGAAATAGGGGACAGAGTTTCTTGATTTCACATCAGATCACTGGTTGCTTTTAACATCATATTTTGAAGCTCCAGAAATAGTGACAAAAATTGGGGGTGCAAAAAACTGATTGGTAAGTTTAACCTTGTGCAAATTCTGGATAAAATGCCATTCCATGCTTGTGTGCATTGGGTACATCATTTATGTTGCTGATGTTAATCCTTAAACATTCCTGCTGATTGCCAGCATGTTTGATACTGGAACAGCTGTAGCTAATTTGAAATTCCTTCATTTGCCTGTTGTGCAATCAAATTTTTCACTTCCACCCTAATCCAGCTCAGGTTTAGAGGAGCAATTTGATAAGAGGTTTAAACATAGTGCTGAAACTTTCCAAGAATCAACAATGCAAGTGAGACCTGATAAAGAGGTAGTGGAACAAATAGAATGCCGGAGAAACTTAGCAGGTCTCTCAGTATCTGTGGAGGGAGAAACATAGTTAACGTTTCAAGTCTGGTATGACTCTTCTTCAGAACCATAATTCTGAAGAAGAGTCCTGCTGTGTTTCTTCAGTGTTCTGTGTTTGCTTCAGATTTCTAGCCTCCACAGTGTTTTGTCTTTATGAAGAGGTAGTGCGACTTGGAGCAGGAAATGAAACAAAGGACTGAAATGAGTAGTTGATGGAAGATAAAAAATGAGGTACTATTAGATGTTCATAGTGCAGAAGGAGTACTTTTGGCCCATTGTATCTCTACTGGTCAACCAAGACCAATTTCCAGCTCACAGCCCATAGTCCTGGAGGTTACGGCAATGCAAGTGAATATCTAAATAATGCTTGCATGTTACTCATCCACTCTGTTCAGATAGTGAGTTCCAGACTCCGATTACCCACTGGGTGGGAAAAAAAATCTCCTCTACTCTCCTCTTTGCTTTCTACCTTAGCACTTATTTTAAATTTACTGTCACTCCCTCAGTTGTTAGGAAGAATCCTTTGTATCCACACTATGTATGCTCCTCATGATCTTTTATGCCTCTACTTGGTATTCTCTCCACCTTCACTGTTCTAAGCAAAACAGCTCCAGCCTATCCATTGTTCCCTCATGATGCAGATCCTCGGCAGCATCCTGGCAAATCTCCTCTGAGTCCTCTCCAGTGTAATCACATCTTTCCTGTAATGTGACCAGTACTCCAATTCCAGCCTAACTTTTGTTTTGGACGGTTCTAGTGTCTCCCTGCTCTTGCCTTTATTAGCAAAGGCATAGAATACAAGTATCCCAAAAGCCTCCTCAACCCACCTTATCTACCTTCAGGGTTCTGTGGATATGCGCGCCAAGGTCCTTCTGATCTTCACTACTTTTGAGGCACCTACTTTGTAATTCCTTGCCTTGTTCACCCTCTCATAGTGCGTTTCCTCATACTTTTCTGGGTTGAATTGCATTTATCACTACTGTGTGCAGCTAACCAGTCTGTTGATATCCTCCTGTGGTTTATGGCTATCCTCCTCACAGACCAGGAGCAGTAAGCAGTTGAGGCATCTCTGGCTACAACCAGATATTTAAGAATAGAATTATGAGTGAGGTTACATTCACTTGGAAAACAGAGAACAAAACCAAGTTGGAAGTATGTGGTATGGTATGCTGTCAGTCTGTACAGAACTTGAGAATGGATAATA
Organism: Ginglymostoma cirratum; assembly: GCA_024137785.1. Classification (NCBI taxonomy): domain Eukaryota; kingdom Metazoa; phylum Chordata; class Chondrichthyes; order Orectolobiformes; family Ginglymostomatidae; genus Ginglymostoma; species Ginglymostoma cirratum. The sequence continues at coordinate 20,510,360 of JAHRHZ010000140.1, forward strand.
CACCATGGCTACAGTCCCAAGATCATGGTGTGTTGGGCTTGAAGTAATTCTGATTAATATTGTGGGAGAATGGAAACTTGATTGACAGGTTCAAACCTGGACTTCCCTCCTAGATCAGTTGCGATCTATCCTGCAGTAGACAGCGAGGTGCCTTGCGAGGAGCCATGGATCTCAAAGTTAGTTTGCAGGTATAGCAAATGATTAGGAAGGTCTCAGTGAAATGTTGGTGTTTATTGCAAGGAGATTGGAAAACAAGAGCGAGGGGCGTTTACTGCTGCTGTACAGGGCTTTATGTTATGATCTCAACTGATATTATTACTGGACAAGTCAGAACTTGGAATGAAATTTGGCTTGATAGACTACCATATTAATTAATAAAATCTTTCTCAAAGCACAAGCATACAATTCTGCAGATTTGCTTTCATTAAGAAAACAGACGCTATTTGCACAAATGAAGATAAAATAGCACATACCAAATTATTCATAAAATTTCGAAGATTTTCAAATTCATGGCAAAACCAAATTCAATGTATTCTCAGTACCATCACTTTACAGTGCTCAAATACCAGAATCGTCTTCTGTATCACCTCTGAGTTTGACTTGACTGTTTCCTTTAATTCCTGCTTGAGAGGTTCATAACCTCTTCTTTGATTATACATATAACTGAGCTTAAAATTTCCTTGGTTTCAAATAACTCCTTCAGAGTTCTAACCAAACAATTCTGGTCTAGAAGTTTCAAACTAAAACCCTGTCACTGAGGTAATCTATTTCCTGACTGTTCTGAACTAGCTCCATTCTCCAGGAGAAATTGTTCTTCTATCTGACCTCAGCCAGGTCAGCTGCAGCAGGCGACGAAAGTTTTCCAGTCTATGGGCTCTTCTTAAGCAAAAATACGTTTTTATGATTCTTCCAAACCAAAAGGAAGCTAATGTCTTTCTTTGTTTATTTGGTCTGACTGTAAAACACTCTCAATAGAGTTGCCGCTATTGCTTTAAGAGGACCTAGTAACCGGATATTTAATGCGTTAAAATATCAAGGACGTTTCCATGAACTGGGCTTGTGTTCCTTTGGATTCAATAGCTTCGTGAATGATCTAATTGAGACATTTGAAATGATTAAACTTTATGACATGGTACATAATAGGGAAATGCTAATGTAGGATATAGAGAACAAAGGGATAAAATCTTGAAGAATACTATTTAAACGTTAAATTGCAGAACAACTTTTAGAATTTAGAAACAAACATATATTCAGGGCTCAGGCTTATAGGGAAGCGAAGAGGTGAGACGCAACTGAGACAACTAAATGGACCACCTCCAACTTCATTACAAAAAAGTTGTTGCACTTTATTGTGAGAGAGGAGCAGGAGTGGAGAGGTACAGCACATTTTAAGTAGACCTATTAGTTGTGATGAAGCCGGCCTGAGGATTATCTTTGCTCTTCAGAATACTTTTGGACTGTTGGCTGTTTTATTGGCAGAGAATCTAGGAGGATTACAATTTTTTTTTTCAATTATGCAGTTTTATAACAGGATATTCTAACAAAAGAGACAGTAAAAAATCATGAAAGTATATAATATTTATGACTACTTAATGGATTATAACAGAATCGCTTTAAAGTATTTGGCATAGTTGACTAGAAATCTTTTAATGTTGTGGAATAATTAGTACATGCAAAAGTAATATCCAGCCATTTTACCAAACTTAAAATTTAACATGTGTGTTCTTTGCATTGCTACAGGAAACCAGAGAAAAATTGAAGGAAACAACAGTCAAATTAACTCAGGCTAAAGAAGAGGCTGAACAAATCCGGAGAAACTGTCAAGACATCATCAAAACCTACCAGGTTAGTTTGGGCTTGATATTCGTCATATCTTGTACTTTATAAGTTCGATTCAGTTGCCGTACCCTTTGCTATCTGTTAAACCATTCCTTGTACCTTGCAAAGTTCTTCCTAGTTTTTTTCCCTCCTGTGCAGACCTGTGAAGTCCACATATGGCAACAGCCTTTGGAAGTGGAAGCCCTGCAGTGACATGAGGATTGGTGTGTGCAGGACTTCCCAGGGTGATGGCGCAGCTTAGAGGGCATGTTGCTTGCAATGCGTTTTTTAAAATCAGGAACTGTATTGTCTTAAATAATACATATTGTAGGATAGTTGTGTTACATAATATGTGATCTGTGAACAGCCAAATGGCATGCGGGTGCCCAAGTGTTTCATTTAGTATTCAATCCAATGGGATCCTGCTGCTTTTGATGCTTTGTTTGCACTTGGTGCATTTTTAAAAAATTTGTAATGTTTAGTTTAAATTTTGGCTAATAGAGCCCAGTTGACAAAATCTGCCTGTATTTGTCAGAAGTGATGTTTATTATGTTGAGGAATGTTCCAGACAAGTGGAAAAGCGTTAGTGGGAATGAGGTTAACTTTGGTAGGCTTCCTTAAGTATGAAAAATGATAATAGAATTGTATGTTGAGTACATTCTGAGCAAATGACAGGAATGCTTGGTTGCCTGCCCTAATTGTTCATCTGTGCACTGTCATATTCCCAGTTTGGTGGGAGAGATTCAATATGGCTGGCTAGGACTCTACCCTGAGGAAATCCTGAAAGTTCTGGGACTGAGGTCATTGACCTCTAGCACCTGCAATCATTGTGTTTGGTGTGACTGTAACCAGTAGAAATCTTTTCCCCCAATTTCCATTGACACAGTTTTACTGAGACTTCCCAGTTGGATAAGTGATTCCTTGATGTCAAGGGCAGTCACTCTCACTTCATCCCTGCTATTTAACTTTATTTTCCATATTTAGACCATAAGTATAATATAGAAACCAAAATGAGCATTGCTGAGCAAGTTGTTGATGAGTAAGTGCCACTTGTTAGTACTGTCAGTGATACCTTCCATCACTTTGTTGCTGATTGAGAGCAGAGTGGTGCTGATAATTTGCCAGATTGGATCACTCCTACATTTCTGAGAGAGAAACTGAGTAATTTTCTACTTTGGCTGTAGATGTCAGTATTGCATATGTATTAAAACAGAATGGCTAACAGTAAGGCTAGTTCTGAAGCAAAACTTTTCTGCATTGCCAGTATGTTGTTACATTGTGTAGCCTTTTTTGTATCTGGTGCATTTGTCTGTTCCTTGACCTAATGTGGAGTGAATAATTTGGCTGAAGGCTGGCATCTTTGACGCTGGGGTCCCTGAGACTAAGCTGTTTTGGATTGTCTATTTGCTACTTCTGGCTGAAGAGGATTGCAGATGTTCCAGCCTCATCTTTTGCATTGACCTCCTGGATGTTGGAATCATTGGGAATGGACATGTTCATGAAGCCTCCTCCTCTCTTCCTGGTGAAGCCACAGCACACCACTTTTGCTGTTCAGCATGGTTGTCAGACTGTGCTGTAGTTTGTAGACCGAAGTGCGACAACTGATGTCCAAAAGTGTTTCATGGATACTAGTTTTGACATGGTGGTAGCGCCAGAAAGATTGGAAAGTATTTTTTTGTGAAGATGGGACTTTGTCTTCACGAGGCTTCACCTGACGAAGGAGCAGCGTTCCAAAAGTTTGTGATTTCACATAAACCTGTCAGACCATAATCTGGTGAGAGATAATAGGAACTGCAGATGCTGGAGAATCCGAGATAACAAGGTGTAGAGCTGGATGAACACAGCAGGCCAAGCAGCATGATAGGAGCAGGAAGGCTGATGTTTTGGGCCTAGAC
>JAHRHZ010000140.1:20514472-20529206 GCA_024137785.1 Ginglymostoma cirratum
TCAGGCCCGAAACGTCAGCCTTCCTGCTCCTATGATGCTGCTTGGCCTGCTGTGTTCATCCAGCTCTACACCTTGTTATCTCTGACTATAATCTCGTGTTGTGTGACTTCTGACCTGATCCTGTCATGGGCGGATGCATTTTTGTTTGACACAGATTGGTGTGGACAAAGTAAGTACAGATACTTCCTAGTTTATGTTCTCTTGCAACAGGACCAATCTGGCAGAGATAACCTTGATCCTACTTGGTCAGCGGTGGCACTCCCAAGACATTGGTGGATATTGAAATCCCCATCCAGAGTACATCCTCTGCCCATGGTTTCCTTAGTGCCTCTTCTAAGTAAAGAAGTACTTTGCATCAATTGAGGGAGAATCAACAGGGAATTTCCTTGTCGATGATTGCAGTGATGCCATGAAATTTAATGGGGTCTAGAGTTGAGTACTTCCAGGGCCAGTGCTCTCCTGTAGGACATACTAGAGGTGGTGATGAAGGAGCTGGGAGTATTTACTGAAATGTATGATTCTACTTTGGCATAGGCCTCCACGTATTAGTGAGCAGATTTTGTAGGGAAGGCCTACTGCTGTCATGACCAGTGTTTAGGTCGATGCCATGTTGTTGATTTGGTTTTCCTTCTCTTTGTTGGTTTGCTTAGTGGTGTTGATCAAATGAATGGATAGCTGGCCAATTCCGTTGAAGAGCTTTGTCTGCAAATGGTATTGTAAATTCACTGGATATGGAATTATTTATTGATTTTCTTTTGTCTCTGTATATCACAGTCTGCATTTGTGTTCTGGTGTTAAGCACAGTTTCACTTGCTATTTCTCAATATATAGCTGTCACAGTGCAGTAGTAGTAGTAACTTTGATTTTTAATCAGAAGGTGAGAGTTCATATTCCATTTCAACTTAGTACAAAACTTAGTCTGTTGCTCTAGTCTAACATTTGGGGAGTGGCATACTGTCAGCTGTACTATCTTGTTTTACAACACATGGCGTAAATAGTTTCTTTCAGGTTGTTTGGTGATAGTTGCTTTGTATAATTTTATAAATTGGATGATGAGATTCAGAAATTTCATTTTTGTTATATCCCTGAAAATGATAAATCCTCGGGCCATTCAACATCAAAATAGAAACATGTGGCAAATGGATTGTGGTTTTCCAGAGTTCCATGATCAGCATTACTGAGGCTATTTATCTGTCATTGATCATTGTAATGACCAGTCTGCTTCGTTAATGTCCTCTAGGGGAGAAATTCTGCCATCCTTACATAGTTCAGTCCACATGTGACTCCTGACCCAGAATAATATGATTGACTCTTATCTGTCCTCTGAAATAGAACAGCAAGTCACTTCGTTCAAGGACAATTGGGGATAAGCACATTTAAAAAAAAAAAAAAAATTCTGGGGGGCATTAAACCATGAGCGAAAGCACAAAAAAATCTTGTAAAGGGGTACTTACAAAGAAGGAGTATGCCTTCATAATTTCTGATGCAACTTGAAGTAGAAACTTAAATAGAAATGCTTCGTGATTGGATAATTGATTAGTTGATGTATAATTAGAACGAATTCTGTAAAGCCTGGAAATGGATTAAAAATTGATATGAACCAAAATGTGTCTTATCATTTCATGTTTTGAGACGAATGAAAACTGTATTTCAAAACTTTATTTTAAGAGATATCTGAGAGTATGTCTGCTCCTTTTGCTATGGAGAGCATTACGGCAGAGATAGGCCCTAGGCATCACCTGAGTCTGAAGAAAGCCAAATGTGATAAAATTTTACAGTTTCATTTCAAATATTATTAACTTACATGTAATCATTTATGTTTACTGACATTGGTGACCGTGTCTGTCTTCACAGGAATCGGAAGAAATTAGATCTAATGAGTTGGATGCTAAACTGCGTGAAACTAAAGGCGAACTAGAAAAACACTTGCAGGAAAAATCCGATGAAATGGAGGTGAGTTGGGCTTTCAAATATGTTTAGAAGAAATGATACTGACTCATTTACAAGATGACTTCAGAATGCAACGTAAAGGCAAATAAAATTCTAATATGAACAGAACACATCACCTTCATAGGGATATTCATCAACTAGATTTTCTTTTAAATTTGGAGTTTTGAGGCCCCAAGTGCTAGAACACCATTGCTTGGTCGCAGGCACGTAATCCGTTCACTTTGGCATAACCTGAGAGCTAAGAATATCAATAGATAATGAACCAAGTGTAAAGTCAGTAAAAATTAAGAAACAATGTAATAAATGAATTGAAAGAAAACTAACTCATTCTGTCATTGAGAGGTAGAAGGCTTTAGAAAAAAATCAACATTTCCACTAGGGGCGAAATTACAGTATAAGTGATCAATACTAAATATAACATATATAGAGTGGAAATATTAATGGTATGAATAACATTGGATATTTAGAGGAGGTCATTAAGGAGCAGGTATTATTTGAGAGGTTGGAGTCCTAGAAAGATTCTGAGTGCACTACAGTCAGATCTGAGGATAGAAACATAGGAACAGAAGTGCAGCATTTAGCCTGTCAAGTGTGTTCTGCCTTTCAATTAGATTGTGTCTGATCATCTACCTTATTACTTTCCTAAGCTATCTCCATGACCCTTTCATGTCATTAATCTCTGGAGATCTGTTGCTTTCTGTCTTGAACACACTCAGTGATTGAACTTCTGCAAACCCAATCAGTGAAGATAGACAACAGCATCTCCTCCATGATAATCCGCAAGAGTCCTCCATGATAATGCCTATACACCTACGACTGTAGCCAAATTCCGTATGAACACCATCTGCAAGTTTGCTGATGACACCACTGTCGGCTGGATATTAAACTATGATGAATCAGAGTACAAGAAAAAGATAAAGTGCTTGGTGTCGTGGTGCAAAGACAACCCAAATCTCTTTCTCAATGTCGGCAAAGCAAAAGAACTGATCATTGACCTCAAGAAGAAGAGAGGAGGACATGCCCCCATCTACATCAACGGACTAGAGGTGGAGAGGGTTGAGAGTGTCAAGTTCCTAAGAGAATGATAACCAACAATATGTCCTGGACCTCCCACATAGATGTGATGGTCAAGAAAGCACAACAATGCCTCTTCTTCCTCAGGCGGCTTAGGAAAATTGGCATGTCCATGAGGACCCTTACCAACTTTTACTGATACACCATGGAAAGCACACTGCCTGGGTGCATAATGGCTTCATACAACAACTGCTCTGCCCAGGGCCGTAAGAAGCTGCAGAAAGTTGTGTGCACATCCCAGATCATCACTGAAGCCAACCTCCCATCCGTGGACTCCATTTACACTTCTCGTTGCCATGGAAAGGCTGCTAACATTATTAAAGACCCCTCCCACCTTAGTAATATTCTCTTCTAACCTCTTCCGTCAGACAGAAGATGTAGAAGCTTGAGCACATGCGTCAACAGGTTCAAGAACAGCTTCTTCTCTGGAGCTCTCTAATTTCAAATCTAATGTTGATCTCACTTTTTGTGCAGCTCCTGTGCAGCTGTAATCTTGTATGTCTTGCTCTGGCTAAGCGCCCTATGATCTGTTTGTCCTTGTTTGCTATGATCTGCCTGTACTGCTCGCAAGTGAAACTTTTCACTGATCTTAGGTACATGTGACAACAAAAATCAACTCAAAATCAAAATCTTTGGAGTGGAGATTTCCAAAAATCCATCACCCTTTGAGGGGGATTCAGCAATAATATTTCATTGAATGTCAAGGGACAATGTTTAGATTCTCGATTGTTGGAATGGTCATTATCCAGGTTTGGGCTGACAGGTGTAACTAACAGTCTCATCACACGAGTGCCAGAGATCGTCCAGGTCTTGCTGTATTTTAACATGGACTGCTTCAGTATCCGAGCATTTACGAAAGGTGCTGAACATTGTGCAACCTCAAGGAATACTTCGTCTTCTGATCAGATGAAGGAGGGAGAGTCATTGATGAAGTACCCGAGGATGGTTGTCTAGGAAACAACCCTGAGGAACTCCTCCAGAAATGCCTTGACCTGAGTTGCCTGTCTGCCAACAAGCACAATCATTTTCTTTTGGGCTCACCATTTTTCTTAATCCAACTAGTGGAGAGTTTTCCCCCAATTCCCATTGACTCTGGTTTTACCAAGGTGAAATATTGTATGTTTTGTATTGATAATGGACCAATAGCAATAAAACAGTAAGCATGGTGTCACTTTATCTCGCTGCCAATTGTCAAATATCTTTTCCTGCAAACTAAAAATAAGGGATACTGTTAATATGCAACTATTTTTTCCACCAAAAACTTTTGTGCCAATGGTCTTGCAACATAAGCTTCACAAATATTTAACTTTGAAATTTGTTAAGAGGGATTGTGGGATCCTTCCTTAGGTTCAATGCAAATCAATCTAAAAGAGGAAAGGTGATCTGAGAGATCAAGAGGGTGGTATATATAACTGATTCATTTCATGTTTCCAGTGAGATAATATTGCATTTTATTACATTACTAACTAATGTATTTCTCCAACCAAAAAAATCAGATTCGCCATGCTAAAATAAAAGAACTTGATGACCTGAAAAAAACATTCAAGGAAGGGATGGATGAGTTGCATACTTTGAGAACAAAGGTGAATACTGTTGCTTATTTGTTTGTCTTTTGGAATTACCTTGTAAATTCTGTTGACTTCTTTCTAAATTAACTTTGAAGATATTCTACACCGCCAGTTTTACATTGTATTGTTTGAATAACTAATAAGTACATTTTCCAGAATATTTTGCTCCCAATTTTCTTGTCTGTTCTTTGTCTTGCATCCATCATTTAGTGATGATGTATGCTGATTTTTCTGTCTCGAGAAAGGAAGCAAGAAATTGCTGTTTTAAGAGCATAATAAGTAAGAGCAGAAGCAAGTCATATGACCCCATGAGCCTACTGTGGCAATGAGTATGATAATGGTTGATCTTGCGATAGAACAACCCTATTATCCCAAAATCAGTTTATTACATTGCATTCGAGGCAAGTGTATACTTTCTTAGATGTGGACAAAACTCTATACCACAGCACAAATTTGTATCCTTACAATAAAACCAGTATTACCCATCACATTTTTCATTGCTGTGCATGCATGTTAACTTTGTGTTTCATGTACAAGGAAATTCAAATTCCGCTGATTACTCAAACTTAATTTCTCCATGGTTCAGTCTGTAGCATTTTCTTTTTTGGCAAACAAGATTTTGGGCTCAAGTCTCACTGCAAGACATGAGCAAAAACCTCAAAGCCAATTCTCTGGTGCAGTGTTAAGAATGTGCTGTAGTGTTGGTGATGACATATCATGGATGGGATGTTGAATTGAGACACACTCACCCTCCAGTGATGTCAAGTATTCTGTCCCACTATCTCAAAGAACACCAGGGGAGTTATCCCTGATGTTCTGTCTGACATTAATCCATCCACAAACATTCTTAAAACAGATTAAGTGATTAGTATCACATTACTGATTTTGGGATCTCATTGTGTGTGATTTGGCTGCTGCGCCTAAATTACGACAGTGACATAGTTCAACAGTAATTAATTATCTGTGAAGGACTTTCAGACATCTGTGAATCATGAAAAGCACAATATAAATGCAAAGCTTTTTTTCTTTCACATTTAAAAATGTTACTCTTTTTCTATTAATTGTACCTTTTTTTTTAATACGGATTATTCTCCATTTGCTACTTTATTACCCATTCATTTAACTTGTCTCCATTCCTTTCGAGCCACTGTCTCCACCTTGGAGCTTATTTTCCACCTAGCTTTCTGTTACATTATAATCTGTCCCTTAAGTTATTAAATGGTCCTGTTAAAGAATCCATAAGCTGTATTTGGGACAATTTCCTAGAATATTTTTGTGGATCCAAACAGGGATCGGGCTATTTTGGATCTCGTAATGTGCAATGAAACGTGTTTAATGTATGACCTCAGAATAGAAGATTCCCTAGGCAACAGTGGTCATATCATGGTAGGGTTTAGTGTTTAGTTTGAGAGTGAGAAACCTGTGTCAGTAACAATTGTGCTAAACTAAAATAAGGCTAATTACAAAGGAATGATGACAGAATTGGCTTAAGTAAATTGGCAAAGGTGTTTAGCAGAAAAGACAGTTGTGAAACAATGGCAGACTTTTACAAAAATATTTCACGACTCTTAACATGCTAGCAAGGAAGAAGGATTTTAAGAGGGGGATAAATTTTTATATGGTTAACCAGGTAAATTAAGGATAGTATAAGCTAAAAGGAAAAAACATGCAATGTAACAAAGATTAGTGGTAGACCAGAGGATTGGGAAAGTTCTAAAAGATGACCAAAAATATAAAAAGGCAGAAAATAAAGCAAGAGGATAAACTAGTAACAGAAAAATGGACAGTAAGAACTTATTTAAATATACAAAAATGAATAGAGAGGCAACATAAGCCCCTTGGAGAGCAAGGCTGGGAAAATGATAATGGGGAAGCAGGAAAAGGCAGAGGAATTGAATAACTACATTACATCAATCTTCATGGTAGAGGACACAAATAACATTCCAAAAATACTAAATAATGAAGGGGCTAAAGGAGGAAAGAAATAAATACACTAGCTATCATTAGAGATAAACTCCTAGGGAAAGTAATGAGGCTAAAAGCCAGTAAGTCCCCAGACCTGATTTTATAGGATGAAGCTAAAACATAATAGATACACTCATAATTAACTTGTAAGAATCCTTAGATTCTGGAAAAGTCCCAGATGATTGGCAGTGTGATACCGTTTGTTCAAAAAGGGAGACAAAGACAGATGACTATAGGTCTGTTAGTCATTGGGGAAAATGTTAAGAGTGTTATGGGGATATAGTAGCAGAGTATTTCAAAATATATAATCCAAAAATAAGGCTCATGAGTAGAAAACCATGCCTGATAAAGTTATTACAGTTCTTTGAGGCATTGACAATCAGGAGATAAAAGGGAACCAGTTGATGTAATATATTTGAATTTCCAACAGGCTGTTGCATATGTTACTGCACATGAGGCTACTCTATAAGGTAAGAACCAATAGTGTTGGGTACCTGTGGTTTATTAGCATGGAGAGAGGATTGCCAACACAGAGTGCTGGGACAAAGGGGGCACTTTCAGGATGGCAAAATGTATTTAGTGGAATGCCACCAACAAAGAGTGCTAGGCTGCAGTTATTTACAATATATGTTAATGAGTTGGATTAAGAAAGTGAATGCAGTATGGCCACATTTTGTGGATGGTAAAAGGAGTCTACAGACGGACATGGACAGATTAAGTGGGGACAAAATTGGCAAATGAAACATAATTTTGGGAAAATGTGAACTTCTGTACTTCAGTAAGAAGAATAGAAAAGCTATATATTATGTCAATGAAGAACAATTGCAGAAGGCAGCAGCATGGAGGGATCTGGGGGCCTGGTGCATGAATCACAAATACTAGCATCCAGTTTCAGCATGTAATAGGGAGGAAAAATAGACTGTTGGCCTTTATTTTGAAAGGAAAGAGGTATGAAAGTAAGGAGGTCTTGCTAAAATTTTGGAGGGCACTAATCAGACCACACCTGGAATACCATGACCAGTTTTGGTCTCCTTAATTAAGGAAAGATGTACTAGCATTGGAGGCAATGCAGAGAAGGTTCTCCAGTTGGTCCTGGTTATGCGGGGAATTCTCTTCTCTGGAGAGGTTGATCAAGTTGAGCTTGCAGTCATTGGTGTTTAGAAGAATGAGAAGCAACCTTATTGAAACATAAGATTCTTAGGGGGCTCGATGGGGTAAATGCAGAGAGGTTGTTTCCCTGTATGAGTGTATAGCAGTAATCTCAAAATAACGGGTCACCCATTTAAGACAAATGAGGAGGATTTTTTTTCTCAGGATAGTCGATCTATGGAATTCTTTACTGCATAGGACTGCAGAAGCTGAGGCATTCAGGTATATCCAAGACAGAGAGAGACAGATTTTTTTTTAATCAAGAGTTATGGGGCAAAGGCAGGAAGTGGGTTGAGGATTATTAGATCAGCCATAATCTCATGGTGGAGCAGACTTGAAGAGCCATATGGCCTATTTCTGCTCTACATTTTATGTTCTTTGATATTTAATATCGATTATCAATAGTTGAGTCCTTAGCACTCATCCTTGCTACACCCCATTCAGAATAACGCTGTGAAAATCTGAAAAAGACTTATTATTTCAAGCTTCACTCCAGGCTAATGTATAACCTCCCAATCTATTGTAATATATTACCCTAAATGCCTTCAGCTTTTTGTAACAACATGTGGCACCTTGTCAAATGCCTTTCACAAACTTTGGTGTAATACGTTTGGTTTTTCCCTTTTATCTATGCTGTTAATTACTTCCTCAAACTCCGCTCGAACCATCAAATATGATTTTTCTTTTATAAATCCATGTTGACTATGCCTAATCATTCTAACTGACTTAATACCATTTGGTTACATTTGTCAAAAATATTTAGTTGGATTAGCTGTAGGGAACACTCTAATTGGCTTATGTATCCCTCCATTAGTTTAAAATCGACCTGAGTTCTTGTTGCTCATCGTTAACAGTAGCTTCAGATTTGGTTTTAGTGATATCACTTATCCAAAACTTAGGCAGGGAGGAAGCGGTCGAGGGAGGGAACCGTGGTTTACTAAAGAAGTTGAATCTCTTGTCAAGAGGAAGAAGGAGGCTGATGTAATGATGAGGCATGAAGGCTCAGTTAGTGCGCTTGAGAGTTACAAGTTAGCCAGGAAGGACCTAAAGAGAGAGCTAAGAAGAGCCAGGAGGGGACAGGAGAGGTCTTTGGCAGGTAGGATCAAGAAAAACCCTAAAGCTTTCTATAGGTATGTCAGGAATAAAAGAATGACTAGAGTAAGATTAGGGCCAGTCAAGGACAGTAGTGGGAAGTTGTGCGTGGAGTCCGAAGAGATAGGAGAGGCGCTAAATGAGTATTTTTCATCAGTTTTCACACATGAAAAAGACAATGTTGTCGAGGAGAATACTGAGATACTGGCTATTAGACTAGACGGGATTGAGGCTCATAAGGAGGTGGTGTTAGCAATCCTGGAAAGTCTGAGAATAGATAAGTCCCCTGGGCCGGATGGGATTTATCCTAGGATTCTCTGGGAAGCTAGGGAGGAGATTGCAGAGCCTTTGGCTTTGATCTTTATGTCGTCATTGTCTACAGGAATAGTTCCAGAAGACTGGAGGATAGCAAATGTTGTCCCCTTGTTCAAGAAGGGGAGTAGAGACAACCCTGGTAATTATAGAGCAGTGAGCCTTACTTCGGTTGTGGGTAAAGTGTTGGAAAGGATTATAAGAGAGGATTTATAATCATCTAGAAAGGAATAATTTGATTAGGGATAGTCAACACGGTTTTGTGAAGGGTAGGTCGTGCCTCACAAACCTTATTGAGTTCTTTGAGAAGGTGACCAAACTGGTGGATGAAGGTAAAGCGGTTGATGTGGTGTATATGGATTTCAATAAAGCCTTTGATAAGGTTCCCCACAGTAGGCTATTGCAGAAAATACGGAGGCATGGGATTGAGGGTGATTTAGCGGTTTGGATCAGAAATTGGCTAGCTGTAAGAAGACAGAGGGTGGTGGTTGATGGGAAATGTTCACCCTGGAGTTCAGTTACTAGTGGTGTACCGCAAGGATCTGTTTTGGGGCCACTGCTGTTTGTCATTTTTATAAATGACCTGGATGAGAGCATAGAAAGATGGGTTAGTAAATTTGCGGATGACACTAAGGTCAGTGGAGTTGTGGATAGTGCGGAAGGATGTTGCAGGTTACAGAGGGTCATAGATAAGCTGGGCTGAGAGGTGGCAAATGGAGTTTAATGCGGAAAAGTGTGAGGTGATTCACTTTGGAAGGAGTAACGGGAATACAGAGTACTGGGCTAACCGTAAGATTCTTGGTAGTGTGGACGAGCAGAGAGATCTCGGTGTCCATGTGCATAGATCCCTGAAAGTTGCCACCCAGGTTGATAGGGTTGTTAAGAAGGCATATGGTGTGTTAGGTTTTATTGGTAGAGGGATTGAGTTTCGGATCCGTGAGGTCATGTTGCAGCTGTACAAAACTCTGGTGTGGCCGCACTTGGAGTATTGTGTACAGTTCTGGTCACCCCATTATAAGAAGGATGTGGAAGCATTTGAAATGGTGCAGAGGAGATTTACCAGGATGTTGCGTGGTATGGAGGGGAGGTCTTATGAGGAAAGGCTGAGGGACTTGAGGCTGTTTTTGTTAGAGAGAAGAAGGTTAAGAGGTGACTTAATAGAGTCATACAGGATGATCAGAGGATTTTTCCTCGGATAGTGACGGCTAGCATGAGGGGACATAGCTTTAAATTGAGGGGTGATAGATATAGGACAGATATCAGAGGTAGATTCTTTACTCAGAGAGTAGTAAGGGCATGGAATGCCTTGCCTGCAGCTGTTGTAGACTCACAACTTTAAGGGCATTTAAACGGTCGTCGGATAAACATATGGATGATAATGGAACAGTGTAGGTTAGATGGGCTTCAGATTGGTTTCACAGTTCGGCGCAACATCGAGGGCCGAAGGGCCTGTACTGCGCTGTTATGTTCTATGTTCTTAAACTCTTGTTATCTATTCCTGTCTCAGGTAAAATGTCTTGAGGATGAGCGTTTGAGGACTGAAGATGAACTATCGAAATATAAGGAAATTATCAATCGACAGAAAGCAGAATGCCAGTCTTTGCATGAACGAGTAAAGACGGTAAACCACTTGCAAGAACAGCTTGAAAGGTAGAAACTAGATGTTATTATTGGTTGGATTTAATAGTTTAGTTTATATACTACGTTAATGGTTAGCACATTGCAGGGTTGAAAAGTTTTCTTACGTTTGATTTTTGAATATATGGATTGCGGGGATTGCGAGGCAGGGATTTAGAAAGGAGTTGTCCACAGTTTTTTTTTTTTTTGTTTGCCATAGGATTTATCTTGTCTCATTTTCTAAGGAAATGAATTAGCTGGTGGGGGAAAGAAGAGTTTTATCATGATCCAGGCATCCTGGGTAGTGAGCAGCTTTGTTGTACCACAAGGTACATGTGCCTGTCATTTTTAGAAGTTCATGTAACCATTAAGGTTTTGGTTCTTCATGCAATAGGAGACTCAAATTATAGGCATATAAACTAAAAGGCAAATTTCTGCTCACTTGGCTATGTATAGCTCGAAATAATCAGATTGCATAGAAAATTTTTTTTAAAAAAGCATATTTTCCTTTAGTACACTGCTATATTCTGATTTTACAGTATTCTGGTGTTTAGGCATCAGTAGGCAAGAGTTTTCACAATTTTAGATGCATTTATTTTCTAGAAGTGCAGACTACTACAGAAGCATAATTTCATGTGATTGCATCGCAGAAATGAACAAGAGCTTCAGTCATCAAAAGAGGAGGTTGACAGCCTGAACGCGCTCGTTACAGATCTGCAGGATGATATTGAAGGGAGTCGCAAAAAGGAATCGGAGTTGCTTCTGTTTACAGAGAGGCTGACCAGCAAAAATGCCCAACTTCAGTCTGAGAACAACACGCTGCAGATGCAGCTTGACAAGCTGAATATTTGTGAACGGGAGCTAAGAGTGCAACTTGAAGAGTTAGGACACACTAATGTTGAATTGGTAAGGGTGCAGTAAATATAACAATTTGAGATAATGAAACATCAGTTTTTGTTTTGCTTAACTCTGTGAATGGTGTCTCATTTGAGAAAGTTCCGCATTGTTGAGTAGTATAAAACATTTTTAATTATAAGCAGAATATTAATCCAAATAGGATTTTTTTGAACAGACTGTACAATGTGTGTTGCAATTGAAAATCTGTCTATATATGTCCCTTCTCATGATTAAAAATCTTTGTTATGTGATGTTAACATAATCTTCTGAATTTGTTTAAAGCAAGATATTAGTTTACTGTCTTCTGACTCCCAACTTCCATGCCTCACCTGATTTGAATGAACTAAGCATTGTTTTCCAGTGCGAGTCAGTGTCCTCTGGCTCTCCATTAAGCCCTCATGGAAACTTCAAACCATATTCGTGGAAGCAAAATCCCATTGGAATACAGTTATATGTGTTCATTCTTCTCCTAACTTTGTGACTGTGAAAAGGATTTGACCTACAAGAAGTGTTGGGTTAAATTCTGTAGTATGTTTTGAATTTAGATTGAATTGAATTTAAATTAGTGTTTATGTTGTTTTGTAATAAAGAGTTATGCATTTAACAGAAATTAATTAGCTATTTATGATCAGAGGCAGTTGCTAAACTTCAGTGGTATGCTATAAGATGTCAGAAAATAGTTACTTGACAAATGTGTGAAGCTATTCATTATTTGCAAATATGATAAAATAAATTAGATATATTTTAAAATGAGGAAAGTTTGGCCACAAGACATCTTTAGTACAGTTTGTTTTATTTATTATTAGACATTAAACTAAAGTAGATATGAGAAATTTGACATTCGTGCAATATCATGCAAACTGATAACAAAAATGGTTGGTATGAAGTTGGAAGGGCCAACTTCCTGAGCTTATCCTGTCTAGTCCTGTTAGAATTTTTTAGGTTTCTGTGAGATGCCCCTCATTCTTCTAAACTTAGTGAATATGGTCTTAATCGATCCAATCTGTCTTCATATGTCAGTCCTGCCATCCCAGGAATCAGTCTAGTCAATCTTCAATGCTGTCCCTCCATTGCCAGAACTTCCTGTCTCAGATTAAAAAAAACAGAGTTGCTCATAATATTCAAGGTGCTCTCACAATCTGCCTCCCTCTTTTTGTTATCAAAGTGGATAACCTCACAGCTGCTACATTGTACTTTGTCTGCTGTGCATGATACTATTCCCGCAACTTGTCCAAATCACACTGACTATTCTCTGCATCCTTCTTGCAGCTCGCTTTCCCACCTAACTTTGTCTGTAAACATGGAGATATTACATTAGTTCCCTCGTCTAAATCATTAATACATATCGTGAATAGTGGATTTCAAACATTGGTCCCTAAGGTATCCCACTAGCCTGCCACTTGTAAAAAACACCTGTTTATTCCCACTCTTAGTTTCCTGTTTGACAACCAGTTTTCTATCCAAGATAACAAGCATGGGGCTTGATGAACACAGCAGGTCAAGCAGCATCATAGGAGCAGGAAAACTTGACGTTTCGGGCCTAAACCCTTCATCAGAAATGGGGGAGGGGAAGAGGGTTCTGAAATAAATAGGAAAAGAGGGGGAGGCGGATAGAGGATGGATAGAGGAGAGGATAGGTGGAGAGGAGGCAGACAAGTCGAAGAGGCGGGGATGGAGCCAGTAAAGGTGAGTGTAGGTAGGGGGGTGAGGAGGAGATAGGTCAGTCCAGGGAGGACGGACAGGTCAAGGGGGCGGGATGATGTTAGTAGATAGGAGATGGGGGTGTGGCTCGAGGTGAGAGGAGAAACAGGTTAGGGAGGTGGAGATGAGCTGGGCTGGTTTTGGGATGCGGTTGCGGGAGGGGAGATTTTGAAGCTTGTGAAATCCACATTGATGCTATTGGGCTGCAGGGTTCCCAGGCTGAATATGATTTGCTGTTCCTGCAGCCTTCGGGTGGCATCACTGTGGCATTGTAGGAGGCCCAGGATGGACATGTCATCTGAGGATTGGGAGGGGGAGTTGAAATGGTTCGCGACTGGGAGGTGCAGTTGTTTGTTGCGAACTGAGCGCAGGTGTTCTGCAAAGCGGTCCCCAAGCCTCCGCTTGGTTTCCCCGATGTAGAGGAAGCCACAACGGGTACAGCGGATGCAGTATACCACATTGGCTGATGTGCAGGTGAACATCTGCCTGATGTGGAAAGTCTTCTTGGGGCCTGGGATTGGGGTGAGGGAGGAGGTGTGGGGGCAGGTGTAGCACTTCCTGCGGTTACAAGGAAAAGTGCTGGGTGTGGTGGGGCTGGAGGGGAGTGTGGAGCGGACAAGGGAGTCGCGGAGGGAGTGGTCCCTCCGGAAGGCAGATAAGGGTGGGGAGGGAAAAATGTCTTTGGTGGTGGGGTCTGACTACAGATGGCAGAAGTGTCAGAGGATGATGCGTTGGATCCGGAGGTTGGTGGGGTGGTATGTGAGGACGAGGGGGATTCTTTTTTGGTTATTATTGCGGGGACGGGGCGTGAGGGATGTGTTCTGGGAAATGCGGGAGACACGGTCGAGGGCGTTCTCGACCACTGTGGGGGGGAAGTTGCGGTCCTTGAAGAATGAGGACATTTGAGATGTACGGGAGTGGAATGTCTCATCCTGGGAGCAGATGCGGCGGAGGCGAAGGAATTGGGAATAGGGGATGGCATTTTTGCAGGAGGGTGGGTGGGAGGAGGTGTATTCCAGGTAGCTGTGGGAGTCAGTGGGCTTGAAATGGACATCTGTTTCTAGGTTCAAAATCTCTCTCTAGCTTCAAAATCTCCCCTCCCGCAACCACATCCCAAAACCAGCCCAGCTCATCTCCACCTCCCTAACCTGTTTTTCCTCTCACCTCAAGCCACACCCCCATCTCCTATCTACTAACATCATCCCGCCCCCTTGACCTGTCCGTCCTCCCTGGACTGACCTATCTCCTCCCTACCCCCCTACCTACACTCACCTTTACTGGCTCCATCCCCGCCTCTTCGACTTGTCTGCCTCCTCTCCACCTATCCTCTCCTCTATCCATCCTCTATCCGCCTCCCCCTCGCTCCCTATTTATTTCAGAACCCTCTTCCCCTCCCCCATTTCTGATGA
>JAHRHZ010000140.1:20529306-20583723 GCA_024137785.1 Ginglymostoma cirratum
CTCCCTATTTATTTCAGAACCCTCTTCCCCTCCCCCATTTCTGATGAAGGGTTTAGGCCCGAAACGTCAAGTTTTCCTGCTCCTATGATGCTGCTTGACCTGCTGTGTTCATCCAGCCCCATGCTTGTTATCCCCAATTTAATACAGTTGTGGCTAATCTCATCTCTGCCTCAACCCCACCTTCCTGCCCACTCTCCATAACCCTTCATTGCTAATTAAAAATCTGTCTATCTCAATGCCCCAGCACCCACTACAGTCCGGGTAGTGAATTCCACAGATTCATGACCCTTTTGAGAGATGTAATTTCTCCTCATCCATTTTAAGGTCTGCTACCCTACATCCTAAAACTAGACCTTGCATTCTAGATTGCTCTATGTGCGGAAACTTGCTTTCCACGTCTACGTTGTCAATCCCCTTTGGCATTTTATGTACCTCCATGTGGCCTCCTCTCATTCTTCAGGTAGTCCCTCTCCCTAGATCCTGTGTTCCCAATGTTTTTGGGATGTTACCTGTGTCGTCCTTTGTGAATACAGAACCAAAGTATATATCTGTGATCTCTTTGTTTTCCCCATTATAACGGTCTCTGGTTTTTTGACTGTAGGTGACTTGCATTCGTCTGCATTAATCTTTTTCTCTTCACATATACCTAAAGAAGCTTCCTAAATAGGAGTAGACTATATAACCCCTAAAACCTATTGCACAATTCGTTGCGATCATGGTTAACTTTGACTTAATTCCATATTCCCCATACCCCATACACCTTTAGTTAATTAAACCTTAACAGTTTGAACTTAGCAATTGACTTCCTAGTTTTTGTACCTATACACTCTGTACAAGAGATTGGCAGGTGTAGGTTCATAAACCTCTACATGTGAAGGACATGTTGAGAAGGCTGTTAACAAGGTACGAAGGATCCTTGGCTGTGTATGAAGTGTAGTAAAAAAGCAAGAAAGTATTTGCAAAAGTTTTTGTAAAACACTGGTTATTAATATTGTCAAATCTGAGTATCAAACTTGATGCCATAATCTTGGAAGAGCTTTATCGGAATTGTACCAGAGATAGAGTCATGGAGATATACACCACAGAAACAGGCCCTTTGGGCCAACTTGTCCATGCTGACCAGATATCCTAAATAAATCTTGTCCCATTTTTCAAAATTTGGCCCATATCCCATTGAACCCTTCCTATTCATGCGCCCATCCAGATGCCTTTTTAATGTTGTAATTGTACCGGCCTCCACCACTTCTTCTGGCAGTTCATTCCATACACGCACCAACCTCTGTGTGAAAACATTGCCCCTTAGGTCCCTTTTAAATCTTGCCTCTCTCACCTTAAACCTACACTACTTTTGGACTCCCCCACCCAGGGGAAAAGACCTTGTCTATTTACCCTATCCATGCCCCTCCATAATTTTTAAAGAAGTCTATAAGGTCAACCCCCGGCCTCCGATGCTCCAGGGAAAATAGCTCCAGTCTATTCAGCCTTTCCCTATAACTCCAACCCTGGCAACATCCTTTTAAATCTTCTGGACTATTTCAAGTTTCACAACATCTTTCCGATAGCAGGAAGACCAGAATTGCATGCAGTATTCCAGTAGTAGCCTAACCAATGTCCTGTCCAGCTGCAACATGACCTCCCAACTCCTATTCTCAATGCACTGACCAATAAAGGCAAGCATAACAAACACCTTCTCACTATCTACTTGTGACTGCACTTTCAGAAACTGTGAACCTGCACACTAAGGTCTCTGTTCAGCAGCACACACCAGAACATTACTGTTAAGTGTAAAAGTCCTGCCCTGATTTGCCTTTCCAAAATGCAGCACCTCACGTTTATCTAAATTAGACTCCATCTGCCACTCCTCGGACCATTGGCCCATCTGATCAAGATCCCGTTGTACTTTGAGGTAACCTTCTTGGCTGTCCACGAAGCTACCAATTTTGGTGACATCTGTAAACTTACTAACCATACCATCTTTGTTCACATCCAAATCATTTATATAAATGAGGAAAAGCAGTGGACCCAGCACTGATCCTTGTGGCACACTGATGGTCATGGGCCTCCAGTCTGAAAAGCAACCCTGCACCACCAGCCTCTGTCTTCTACTTTCAAGCCAGTTCCGTATCCAAATGGCTAGTTCTCCCCATATTCTACATGATCTAACCTTGCTAATCAGTTACCATGAGGAACCTTTTGAACACCTTACTGATGTCTGCATGGATCATGTCCACTGCTCTGTCCTCATCAATCCTTTGTTTCTTATTCAAAAAAACTCAGTCAAGTTAATGAGACATGATTTCCCACGCTCAATGCCACGGTGACTTACCCTAATCAGTTCTTCCCTTTCCAAATACATGTAAATCCTGTCCCTCGGAATTCCCTCCAACAACTTGCTCACCACCACTGTTGGCCTCACCAGTCTATTGTACTCTAGTTTTCCTTAGCAACTTTCTTAAATAGTGGTATCACATTAGCCAACCTCCAGTCTTCTGGCACCTCACTTTTGGCTGTCAATGATACACACATCTCAACAAAGGGTCTAGCAGTCACTTCCCTAGCTTCCCACAGACTTCTAGGGTGTACCTGATCAGGTCCTGGTAATTTATCCGCCTTTGTGTTTTAAGACATCCAACACCACCACCTCTGTAATATGGATATTTTTCAGGATGTCGCTGTTTATTTCCCCAGATTCTGTATCTTCCATTTGCTTCTCCACAATAAATAGTTGTCTAGTATCTTCCTCATCTCCTGTGGCTCCACACATAGATGGCCTTGCTGGCCTGTAAGGAGCCCTATTTGCTCCCTAGTTATCCTCTGTCCTTAACGTATTTGTAGAATCCTTTTGGATTCTCCTCAACCCTGTTTGACAAAGCTGTCCCAAGTCCCCTTTCTGCTGTCCTGATTTCCCTCTTAAGTATACTCCTACTGCCTTTATACTCTCCTGGGGATTCACTCGATCTCAGTTGTCTATACCTGACGTGCTTCCTTCTTATTCTTAACCAAAACTTTAATTTCTCTAGCCATCCAGCATTTCCTACACCTACCAGCCTTGTCTTTCACCACAAACGGGAACATACCGTCTCTGGACTCTCGTTATCTCATTTATGAATGTTTCCCATTTTCCAGCCATCCCATTACCTGCGAACATCCTCCCCCACTCAACTTCTTGCCTAATACCGTCAAAATTGGCCTTCCTCCAATTTTAGAACTTTAAGTTTCATATCCGGTCTATCCTTTTCCATAAGTATTTTAAAACTAATAGAACTACGTCACTGGTCCCAAAGTGCTCCCCCCACGGAGATCGCAGTCACCTGCCCTGCCTTATTTCCCATGAAAGACTTCACTTATGTAGAGGCAAGTGTTGAGATCTTAGGCGAATTTCTGCAGTGCATCTTGTAGATAGTACGCACCGTTGCTACTGAACATTGGTGCCAGAGGGGGTGAATGTTTATAGATGTGGTGCCAGTCAAATGGGCTGCTTTGTCCTAGATGGTGGGCAAGCTTTTTGAGTGTTGTTGGAGCTACACTCATTCAGGCAAGTGGGGCATTTTCATCACATTTCATACTTGTGCCTTGTAGATAGTGGGGATATTTGCTTTGTGGAATTAGGAGCTGATTTACCCACTATGTGGTTCCTGGCCGATGATCTGCTTTTGTAGTCCCACTCTTTATATGGCCTGTCCATTTTGGTTTGTGGTCAATTGTAACTCCCAGGATGTTGTTAGTAGGGTATTCAGCGATTGTAATGCCATTGAATGTTATGAGGAACGTCCCTTGTTTGTCCCTTGTTAGAAATGGTCACTTGTGTAACATGAATGTTACTTACCATTTGTCAGCCCAAGCCAGGTCTCGCTGCATTTGGACATGGACTGCTTAAATATCTGAGGAATCGCAAATTCTGCTGAACGTCGGGCAGTCATCAGTAAATATCCCCACTTCTCACCTACGATGGAGGGGAAGTTATGAATGAAACACCTGAAAATGGCTGGACTATAGTCTACTTCAGAGCAAACAAATGAATTCCCTTTAGGAGATAGTAGGAACTGCAGATGCTGGAGAATCTGAGATAACAAGGTGTAGAGCTGGATGAACACAGCAGGCCAAGCAGCATCAGAGGAGCAGGAAAGCTGACGTTTTGGGCCTAGACCCTTCTTCAGAAATGGGGAAGGGGAAGGGGGTTCTGAAATAAATAGGGAGAGAGGGGGAGGTGGATAGAAGATGGATAGAGGAGAAGATAGGTGGAGAGGAGACAGACAGGTCAAAGAGGTGGGGATGGGGCCAGTAAATGTGAGTGTAGGTGGGGAGGTAGCAAGGAGATAGGACAGTCCAGGGAGGACGGACAGGTCAAGGGGGCGGGATGAGTTTAGGAGGGAGGAGATGGGGGTGGGGCTTCAGGTGGGAGGAGGGGATAGGTGGGAGGAAGGACAGGTTAGGGAGGTGGAGACGAGCTGGGCTGGTTTTGGGATGCGGTAGAGGGAGAGGAGATTTTGAAACGTCAGCCTTCCTGCTCCTCTGATGCTGCTTGGCCTGCTGTGTTCATCCAGCTCTACACCTTGTTATCTTGAATTCCCTTCAAAATTGATTTCAGAAATCTTGCAGAAGCTTTTAGGAGAGAGTTTAAAATTCCTGCGTACACTCTTTGGTGCCCACACAATGACTGGCTGACTGCTTTCTTGTTTTTCTGTGTGTTACTGAACCTGTCACTGGCCAACTTTTCTTGTAAAAACGCTCTGAACTACACCCCCATTCTCTTCAAGAATTGTAAAACTTAATTAAAATGCTTGCAAACAAACAGGCCTCCAGGCTCTTTGGCACCAAGCTCACAAGACAAATCTACAAACAACATGACAACCATGTTTCTCCCATCTTAACGTGCAAAATATAAATTAAACCTCATATTGTTCTTAATTGAAAGAGTAGCTCAAACTTGAGAGAGGTTTTGGTAAAATAAATGAGGTGTAACTGTTTCTATGCTGGACTAATCAACAATCAGAGGATACAGATTTAAAGAAATTGGTAAGAGACTGATGCAGCGTGTAGAAAAAACCTTGCGTTGTGATCTGATCTACTCCTCTGTTAATGTGGTGCAAGCAGGTTCAAGAATAAATTTCCGATTAGTTGAGCTAAGAGTAAACACAAGTGAGTGGGACTAATTAGATACTCTTTCAAAGAGCTGACGCAGATATGATGTGCAGAATGATCTCTTTTTGGTGAGAAACCAATGCCTGGGTGCAGTCACAAAGGGAGCACCACTTGGCTCATCCTGCCAATCGGACAGTGACCGTTTTATTCTTGTTCTCTACATCCTAACTACCATTCCGTATTAAAGGATGTGCTTCAGGTTCTAATCTCTCAATTTGTTTAATAGCGTACAGTTTTCCAGTCCAAAGGCATAAATCCATTTTCTTAGGCAAATTTCTATTAACTCTGTGTATTAAATTCTCCCAGGAAACTGCATGGAGGAAACTATGCGTTTAGTTTAAAGCCTTCCTTTAACTGTAAATAAAATTCAAAGCGAATTTATTATTATCAAAATAAAGTGATGTTTTATGTGTTTAGATTCGATAGGTAATTCTATTTTTAATGTTAGCATTGTAAAATACAGTAAATACTGCAACATTTTGAAACATTTTGAACTGATGTTTGAAATGTGCACTCAAATGTACAGCTCAATGTCATTCTATAGATGAGCATTTGCTTTTGTTTAAATACAGATGGACAGATTACAGAAAGAACAGGAACTGCGACAGCAGGATGTGAAAGCTCTGCAGAATGAGGTGATCTCTGAACGGAAAGAAGTGAGTAAATTGAATTTACAGGTGGAAGAGCTTAAAGATGAGCTTGTCACACAGAAACGAAAGAAAGCGAGTAACATTAAAGACCTCACTAAACAGCTTCAGCAAGGTGAGTGGAAACAGGAAAAGTGTTATGGTTTTAATTTACAATACTGTAACTATTTACGGAGTTGATCAGATTTTCACTGTTTGCTGAAATCCTGATCCACAATTACACTAATGTAATCTTAGCTCCTTGTGGATTTCTTCCAGCACGACGACGGTTAGAGCAAATAGACAATGGTAGCTATGACAGCAAAGAGGCAAGCAGCATGGGAAGTCGTTCAAGTTCATCAGGTAAAAGAAAAAGTAAATACGCATTATTTAAATTTAAAGCACTAAATATAGCTGTTTACGAATATTGGTAAAGCTTTATTATCTTAGATAGTGGGAAAAAAAACAATCAAAGCACCATCAACCTTTACCTAACTAGCTTGCGGTTCAACAAGAAGTTAAGATGAAATGTTTTGATAACATCAAGTTACATTTCAGCACATTAAAAATCCGCATAGTATCCATCTGTCTCTTCTCTCTCTGTCTCTCTTTCTCCCTCTCTCTTCCCCACCTCCCCCTTTATCCCATTTGTCTTTCCTAATCTTTACTTTCTTTGCAAAATTTAAATCTAATTTTACTTCCTCATTAAGGAGAAATAATTGATGAGAGTTTGCCACGGAGAGAAACTCTTCCCCCTTCTCGCCACTTCAGTATTTAAATGCAGAACTGAAGGTTCATGACTGACCTTCTCAACTCCTCAGGAATTAAAGCCATTCATTAACTGGTCAATCACTGACCGCATCAACCCACTATGTTCCCAATCACCTGTCTCCCCAGCTGCTGAGATAAGT
This sequence comes from Ginglymostoma cirratum, assembly GCA_024137785.1. Lineage (NCBI taxonomy): Eukaryota > Metazoa > Chordata > Chondrichthyes > Orectolobiformes > Ginglymostomatidae > Ginglymostoma > Ginglymostoma cirratum. Next base: position 20,535,986 of record JAHRHZ010000140.1, read on the forward strand.
TGTTAAGCTTCCTTCCTGGAAAACCAGGCAACCTGCTTGCTGTGTTTGAAGTCTGGGTGCGATCAGAGGCATGGATAATGTGCAAAGCGGTAGCTTCTGAAAGCCACATGCGCACACTCCCAGCCTCCAAGAATTCAAACCCTTTGAGAAACTTCTCATTGCTTGATATCTCAAGGAATAAATGTCAGCTGGCAGACTTCAGGAACATATGCTGCTGGTTTCTCATTGGGTCACAATCTCTGTTGATCCAAGTACCAATGATAGGGTGAGATACTCTCCCTTGTTCTGCCTGTCTCCTCTAAATGGACTAATTGGCAGGCAGCCAGTGAGTTATCTTACTGGTGGGGATGGTGTGTTAGTTGTTCCCTTAACACACGTCTTCATACTTGGTGAGTGGAAGGGGGTTATTAAAAAAAAACATGGATTTTGTCTCAATGGAGATTCTTCAATCTGGGCGAACAGCTTTGCTGTTTTTTTTTTTGTCTTGCTTGCAGAGGCCTCGTGGGTTACACAGATCAGATGCTGGGATTAAACCAGTCTGTGCCCAGAAACCTCTGAAAATGTAGCCAGCTGCTCACCTTGAGATGAGCACTCTGTGTGGTGAACAACAAGACCTCATCCTTCATTATTGGCAGCAAAACTGTCACCAGTGTTTAGAATTGCTACGGGAGAGTTGTCTTGGCAAAATTATTGAGTTTGCCAGAATTAGTTAAGATGCAGAAGTGATAGGATAGCAGTGTTGAAACCTCAATGTTTTTAGCTGTAACAGATGCTTCACATGCTGAAATGTTGGGAGGTATTGTTCAACAGAGACTGAAATTTTCTGCAGGGTGTTTGAATAAAATAAAGTGGGTTTCTTTCAAGTTGCTTATCAAGACTTTGTTGCAATCGGAGCAGATTAACTGATCATTCAAATGAGAATGGGGCATGACACTCAAGTAAGCAGAAATTGTCCATTTTTAAAATAGACATAACTTATAACTTATTTGAAACAGATGTTTCAGAATAATGACTATAGAAATGATATTTATGCTTCTGAGTTTAGTAACTGGTACAAATCAGTCCTTCCAGTGTGTTTACTTTTCCAAGTGTTCATCGTATGATTATTTGATGGTGAGAAACTTCAGTTATCCACCGTTCATTGAGAAAAATGCTCTTTTTCGAGTGAAACATTGTATTAAGGAGTTGTTTCTCAAACCCAATTTCGACATTGTTTACAGTTGCTGAATTTATTGAGTTTCTTGCAATAAAAGACAACCCTTTTCAGAAAATATATTTTCCCGTCAGAACTTAACAGACTTCATTTTCTGAGCCCATGATATTGTAATCACTATTTAAGTAAATGCACACGCATTATATTCAATTTACTCCAGAAACCATCTTTGTATTGTATTCCAGGTTCTCTTGATGCTCGGTGCAATAAAGAAGAGCGATCTCCAGAGAATACTGGTTGTACTGTGCAGGCTGACAGTTTCCCTGAAGTGGACAAGACTGTACTGATAGAACGTATTGTGCGACTGCAAAAAGCTCATGCACGTAAAAATGAAAAAATTGAGTTCATGGAGGACCATATTAAACAGCTGGTGGAGGAAATCCGAAAGAAAACAAGGTGAGTTGATTCATAGTGTCAATGAAATAGTCATTATTCACACAACGTCCTGAACAACAAAAACAAAATGTTAGGGGAACTCTGGTTTGGCAACATTTGTGGAGAGAGAAACAGAGTTAACATTTGAATCCAATGTGATTCTTTGAGACCCAACTGCGGATGCTGTTTGGATCTAAACCACACTGTTGTTTTAAAACAACTATTATGTTGAATAGTGGTTTCTTTCCAGATACTTGATTTTGTTTGCAGAAGAATTTCTTGACAGTTGTACAAATGGATTTCTCAAACTTCCCATTCAATAGCCATTTCATGCATTTTCCTTGCTTGCCTTTCTTGAGCAGCTTAGATTCTGTTGTGGAAATTGGAGCCATGTTTGAACAGAAAACCGCTAATTGGTTTGAAAACTTGACACTGCAGCTTCATACTTTGGAATTTTCATTTTTCTTTAAAGTCTGGTTTGAAAAGTAAAGTTCTATCAGTGTATGACAAAGCTTTTTGTAAAGAAAATTTGCGGTTCATTATCACTTCTCTGGTTCATTGTTTTTACATGTGGGGTTACCTTACTCTCTGTTTACTTCTCACATACTTTGTGGTGTTATTGTTCCTGAATCTGACTGAGTTGAAACTTGACAGCAATGGGTGGGTTATGATGGGGAATACAGTTTCAGACAGGAAACCCAGAGGTTCAGGTTTCCCACTGATGCCATGGCGTTTTGACTTCATGTTGTGCCTACTTTTGGTTTGACAAATCCTCTCTGCCGAGAGTCAGCCTGATCGATGATCCATCCTGGAGCAGGCTGCAGGAACATATAAATCAGTGCTACATGCCTGTCTTTGCATAGCTACCCAACTTCCCTTCGGCTGTTTGGCTTCCTGAGATCCCGGAAATCTATCCAACCACTGTTTTAACAAAAAAAACAAACGGCTCCTGAAATCATGTAGGACAGAGATGAGAAATTATTTGGTACATCTTTGGTATTGCCTACCCCAGAGTGTTATGGACACTCCATTGTTGAATATATCTTGGTCTGTCGAGGAGTAGGCAGGAAAATGGAGTTGGGGCAGATAATGAGCCACGGCCGTATGGAGTAGAGAAACAGGTTTGAGAGGCCATACAGAACAACGTGGCTCCTGTTTCTCTTGTTCTTTAAAATATTTAAGTGTACTATGAATCTTGTGATTGCAGGTTGGCTACTTACTCCTTGTCCTACCTCTCCTAAACACAGACAGCTGGGCAGCTTGGTGGGACGATCAGTAGTGGGTTTTAGATTTTTAAAATTTTTAACATCTCCTCTAACCCCAGGCATGTTTTTGCAAGTTTCATCCCTTTGTGTCTCTGTCTTGAACTCCTTAAACCTATGGCTCACAGTGTCTCAGTATATACATACATTGGTGTCTCTTTTCCTGTTCCTGTTCCACAGTAGCTTTCTTTAAAAAACAAATTGGCAACTGTCCCTCTCAAAAAGTAATATCAAGATAAACTTATGAAGTCAAAAAACTACAGCTTTGAGGATAAAGTAGTGCAACTGTACTGTGGACCAGACCAAGCCCCCTCAAAAATATCAAGGAGATAGGATCTAGGCTAACTCTTATTTTGTTTAAAGACAAGTCAAAGATGCTGTGTCCCAGATGTAATTCAGTTGGTTACACTGCATAGCTTTAAGCAAAACATACTTGGTTCTTACCCTATTGTTATAATACAAACAAAAGAAAGAAGAATTGGTATAACTTTAACTCTATTATTCTGTTAGGTTTTCTAATAGATTATTTAAGTACAAACCAGCAACTGCTCCAATATATTTACACCCCCTTGGCAAAGCAAAGTCATTAAAACAGATTGTCTCACATGCGATTCTGGCAGCAGAGAGAGAAAATTCTGGTAGAGAGAACTCTAGCTTTTTGCTGTGGCCAAGAAAGATGAACAGCTTCCACAACCATCTTCAAAACCCCAAGAACTAAAGTAAAACACTGGTTCTCTTGGCGCCTGACTTCATCCATTCATGCTGCTTCTATTGGTCCAATATTTTACAAAAAAAAGCCGCTAAGATCTCACAAGCTATTTACTATATTGGCTTTGAATAGACAGCTCTTCACCTATGGCTCAAAATCTTTCTTCAAAAAAAAGAACAAAATACACCTCTTAAAGCCATAGTATCATCAGAACTGCTAATGTACAAGGGCACGTGCTTGATTTATGCTTCTGAAACAAATTGTGACTAACAGCAAAATATGTGGAGGAATATGTGATGTACTTTTCTTAAAAGATGTAATAAATAAAAATTCAACATCACTGTGTGGCAATAGCTAGAAATCTTGGGGATGTCTGCTGAAATTGGTAGCTGGTCCCCCTGTCTTTTTAATTCTAAAGATTAAAAAGTGAAAAGTAACAGTACCAACATGGTTCTTTTTGAACCTATTGATAGTTTAATTTTTAAGAAGTTGTTTCAATTTTTCAGCTGCAGAGTAACATTGGAAATCAATCCGCAGGATATTGAGGCTGAGCAGCAGCTATCACAAGGATTGCTCACGATGTACAGAAGAACACAAACCAATTGCCTTATTTCAGTTAAAGCACTTAAACGCTTTTAAGCAATGGAATTCTTGATTCTGGCATAGTTGTTCATGTTTTAGCATTTGTATGCAAGGGAAGTTATATCCTGATGTTTTCTACCATAGTCAACAATTTGGTTGATGCTAATATGAATATTGTTTCAACCTATAGAGTAATAGAGTTGAAAACCATGGAAACAGACCCTTCAACCCACCTTTTCCATGCCAACCAGATATCCTAAATTAATCTAGTCCCATTTGCCAGCATTCTGTCCACATCCCCCTCAATCCTTCCTATTCATATACACATCCAGATACCTTTTTAAATGTTGTAATTGTACCCACCTCCACCACTTCCTTCTGCAGCATTCCATACATGCACCACCCTCTGCGTGAAAAAGTTGCCCCTTTGGTCCCTTTTGAATCTCTCCTCTCTCTCTCCTTAAATCTGTGCCCTCTAGATTTGGACTCTCTCACCCTGGGAAAAAGATCTTGGCTATTCACCCTATCCATGCCCCTCATGATTTTATAAACTTCTATAAGGTCACCCCTCAGCCTCTGACACTCTGATCATATGAAGTCATTCCTTGTTTAGAAAGTTATGATTTGATGGGTTTTTTTTTAACCCCATGTAAACTGCTAAATATGAAGTTCCATTTTTCCAAATGCTAAGTATGCCAGTAGTTATTGCTGGTCAGGGCTTGAGCGCAATGAATCTCCTTTTGTATTTTTAGATGACTACTGTTTAGATTTTATGGCTGCCTGCAAATAAAATATTTTCTTGCTCAACCTTTATGAAGTAGAAATGTGAAAATGTGAAGAACTGCATAATTTTCTGCCCAAGTGATATGCTGAACTGAGTTTTTTTAAAACCTTTTTTGAGTTCATGTGGATGACAAAGCTAGTAACTTAAAATTTACACAGTTTTAATAACTGTAACAAACTCACATAAAATGAGTGTTCTGTATAATTTCTCAGACAAGTACAATTTCATTTCAGGCAGATTGAAAGAACATTTTCTGAAAGGCTATAGAATTTCTAATAAAGGGCATTAAGCCACCATATTTTTGGACCCCTCGCTGTTCTCCATCAGGAATGGTGTATTTGAAACAAAAGGACAATTCAAAGAAAGCAGCTGCGTTTATGTTTTAATTGATATCCAAACGGTCTGCACAGTAATGCTATGCAGTATGCTTTTCTAAGGATCAAAGAACCAGAATTTTATTTTAATGTTTAATGACATCTCGGAGGAAAATAGAAGAGGCAACCACATTGGGCACTAAGACTGAATCTTGTGTTAGGCAGGATTTGTCAAGATTTTGAAGAATAATCATTACTGGGGACTCTGCTGTCAGGGTCACAGACAGGAGATTCCACGGCAGTGAGCGTGAATCTCAGATAGTATGTTACTTTCCTGTTGCCAGGATTAAGGATGTCTCAATGTTTGAAACATATTGTCAAAGGAGAGAGTGAAAAGCCGGATGTAATTATACACATTCATAGGAATGACATAGTTAAGGAAAAGATTAAGGCTTTATGGAGTGAATTAAGAGGTTAGGTAGAAAATTAAAAAAACAGAACCTCCGAAGTAGTGCTCACAGGTTTAGTCTTGGTGCTAAGCTCACAGGGGCGAAGGAGTAAAAGGATAAAGGAGATGAATCAGTGTTTGAAGAAGTGGTGTAATGTTCAGAGATTCAGGTTCTTGGATCAGTGGGATCTCTTCTGGGGCAGAAAGATCTGTTCAAAAGGATGGGTTTCACCTGAACTGGAAGGGGACCAATATCCTAGCAGGGAGATTTGCTAGTTCTATTAAGGGATACTGTGAACTAATAAAGTGGTGTGGTGGCAGGAGATGGGTTTGGAGGGATTGTAAGTAGTAGAGTGAATAGGAAGATAGATGTGGATGGTTCTGAAATTAATTAGAAAAGACAAACAACAGCAAGTCACAGAACGAAGTAACTCTGAAGAATTTAACTACATTTATTTCAATGCAAGGGGTCTTACAGGTAAGACTTGAACTCGGGCATGTTTGGAACGTGCGATCAGGACGTCATAGCTATTACAGAAACTTGGCTGAGGGATGGAGAGAACTGGCAGTTCGATGTTCTGGGTTTTAGATGTTATTGGAAGGATAGAAAGGAAGGTAAAAGAGAAGTGACGTTTTTGACTGGGGAAAACATTACTGCTGTACCAAAAGAGGATATTTCTGAAAAATCATCCAGTGAAAATATAGGGGTTGAAATTAGAAATAAAGGAATGATCACGTTGATGGGATTATACCATAGCACCGCTGCCCCCCCCCCCCCCCCGCCCACCAATAGTCAGAGGGAAATTGAGAATAAATTGGTAGAGATCTCAGATATATGTAAGAATAACAAGGTTGTAAGAGTAATTTTCCAAACGTTGTCTGGGATTGCCATAGTGTTAAAAGTTTGGATGGTAAAGACTTTGTTAAACCTGTATAAGAATATATTCTTTATCAATATGTAGGTGTTCCTATGAGAGAAGGAGCAAAACTTGACCTTCCCTTGGGTAATAAGGCAGGGTGAGTGACTGAAGTCTTAGTAGGGGAACACTTTGGGATTAGTGATTATAATTCTATTAGTTTTAAAATATTATGGAAAAGGATAAGCCTTCCGTAAAAGTTGAACTTTTTAATTGGAGTAAGGCAAATTTTAATGGCATAATACAAGATCTTTTAAATGTTGTTTGGAGTAGACTGCTTGCTGGTAAAGGGACAACTAACAAGTGGAGGCTTTCAAAAGTGACATAACGAGACTTCAGAATCATTATGTTCCTGTTAGAGTGCAAGGTAGGGCTGGTAGGATTAAGGAGCAATGAATGAATAAAGATATTGAGGTTCTAGTCAAGAATGAAAAAGAATCGTGTATATATACAATTGGGCTCAAATGAACCTCTTGAACAATATAAAGGGGATAAGGGAATTCTTATGAGGGAGATTAGGAAGGTAAAGAGGGGTATCACATAGCCTTGGCAGATAAGATTAAGGATAATCCAAAGAGATTCTACAAGTACATAAAGGTCAAGAGTAAGGCCCCTTAAAGACCAATGAGGTTGTCTTTGTGTTGAACCACATGTCAGCTTTTACTGTGGAGAAAGAATTGGAGGCTAGAAAACTTGGAAATAAATATTGATGTTTTGAAAACTGTTCACATTAAAGAAGAGGAAGTGCTGGAGGTCTGAAAACGTGAAGGTTGATAAATCTCTGAGACCTGATCTAGTATATCCCAGAATGATATGGGAAATTGCAAGGCCCCTTGCAGAAATATTTGTACCATCTATAACTATGGGCGAGGTGCAGATGAATGGAGAGTGGTTAATGTTGTGCCTTTGTTTAAGAAAGGATGTAAGGAAAAGCCTGGGAATTGTAGGCCGATGAGTCTGACTTCAGTGGTGGGTAATTTGTTGGAGGTGATTCCAAAAGAATATATGCATTTGAAGAGGCAAGCGATGATTAGCGATAGTCAGCATGGTTTTGTACAAGGGAAGTCGTGTCTCTCAAACTTGTTTGGGTTTTTGAGGAAGTAACCAAGAAGGTTGATGAGGGCAGAGCGGTAGACAGTTTTTCTTTGGACTTTAGTAAAGCCTTTGACAAGGTTTCGCATGGTAGACTAATTAGCAATGTTAGATCACATAGGATTCAGGATGAGCTTGCCAATTGGTTACAAAATTAGCTTAATGACAGGAGACGGATTGGTGATGGAGGGTTGTTTTTCAGACTGGAGGAGTGTGACCAGTGGTGTTCCACAGGGATTGGTGCTGTAACCATTTTTGTTTATCATTTATATAAATTATTCATATGAGAATGTAGAATATGGTAGCAATTTACGGTCACATGCATTTTTGCAAATAAAAGTGAAAAGTTTTATAATTCGCTATACCATGGTGCCTGTATTAATGACAGAAGCCATAGATAAGAAGGAAAAAGTAAAAATTAAGACAGAGTTCATCTCGGATCAATTTCAGTTTGGGGAAAGTCGATTAAGATGATAACGCTGGAATACCCGGAAACTGCCACCGAAGGAGACCTCCATGCCAGGACAAGACCACCAAAACCTGGACACTGCCACACCAAGCCGAGACTGCCTCTTTGGGATAAAAGGCTGCCACAACTGGAGAATGCCGGTTCAGGCTAGAATACAAGAACTCCACGCTGGAACTGGATGGGATCACCAAGCTGGGCTGCAGGAATATCCAGATGCCAAAGAAGACCTTCATATCAATGAGACCTTCGTGCCAGGGCAGACTGGTGAACCTGGAGTTGGCCATGCCAAGCTGAGGCTGCCTCAATGGGAGAATACCATACAAGGCCAAAACTGGCACGCCAGGCTGGAAGCCTCCTCTTTGCTGGACCCAGGCTGGGGGAAGACGCCATCAGTGTAATGGACAGTGAAGATAGTTGTCCATTACAAAGAGATCTTGATCAATTGAGTCAATGGGCTGAGGAATGGCAGATGGAGTTTAATTTGGAAAATGCAAGGTAATACATTTTAGTAAAACAAACAAGGGCAGGACTTATACAATTAATGGTATACCCTGGGTGATGTAGAACAGAGACACCTAGGGGTTCAGGTACATAACTTTTTGAAATCTGCTTCACAAGTAGACAGGGTGGTGAAGAAGGCATTTACCACACGTGCCTTCGTTGCTTAGATCTTTGAGTATAGGAGTTGGGACATCATGTTTAGGTTGTATGGGATGTTGATGAGGCCTCTTCTGGAGTACTGTGTGTAGTTCTGGTTGCCCTGATATAGGAATGATGTTATTAAGCTGGAGAATGTTCAGAAAAGATTTACCAGGATATTGCCGGGAGTGGAGGTTTGAATTGTAAAAATAGGTTAGGACTTTTTTCACTGGGACGTAGGAGGTTGAGGGTTGACCTTATAAAATATCGTGAGGGGTATGTATAGGGTGAATTGCAGGTGTCTTTTCCCTTCAGGTGAGTGATTTCAAATCTAAGGGGCATATTTTTAAGGTGAGAGGAGAAAGATTTAAAAATTACAGGAGGGGCAACTTTTTTACACAGAGAATACTTCATGTGTGGAATGTACTCCGAGAGGAAATGGTACACGCGGGTACAGTTACAACATTTAAAAGACATTTGGATAAGAACGTGAATAAGAAATGTTCGGAGGGATATGAGTCAAGCGCAGGCAGGTGGGACTAGTTTTGTTTAGGATTATGGTTGGCATGGTCTGGTTGGTCTGAAGCATTTGTTTTCGTGTTGTATGACTCCATGACTAACGTGTATTCCCAACAATTCTGAGTGGAAACGTTAGAAGAAGAGTAGGGTTTGTAATCTCTTCACCACATTCTGCTTATTATTAGATTACAACAGACCTACTCACCAATATTTTTTGCCAATTCCTTTGATGCCCTTGACGAACAAAATCTTATCAATTTGAAAGTTTTCATTGACCCATCCTCCACAGGTTTTGTGGGGGAAAGAACCCTTCTAATGCCTTTTGTCTGAAAATATTTGTCTTTTGCGAGCTGGCTGTCTATTTCTAAGATAATATCCCATTGTTCTGGATTCTCCAGTGGAAGGAGATTGCAACTCTGTCTCTGCCCTGTCAAATTCCTTTTCTATTTTAAACACATCAGACGAACTTGGAGCATTCAGATCTGAGTAGTTGAACATTTTTAAGCCTTTACAAAACACACAAGGTATCTCTAAACTTACTCTAAATCTCAATCTGTATTATTTCTTGATTGCTGATGCAACGTGGCAAACATCCCTAACTAATATTTGTATAATTGTAAATTTTGTCTATGGTGTTTTTTTAAAATAAGAAACACTTGACAAGGTGAAGACTTTGCTGAGAAAGTGGGTACGGTTAGTGAAGCAAAACTCTCAATATCGCAACCACAGAATGAATCGCTCTCCCGAGACATATGCTAATCTTAGAGTGGCCAGAAACAAATTGCAGTGAACAGCAAGGAATTAGTTCTTGGTCTGGATCTGCATGAGAAGATTCAAATTTCTTTCTGAAAACTGAGTCTCATAAAGTAAGTAAGATGAGATGAAGAAAACAATAAATTTTCAGTCAAGAAGATTGTACCCCCTGGATCCATTAATGGAAACATCATTCCTTACAGAGCTAAAGAGAAAAATGCAGCACTGAAGACTTGATAAGCATTGCCTCAGAAATAATATTTAGAGATGAGTAATGTTAAAGGTAATCTTCAGGATTCGTATCATCAAGAAGCTTGAATAAGAAATGCATATAAATGAATTTGCAGTGAAGGTATTATGTTGGAAAGTCAGAAGCCGTGTTTGGTGAATTGACTAAAGTTGTAAAGAATAATAAGAAATTGGCACTGACCATCAGGTATAGATACGGAGGGTCCTTGATTTACAGATATTCAAGTTATGAAAGCTTGTACTTATGAAAGCCATCTTATAGAGGGTTGTAATTGTGACATACGGACATTTCGTGTACTTGTTTATACCTTTTATGTTGTCCTGCATTGTGTTTTGACTTGCGTGTAAATTTACTTGTGAACAGACTCCAGAACAGAACCAGTTTGCAACAGATGCTGCCTGTACACCAAATATGTGAGTTAAATGTGTTTCCAAATGGCAGCAACATCAGCAGAGCCTAAAGTTTGTAACAGGCTGGAGAATAGGCTGATCTGTTTCCATATCCATTTTCTTTGCTGTTTTTTCAATGAAGTGCAAAATAAATATTATATTCTGGGTATATATGTGTGCAGATCATGGAAAGTGGCAGGGCAGGTGGAGAGCGCGTTAAGTTAAACATTGGCTTTACTAATAGGGGCATAAAGTACAAGTGTAAGGAGGTGATGTTGATCTTGTATAAAACACTTTTATTGGACCTCAATTAGAGTATTGCGTACAGTTCTGGGCGCCACATTATAGGAAGGATGTGAACACGTTAGAAAGAGTGCAGAAGCTGTTTAAAAGAACGATCCCACGAACGAGGAACTTCAGTAATGAATTAAAGACATTGGTCCTCTTCTCCTTGGAGATCTGATAGAGGTTTTCAAAATGCTGAGTGTATTGGGTAGCTCAGATGGTGAGAAACTGTTGCTGCTCAAAAGGAACAAGAACAAGAGGGCATAGATTTAAAGTGGTTTGCAAAAGAAGGAGGGTGAAGTGAGGAAAAACTGCTTACTCGATGAGTAGTTGGGATATGGAATGCACTGCCTGTAAGGATTGTGGAGACAGATTCAATTCAGACATTCAAAAGAGTATCAAATGATCATTTGACTAAAATAACTTGCAAGGGTACGCGAAAACCAGCAGGTTGGTAGTACGTAATAATACTCATTTAATGAGCTGGTGCAGGCACAATGGTCTCCTTCTGCATCATAATCTTTGTGTTTTGGTGAAGTACTTGTGGAAGGAGTAAATTGTCATATCTAATAACTATATTCTCAAATATGTGCCCTATGATATCTTGGTCACCCAAATTAAGATGAAAAATGGGCACATCCCACAACATCTCTTGTATGGCAGACTTCTATATAGCTCTTTTTAGAATTTGTGCTGTTGGTACCATATTTAAAGCTCAGGTGTGCACCAGGTCAAACTCTGGCAGCCAGAAATAGCCCTTTACAGTATATACAACAAACTGTGAAGGGCTATTCCTAGTGACAACCTAGGTTTAGGTTCAAAGAAGTACTTGTAAACCCTTAATATTAATTCTTTAACTGAGAAAGTATGGCTAACAACAGATCTCATTGAATAGTTGTACTGCACCAGGGAGATGAGGCGATATCTTAGAAAGAGGTAAGAGGAAAGTGTTTCAGGAGTCAAGAAGGCCAAGGCTGCTGCTTTTCGATGCATGATTTAAAGCTATGCTACATGTAGTGGTGATTTTTGGTCAAGAATTTTGCTATTTGTATTATATCATGTGGAAATAATTAAACTACTTTGGTGTTGATGCCACCATCTTTTGAGATGCAAGCCTTTCACAGAATTTATTCTGATGAATCAGAAGGGTCATTTTCTCTGCTTTGTATTCATACTTTTTGAGAGAAGGGAAAACATTCCATTAACCTTTTTGAACTCGAATAGAATCGAAGAATCCTTTCAGTGTGGCAACAGGCCATTTGGCCCAACTGGTCTCCACTGACTCTCCAGAGATCATCCAACCAAGACTCTCCCACCCTACCCTATCCCTGTAACTCTGCATTTCCCTTGGCTGATCCACCCAACCTATACATCCCTGGACAATCCTCCTAACCCGCACATCTTTTGGACTGTGGGAGGAAAACGGAGCACCTGAAGGAAACCCACAGACACTGGAGAGAATGTGCAAATTCCACACAGACAGTTGCTCAAAGCTGGAATTGAACCCAGGATCCTGGCGCTGTGAGGCAGCAGTGCTAACCATTGAGCCACCGTGCCACCCACTAGCTTTTACTAATTCCAGTACAAGGACATCAAATTCATTTCCTGTTCCATGGGTTCACACTGAGAAAATATTTTATCTTTCTCACGCAATTAGGTAACCTCACACTTGCGCGTATTGAAAGCCATTTGCTGCAGTTTTGTCCATTCAGTTAATTTGTCTCTAACTTTTTAACTTCCTTTTCCCATTTACACAATTTGCTGCACTTCATTACTTGGCATCATCTGCAACTTCAGATGTGTAACCCTATTCATGACTTTGCTCCAAGTCATTAATATGCGTCATGAAATGCTGAGACACAGTAGAATTGCTTCTGAAATATCAGTTGTCACATTACACAAATCTAAGTGTATTCCCTTTATCTATACACTGTTATCTCCTATATCTCACATTTATTAGTCTATCACACAGTTATCTCCAATACTGTGTTTTTGTATTGAATGACTTGTGAGAAACTTAGCAAATGCCTCCTAAGAGTGCATCAAGGTAACTTGCAGGGGCATTCTTGTAAATATTGCGCCAGCACCCCCCTCCATAACCACAAATAGACAAAACTAATCCTTCATAAATCAACGCTGATTTTTTTTTTGACAAGCTTACACTCAAACAAGTAACTTTGTAGACAAACAGGTGGCTGGAAGAACACAGCAAGACAGGCAGCATCTGGAGGAAAGGAGCAGGGAATGTTTTGGGTATTAGCCTTCTTCAGTAACTTTGTAAGTGGTGTTAGATTTCAGTAACAAGTCTGGATCTGATGTTGAACGCGTTTAGGTTTGTAGTTACCTGGGGCTGAATTTTACTAAAAATGAGTTACGTTTCAATTTCTGGGCGTTTTCATGAAGTATTCCTCGCCATGAGCTAAAGTGAGTTACTCTTAATTCTCACCTCACATATGTACGCACCATTCTGTATGGTGCTGCGCTCAACCTATCATGCGCTTCACAGCAGCAAAGTACCCTCTGCTGGGACGTCCCAAATTCGCATCACTGGCACCATTTTTAAAGTCTGGCTGTGCTCCAGGTCAAACCCTGGGAGTCAGGAAAGGCCTTTCACAGCACATGCAGTGGGATGGAAACAGTAAAGAACTATGTGAGAACTCATAGTTATAGGAGATACTCCATTGGAAATAGAATCTCACATTAGTAAATGTGTTGCCACCATTATTACCTGTCTGACCAACTGTCATTCTAAATGCAGCGTAAGAATGAAGTTACAGCGTCTGCCCTTCCTTGGCATCTTGCCATGTTAGAACTCTGTCTGAGGGAGTTGTTCCTCTTTCACTCAAGCCCAGTGTAGCATAAAATCTTGTTCAAACAGTTCAAAATGTTGATTTTTACTGAACACAGGAAAAACGAAGATAAAGAAGGTGTTGCATTTGTTTGTCGGAATAAACAGGGCCTGCCTGGCTTTTCAATAACAACAAATTTACAGTCAATGAATGATAACCTCATCCAACTCACATCTGTTGGAAGCTGGTATCAGTTAAGTTTTATATGCCATGTTACACCTGATAGAGTAATGCACCATCATGTCCTCAACTTCCACCTTGGGAGGCTGCTGCTCTCCCAGCTATTCAGCATCCATCATATCATCTCTTTGCCTGCTCCAGGGTGTTGTTAGACCACAGCATGCAAGAATCCTGTGGCACACTGACTGGAGTGCATTGTAAGACCACACCCACACCCCAAACAAAAACGATAATCTGAGCCCCTCCTCTTCAAGAGGCCTATTGGCTGTTCTGTAGCAGCCCTGGTGGAAGAATGGTACAGTGCTCACTGCACTGTTAAGATTCTTGTTTTGCTGTTCAAACCATGGCTGGAAACTCAAACTTTTTTTTCTCTGAGAATTTCATTTTTTACAACCCTGCCTTATTTTACTGACTGACTCACCATTGGCCATGTCATTCAGTACTGGGTAGAATCCACCAGTGGTTTCTCTTTCCTTAAAAAATAGAATTGCATTTGAAATCTTCAATCTGGTGATTCGAGAGAATTTTGATAATGGTTTATACATCTGCAATTTCTTTTACTTGTTTCCGTCATCTAGGATGGAAGCCGTTAGGTTTAGGAGATTTATCTATCGTTGTTTAACATTTTTTTAATCCATTGTTTTTCTTTCCTATTAACATATTTAGAGTACCTTGTATCATTTAATATTCTGCCCTCTTTCTTCAAGTGGAAACAAATACCAATATTCATTTGACAAGTATTTATTCATGATCTATTATGGTCTTGCCTGCAACTGTAATTAATGGACCATATTCTCTTTACTGCTGTCTTTCTCCGAATATCTTTCTGAAAACTTTTGTTGTCTTTAATATCCCTTGCAAGACTTTTTTTTTAAATGCCTGTTCCCTTTTTGCACGTCACTGATTGCTTCGTAACTTCTTTGTCCCTGGATTTACATTTACTTCGCACTTTATGGAAGTCTTTTCTTCTAGCTAGACTAGAGGTGGGGAACCTGCAGCCTTAAGGCCACAAGCGGCCTAGTTACAGTTTTCGGCCTATTTGTCTTCAAATATTAAATCCACCTTTTTAAATTTGTGTACCATTTTTAAAATTTTTACTGGTAACTCAGTCATGTCAAAACTAAGAAAAGAACACTAAAGGAAGAGAACAGAGTATTCAATTAAGAATGGGAATTGTAGTATTACGTAGTTGCTGTGAATGATAAAATGATGTCTTTGCTCTGCGACACCATAATTGCAACAGTGAAGAAATACAATGCATATCAATATTATGCAACTCATACGGACCACAGATATGCTAAACTGGAAGGACAGCCCTGAATGTCTGCACTGAAGAACATGAAAGCTCAAAAGCAGCAGTGGCAACTATTTAAAATGATGTCAGGACAAGGGACTGACACCACTGAACCAACTTATAAAGTACATGGAAGAAGAGGTAAGCCGTTTAGTGATGTGGAAATCATAAAAGAATGCATTGTTGAAGTTGTAGGATGTTTAGTTTCAGAGAAGGCTAATGAGTACAAACGACTACCCCTTTCAAGAAGTTCCATAACTGATCGGCAACATGAATTAGCCCTCCATGTAACAGAACAACTTCATACAATATGCCAAAGCAAAGACATTTATTATTTGATTGCCTTGGATGAATCCACTGACATTACTGTCTCAGCGCAGATGTTTTTTTTATTCATGTTTGAACTGTGGGTTTTCATTGCCACGAAGAGTTCCTGGCTTTGGGTACCCTTACGGCGAGGACACATGGAATTGATATCTTCACTATCTTCAAAGAAAATTGCTGTGAGGCAAACCTGAATTTATGTAATTTAGTACGTGTATGCACAGACAGTGCACCTTCAATGAGAGGAAAATGTGAAGGATTTGTTGTGTTACTACAAAAAGAATTGCCAGACCCAGATACTTTGATTTCCTTTTGCATCAATAGAATCTCTGCCAAATCTACTGTTTTAAGTGACACATTAAATAAAGTTACGGCTATTGTAAACTACATACAAACGCATCACGGCATTGCTAATTTCACAACATGCTTCAGCTTGATGATGAAACATTCAATGTGGATTTGCCATATCATTCTATTGTGTGCTGGTTGTCACTAGGACAAATACTTGTAAAACTTTTATCTTTGCAAAAACAAATCACAGGATTTTTTTGAGGAGCTGAATGAACCATGTGAATTATCAGAAGGGGATTTCTGCAGAAATGCTGCATTTTTGAGCGATATAAGGTCAAAGCCAAATGATCTGAAAATGTTTTTTGCAAAGTAAAACTAAATCCACATACGATTTGTAGCTAAAAATCCAGGCATTTCGGAAAAGGCTGACCTTTTTCAAAACTCTCCTTACCCGATTTGAACTTTCAGCTGAACACCTTCCTGAACTGGCAAAGGGTAATTAAGGAACAGGATACAAGCAAATCACTACGGAAACGCGATGTGAAAGAATACACAGCTGTCCTAGACTCCCTGAGTGAAGAATACAATGAAAGGTTTGCAGATTTTGAGAAACATGATCTCACAGTGAAACTAGCTTTTCAACTACACCTGGTTGATGTCTCCAAAGCATCTGATGACTTACAGTTGTAATTGATTGAGCTCTCGGAAAAAAAAATGCTCAAGTCTCTACTCGACACTAAGAAGGATCTCATTGAAATATGGAAGATTGTCATTGAATACTCATGTCTATGTCAACATGCTTGTTGAATGCGGTCTTGTTTTGGCACAACCTACTGTTGTGAATCAACATTTTAATATGTGACACAAATTAAAATGCGCTTGTGATCTCAGGTGATGGATATTCACCTGGTGGACCAATTAAAGCTATGGTCAATGGTGTTGGAACCAAATATCCGATTCCTATCTCACAACAAGGAACTGCAAAAAAAGCCATTAAATGGTTTATGGAGCTGGAGGAACACAGCTTTTCTGAAGAACAGTCCCGACCCGAAATGTCAGCTTTCCTGTTCCTCTGATGCAGCCAGGCCTGCTCTGTTCTTCCAGCTCCACACTGTGTTATCTCAGACTCCAGCACCTGCAGTTCATGCTGTCTCATTAAATAGTTTGTTGTCTACGTTTTTCACTTCTTATTAGTTCCATTTATCAACTTGGCCAAACAAATAAATGTGTCTTTGCTGAATTTTTAAATTTTGTTTAAAGTCCTCATGTAAAGCAGGTTTTAATTAAAATTAGTAAATATGTCAACAAAAATATGACATTTTGTTGTATATGTTAAGTGCTCAGCGTGCGGCCTTGTAGGATCTCGGTTAAATAAAACGTGGCCTTCCATTGTTAAAAGGTTCCCCACCCCTGAGCTAGACTGTCTATTTATTATCTTGCTTGTTGACTGTGATTGCTTAACTCCACAAATGGAACCCTTGCCTTTTAGGGTTAAGTACTGGTTTATCATAAATATTTCTTTTATAACTTCCAATTGTTACCATTAATATTTCGCCTATTCTACAGTCGTTATTTTGTTTGTGTATCCAATGTTTATCTTAAAATTGAAGCCTTTTTTTAAATTGTCCATTCTCCTTGTCAAACTTAATATTGAACCTGGCCATGTTATGGTAATGGTTCATAACGAGTTTAATTTTCCATCAAATTGCTAACTCATTCTGATATGAAGCAAAGATTACTGAGGCAGTAAATTTTATTTGTAAGGAAATTTTAAAATAATTTTGAATATGCAAAATCATGATCATTTTAAATTAGCTGTTTTAATGGATATGCTAGAAAAGAAAGTTATTTTATAGAATGCTGTCAAATGTGTAAAGAACATAGCAGGGGTGGAGGGGGACTGAAATTGTTTTTAACAGTAACAACCTATTGCTTAACATACTACAGTTATTTAAGGTGGTTTCTAAGGTGATAGACAAAGACAATTCAGTGATTAACACTGACTTGAAATTTTAGAAAGTTTTTGTGGTCATTCTCTATTAAATTAACAAAATCTTATGACTTGCAGATTTGCCAATCTATTGTTAAGAAGACTGTAAAGTGGTTTAACAGCAGAAGACAGAGATTGCAATAAACGGGAAGTGTTCTGTTTGGGGAAACAGTAGGCAATAGTCATCTATGCTTGTATCAGGGTTTAGGCCTGTAACGTCAAGTTTTCCTGCTCCTATGATGCTGCTTGACCTGCTGAGTTCATCCAGCCCCATGCTTGTTATCTCAGTCATCTATGCTCACCTGTCTTGAGGTCATTGCTCTTTTTATGATATTTGTGAATTATGTGGAATGAGCTGACTGTTTGCTCCATAGCTCAATGGTCAAGTAACAAGTAGACAGGAGACCTTGCAATCTTCAAAAAGTCCTGGGTCGTTAATCTAAGTGCACTAATGTATGGCAATAAGTGTAGGTAATGCTTTCTGAAGAAAAATAGACTAATATGTGTCAAAAGAGGCAGTGTTAGTAAATTTTAAAGAAGGCTGTAATGCACCTACTAGTTTTAAGAAAAATACATAAACAATCTGTTTTTGAATGACCTGCTGTGATTGAGCTGTTGATTAAACCTAATTTTACAGGAGTAAAGAAGCTTGCAGGGACGAAGGTCTTTAAATTAATGACAGCTTAAACAATCCAGATTTTGTACCTTAACTTTAAGTTTGAATTTAAGTTTGTAAGTATCAAAGTTGAATGCTTTAAGGATAATTAGAGAGAAGAAAGTAAGAAATATTGCCCCCAAGAGTTCATGGATATGTGATACATCGTTCCAGAAAAAAAATTGATCATTTTAGGCCTTTACAAATCATCTGAGTTGATAATTTGAAGTAGGTCTGAGGCTTAAAGGAAATCCTATCTTTCTCTGAATTTGCTTTTTCTGTGGATTGGAAAATGTAATTTGTGTTGTCGTAAGGTTGGTTGGTCGCAGTGGTTCAGAGTCCATGATAAGATGATAATTTGTTTATTTTGGATCAAGCTTGTGTGGGCTGAAAGGCTTTTCCTCTGAGTGTCCTTGCACTGTTCTGTAAGCCAGCTTTTATACTATTAATGCTAAACAATATATTTGTTAATATTTCGGCAACTATTACAGAAATATTTTCTCTGATGCAGGATCATACAGACATATGTTCTGAGGGAAGAATCTGGTGCACTGTCCTCAGAAGCATCTGATTTCAATAAGGCCCAGTTGAGCAGACGTGGAGGAATCATGGCTTCACTTTACAAATCACATCCAGCAGACAGTGGACTAACAATGGAGCTGTCATTGGAAATCAACAGGAAGTTGCAAGCTGTGCTAGAAGACACATTGTTAAAGAATATAACACTTAAGGTAAGTCATAGGTTATGTAATGATTGTACAGCTCTCACCCTGCATCAATAAGGCGACCTCTTTTCATCTAAGGTGTAGCCTACACAGACAGGATTCCATTTAACTGCATTACTACCTGTGGTTGTATGTCTGCATTTGCACATGAAGAATGGTCACTGCACCAACCTCATCTGGTTCTGTCAGCTAGGAAAGAATTGGGAAGGGATAGAAATCTAGTGGGACTAAGTTAGAAGATACTTTAAATGTAGTACTGGAGCTTAGGATTTGATCAAAGATTGGATGTGCACTTCATTAACCTGAATCAAAAATTATTATGAGGGGTTAGAAGAATTGGGGAGATGAAAAGTAATGACTCTATTTTTAAATGGCACAAAGTGGGGAGAAAACATACTACTATTGGATTTGAACAATAACAAAATTTATCAAGCATTTTTAACTTGGTGAATTCTCTGGAGTACTTTGGAGGTGTAAAGTATCATTGTTCATTGCTTCTACTATTGGATTAATATTCTGGACATAGAGGAGCTGAACTGAACCCCCAAATCCCTTCCCTTACTGCCCAAAAGCAGATTTTATGAAAAGTAGATTTATGTGTTTCTAAATAGCCATTAATATGCAGTTAGTTTCAAGAACCGGCAGTAAACTTTCGTGGGTCTAATTGCTAGGTTCCTCTCACTTATTCACACTTGAAAAATACTTTTAAAGAGAATGCTACACTTAATGGTGAATAAAAGGCTAGTTCAAATCCACTTTTCAGCTTAGAAGATCAGGTGGTGCAGGCCACTTAAATCTTTTCCATTCTTGAGTTGTAATTGAGTGGGGTTCAGATTGTAGGAGGTATATATTAGGATTGTGGCAGGATTCCCTCAAAGAAGTGGCCTGTCAGCAGAGTTTAAAATGTTGTTCCTTCTGGCTGCATTGTCAGGAGGACAAGTTCTGTACTAGCGGACTTTTATAAGCAAAGGTGTGTGGCTTGGGAGGTTTTTACAGTCTCCTGTGCTTAAAGGAAACCATGACACTGGCCTTTACTGTAGCTTTTGTGTCTTGTTGTGTTTCATGCAGACTACCCAGGTCATTCTCAACCCTGCAAGAAGAGGCTGAGGGGTGGTAAGAGGCAAGGATAGGTGTGTGGCTTTCCAAGGCTACCCTATTGACTCCATCCATGTCTCCAGTTAACCCAGATTGGGCAGGTGGAGGCCCATTCGGAGCAGGCAGGTTATCCTGATTTCCCAGTTAAGGGCAGAAGGTGCTTAGGGGTGCAGTGAGTTGAGTCCCATAAGTATCTGAAGAAGAGTCATACCAGACTCAACGTGAACTCTTTTTCTCTTTCCATAGTTGCTGAGCCTCATCATTTTCTGTGTTTGTTTCATTTAAGGGCTTTAATTGATGGTGGATAGAGGAGGTCACTTTTTTTTTAAAAATTCATCCATGGGATTTGGATGTCCCGAAGGCAGTTAAGTGTCAGCCACATTGATGTGGGTCTGGAGTCTCTTGTAGGGCAGGCCAGGTAAGGATAGCAGATTTTCTTCACGAAAGGATGTTAGTGAATCAAATGGTTTTTCCTGATAGTCGACAATGGTTTCATGGTCATCATTAGATGCTTAATTCTAGCTTATTATTGAATTCAAATTCCACTGTCTGCTATGGTGGGTTTTGAAGTGAGGTCCCCAGAACACTACCTGGATCTCTGGATTAATAATCTAGAGATGCTAGCACTAGGCCAGTGCTTACGTGTATACTGGACCAAGTCATCCATAACTTAATTAGCGCAGTGGTGAGGGTGAGTCTCTCCAGGGCCAACTTACACAGTGATTTTTCCCTTCTTGCTACTTGTCTTGCCACCTCCAGGGAGGAGAAAATTGCATTCAAAGTAAAGTTTTAATGTCGTGATAGGCTTAGCTACTATCAAACAACTGTTTGGTGCAGACATAACACAGTGTGGAGCTGAAGGAACACAGCAAGCCAGGCAGCATCAGAGGAGCAGAAAGTTGACGTTTCGGGTCGGGACCTTTCTTCGGAAATGGGGTAGGAAAGGGTATTCCATATTGGAGCTATGTGGATGACTAGAGATATGGAGACTTAAAATAATGCAGAAAAAGGCAAATTTTAATAGCAAACTAAACTGAACATAGAAATCATAGAAGATATCTAAAAAGTAATGAAGAGTGGCAAAACGTATTATAATAGATTAGCAGCTAACAAAAGGGAACCCAGTGTTTCTTTGTGAGATGAATACAGGATAATTGGAAGAAGGATGGAGCCAGTTTTGGACATAAAAGGAGGTTTGTGGATAAATGTGTATATTGTATACAGTAGTGTGGGATGCTGCCTCATGCAGCAGTACAAAGATTTTTGTCACCTTTTATGACCACAGTTACCCCAAACCACTTTACAGCCAATGATGCAGTTTTGAAATGTCAGTCCTGTTGTTTGAGTAACATGGCCAATTTGTGCACTATAGGCTCACTCAAACATCAATATAATAGTCACCAAATACTCTATTTTTTTCATCTTGTGGAAATCAATATTGCTAACTCCATTGCTGCGCTTTGAAGTAATGGAACAGGTTCTTTTCACGTCCATAGAAGAAATCAGATGCGGTATCAGTCTAATGTTTCAACCACTAAAGCAGTCCCTCAGTACTTACACTGGTGTGTCCGCTGTGATGTTATTTTATTCTCTATACTTGAAGTGGGACCTGAACTGTCAACCTTCTGACCATTGTGAGTGCTACCAGAAGTGTCATGGCTAACACTTAGTGATTACTAATGTCATGTAGGATAGAAATAGATAAAGAGGTGGCATTTAAAAGACTGACAGTACTCAAAATAGAAAAGTCATCATGTGTTAGAATGCATCCCAAGTTATTGAGAGGTGAGGGTGAAACTGTGGAAGCTGTGTCCTACTCTGTAGGATATATGGGATATTTGTGCTAAGGAACCGGAGGATTGTGAATATTGCACCCTCTCTTAAAAAGGGGAAGGAGAGAGACCTGGCAGTTACAGGCCAGTCAACCTACAGTCATGGTGGAGAAACTTCTGGAGTTGATTGTTTGGGAAATTTTGGATCAATAAATGAAATTGTATATTTAAAAGAAAAATCATGTTTAAATAACTTGATGCAGTTCTTTTTGGTGCAGTAATGAAGGAGAGGGTGATGACTGTTGTAAGCAAGATGTGTAATTGACTTCCAACAGTTGCTTGACAAAGTACCAATTGTAAGTAAGATTAAAGAAGGGACAGTGGCAGTGTGATTATGAAAACTGTTTCGGGGTTGGGGTTGGGGTTGGAGTCGGAGTTGTGGTCAAAATGTGTTTTTCAGACTGGAGGAAATAGTGGTGCTCCCACGGGTCAATATTAGGATGACTGCTATTTTTGATACTTTTAATGATTATAACTTGGGTATACGGAGCATAGTTGCAAAGTTTATAGATAACACAGAACTCTGAGATGGAGTAAACAGTGACCACTTTATTTAGTGTTTGTTTGAAGAGGTGAAACTGGTGAAATAGGCTGACAAGTTGGCAGACGGAATTTGCACTGAAGGGTAATGTGGTATATTTAGATAGAAAGAATGTAGAGAGATGATTCAAGCTAAATCATACAATTTTAATGAGGCTGCAGAAAGAGATGAATGGTCACGTGCATAAATCTTTAAGGGTGACAGGACAAGTTGAGGATACTGTTTAATACTGCTTTGAATGAGATACTTGGGTTTATGAATGGAGGCATTAAGCACAAAAGCGAGGATGTTCGGATAAGTAAATGCAAAGCACTACAGGTGCTGGCTATCTGAAATAAAAACCAAGTGCTGGAAATATTCAGCACATCTCGCAACATCTGTTCAGTGAGAAACAATGCTATTGCTTTAAATTGAATGCTGTTTCTTCAGAACCAGAAAACAGAGAGGCTTTTGCATAAGAGTCATGTTTGACTTCAAACATTAACTCTGTTTCTGTCTCCACAGTTGCTGCCACAATATTTCCAGCACTTTATAAGGTCATAAAATCTTCATAAAATGCAGATTAAGCTTCAGCTGGAGTATTGTGTTCTGCTTTAAGTGCCACAATTTAGGAGGTGTTGGGAATACATACTTATATTTAAGGACAATGTGCAAAACTGGAAAATATAGAACTGTGGACACTTTCTGGATTGAAAAGGGCTTACCATGTGGTTTCTTGGGAATTAGGCCAACAGTTTAATGTGAGTTGTGGTTTACTTGCTGTTTGTAGGAAGTCAAGTGACTTTGAAGAAAAGACAAGCAAAGCATTTTAGTATATAAAGAAATGGTGTTTATAGGACCAAATAACTTGGACGCAGGGTGACCCTTAATTGCGAGGAACCTGGCTTTCAAAAGACTATGTGGGCTTCCACAAACTAATAGTAGCCTAGCAACCATTCCCAGACTTGGGTTTTGTCTGTTTTTATTGGAGGGGCAGAGGGACAAGTGGAGATGAGGAATGAGATGAGGAGATGTTAGTACAGATGACCAAATATTTGGTCAAAGAGGCAGGTTTCAGGGAGTGTGTTAAAAGAGAAAAAAGGAGAGGGCAGAGGTTTAGGGAAGGAATTCCATGATTTAGTTCCTAAGCAGCTGAAGGCCCAGTCACCAGTAAAGGAGAGACTAAATTAGAGAGACTAAATTAGGCTTAAGAGAGCCTCATTACAGGAGTGTAGGTATCTTAGAGAATTTGGGCCTGGAGGAGTAGGGAGTCAGTAAGGAAGGAATTCCAGGAGCTGCAAGTGTATCTCCCTCTCTCAGAAGTTTCTGGGATCCTTATAAGGTTTCCAAATATCACTATTTCTGACTACATTATAAATCCCTGAGAACTGAACTGAAGCCACTTTCCAAAGAGTCTGATCCAACTTGCTTTCAATCTAAAATGAAGTTCGTCTGTCAGTCTGTGGTTGTCAGCAAGTCAATTTAATTGACACAAACTCAGCGGACTGAGAGAAGTCAAATTCTATTCTTTACTTTCAGACCCTTTACCAACAGGAATGTTTTTTATTTTGTTCCATTTTTTTGGGAACATCGTCTCTACAGAGACAGTTGTCTTTTTTGATGTGAGAATGTGTCTTTGTTTGGGGTTAAGGGGATATAGTTCTAATTCCAGATAATTTAGATGTTACCCAGTGTTTGCCACTTGTTTTAAGATTATGTTTAGTGCTTTCAAACATATTATTTTGAGTTTATTATAAAAATTGGTGAAAGCATCATACTCTGGATAGTTTTACAAAGGGAAGCATGTAGTCAGTTTGGTGATTGATTCAACACATTTACACTAATATGTGACTGGTGGAGTGGTAGGGTTTGATTACCAATATATTCCTCCTGTCACAATCATTTTTTAAAGAAAGTCAAAGTCATTGAGAAAAAACAAAATGCGTCAAAGATGAGAGGTAACAAGGTGTTCATTTTCTGAAGAAGGGTCTAGGCCCGAAACGTCAGCCTTCTTGCTCCTCTGCTGCTTGGCCTGCTGTGTTCATCCAGCTCTACACCTTGTTATCTCAGATTCTCCAGCATCTGCAGTTCCTACTATCTCTGGGTCAAAGATGAGAGATTTCAGATATGTGGAGAGTCCATAAAATCTGGAGATGTCCTTGGAGCAGTGAAGGTTAAGAGGATATTTGATAGAGTGTTATAAATTACAAAACTATGGAGAAGCTGTTTTGAGTGGCAGAGGATTGGTAACTCGGGGACGCAGTTTATGGCTTTCGGAAGGCAACAAAAGGAAAATGAATGTACAGAGCATGTCACCTGGAATGCATTGTCTTTAAGGACAGGGGAGGCAGGTTGTCGAGATTTTCAAAGGGAACTGGATAAATATATGAAGAAATACAAAATAAGTTACAGGACTGTGGGGAAAAGTAGATGAACAAAACTAATTGGAAAGCTCTTTCAAAGCGCTGTCATAAACATCAATGAGTCCAGTGGCCAGTATCATCCTGTGATGCTTATTTTAATACGAAATGTCTGCTAGGCTGATTCTGGGTATGGAGAGATTTCCTTTTGAGAAGTTAGTAGATTGGGCTTGTACTCCTTTGGAGTCTAGAAGAATGAGGTGAGACCTTGTTCAAGCACAAAGATTATCAGGGAGCTTGACAGAGTAGATGCAAGAAGTTGTTTTGCCTTTTGGGAGTGTCTTGGACCAGAAAGCATCATCTCCGAGTAATAGGTCTTCTATTCAAGACAGAGGTGAGGAGGAGGTTATTTTTTTCCCTGAGAGTAGTGGATCTGTAGAATACTTTGCTGGGAGAGCTGTTGAGGCTGGCTCGTTAATTATATTCAAGGCTGAGATGGACGGATGTTTAATTGCTAAGAAAATCATGATTTATGGGGAAAAGGCTGGAAAGTGGAGATGAGAATATAAGATCAGCCTGATCTCATTGAATGGTGGAGCAGACTTGCTGAGCTGAATGACCTGCTTCTGCTTCTCTGTCTTATGACCTTAAAGTTTAGTGGTAATTGCTGCCGAATTTGAGCTAATGATGCGCTTACCTATATTTCAAATAGATTTAAGGTTGTCAGGCTAATTCCAGTCAACTAATGCAATTTATGGCTTCTCAAGCTGAGATAACATACAATAGATGTAATATTTCAAACTGTATTTGTCAGGGACTGATAGTACAATGAACACTGTATGATTTGTTGAAATCCCATATGAAAGACTGCGTTTTTGACTTGTGTGTTTGGAAATACAGTAGAAATATAAGGGATTATTACCTTTGTTCACACTTCCAGCTATTGATAACATCAGAAGTCACACAACACCAGGTTATAGTCCAATAGGTTTATTTGAAGTCCCAAGCTTTCGGAGTGCTGCTCCTTCATCGGGTGAAGTCACTTCACCTAAAGGTAGCAGCACCCTTGACAGCTTACCATGTCAAATAAGCCTGTCAGACTGTAACCTGGTGTTGTGTTACTTCTGGTTTTGTCCACCCCAATTCAAAACTGGCACCTCCACATCATAGCTGTTGATTACAACGGGGTGCATAACATCCCTTTGAACAGCAACCACATCAGTGTTAAGTGATTGTGTCCCCTAATTCCTGATGTATAACAGTTGGGCTTGACTCTCAAGATGTATCTCTATCCTAGCAGAATGCTAAATAAACATTGTAACATTCTGATACTACTTTAACTATTATATGCAAAGAGATCTGTTCATGTAAGTCATTGGTTATGTGGAAGAGATTAGATTTGTGTTAAAGTCATTGAAACTCTTTCAATTTCTTCACCTTAATTTCATGACTCGAAAATTTTGAGCATGTTTCTCTTTCAGGTACGTTTGTATTACTAATGCTGCGCATAAAATAACTCTTCCAGGGACATGTTTGCATTCAGGAGAATTAGATTGGAAATTGGTGCACAGTTTGAATTGCCTGGAGCTTGATCAGTTGAAGTATGACCTTCAATAATTCTAAAGCTGTTCAGAAGACTTTTTAAATGTTGATCTCACATTTACGTTGGACAGCGAAATGTGGGAGGTTTAAAGAAGAGTAAATAAATATAGTTCGCAGGTTTAAAAATACAAAAATGTTGGAATGTATAACTAGGAATGCAGTTAATTTGAAACAGAAGAGAAAATGGAGAAGCAGAACAAGGCAAGCAATATTAATTGGGATAATTAAATGGTGCTTCAATTAAAAAAAAAAGTTTTCCGTGATTTTAGTTGTATTGGATAAATATTATAGTAATCTTCTCTTGACATTTTAAGGTTTATTTCAGTATCAGTATGCAACCTTTTTCAGTGACTGCCTCAAAGGATTTAAAATTCCTTGGAGCAGCCAGCAGTTCGCACATAGACGTGTTGCCTGCCAAATCAATGCCCACTATTTTACATGACTCCAATCGTAGTTCTACCCTCTCATAGGATCAGAACATCTCACTGCAAGGCACAGATTACATCCTCTGTGACTGTGATTGCTGTCTGTGATTGCTGTCCTCGTCCACTGATGTGATTGACTGCACAGTTGTCTTCCAACAGCTCCATCACTAAACTCCATGGGATTGCCCTTACTTGACTCCATTCTTGCCTGTCAGGAATGGCCTGTCTTCCTGTTACTGCATTGCTGCCTCCATGGTCCCCCATGGATATGTCTTTGATTTTCTCTACTTCCTCATTAACTTTTGCTGATGTCTTCCACAGATGTAACAACATTTCTGCCTACAGCACCTGTTATGATCTCAGCTGATGTTAGTATTGGACAAGTCAGATTCCAGACAAGAACCTGGCTTGATAGATCATATTTTCATTTGTTTTGGTTTTAACAAGGCGGTCTCTCACTGAAATAGAAGCACACAATGCTGCAGGTTTTATTTTGATACTAAAATGAAAGTTTATTACAAAGAACTGAAAATAAAATAGATTTGGATTTTTCCATCTACTCGTTATACAAAGTAGAGGCATAATCCCATTAATTCCAGAACACAGCCTGGTGCACTGCCTGAAACTCCATTTGTGCAATGCTTACATCAATGTCCTTGTATCTCACACCTTGCTAAGTTTAAGTCACTCATGACTTTAATTTTTAGACTGGAACTACAAATAGCTCTTTCCTGGAACTGTCATACACCTGCTTAATTGTATTCCAGTTGTAGTAAACTCTTAAGGATTTTATTCCAAAACTTCTGGTCTGGAACTAACATGAATTTTTCATTCTAAGGTAACCCATTTTACTAAATATCCTTCCCTTCTCTGGAGCACTTTTGTGCAAAACCAATCCTACTGCCACGGAGTTCACAGGACTGCACTGGTCAAAGAGAAAAATGAAATTAAAGCTCTCTCTCTCTCAGCAATGGGTGTTTCTCTTAAACTTAGTTCCAGAACACACTAACAAACCTTGAGTCCCCATTGTTTACTTTGCTGTGTCAAAAAGCTATCTAAGTCAACAGAAGTCCAATAGTAGTGTCTCACATCAGTGGTATGGAAACTATTGGAGAAAATTCTGGAAGTGAGAATTAATCTCCATTTAGAGAAGCAAGATTTGATCAAGGATAGTCATCGTAGCTTTGTCAGAGGGAGGACATGCCTAACAAATCTGGTTGAATTTTTTGAGGAGATAACTAAGTGTCTAGATGAAGGTAGTGCAGTTTGTATAGTTTACATGGATTTCAGGAAGGTCTTTGAAAGGAACCTCAGGGGAGTGTGATAAAGAAGATGAAAGCACGTGGGATCCAGGGTAACTTGGCAGGTTGGATCCAAAATTTGCTTAGTAGTAGGAGACAGGGTGGTGATAGAATGCTGTTTGTGTGAAGGAGGCTGGTGTCCAGTTGTCTACCGCAGGGATTGGTGCTGGGTCCCTTATTGTGCATGATATATATAAATAATGTAGATCAGAATGTGGGTGTGGTGACAGGGGTGGGATAATAAGTAAATTGGCAGATGAGGTGTAGATTGATCGTGTGGTTGACAGTGAGGAAGAAGGTCTTCGGTTACAGGAGACTATAAGTGGATTGGTCAGATTGACAGATGGAATTTAACCCTGAAAAGTGTGAGGTGACGAACTTAAGAAGTAACTAGACTAGGAAGTACTTATGAATATAGTAGGAACTAGAAGCTCAGAGGAACAGAGGGATCTTGGGGTGCTTGTCCACAAATTTCTGAAGGCAGCAGGGCAAGCTAATAGTTTTGAGCTCATGATACATGAAGTTTCTGTGCATCTGAGGGGATTTAATGATTAACCTGCAGGTATTTCGGTAGCCATGGTGATTTTTTTTTTTAGAAAGCAATTAAGAGTAAGTTTGGGCATGCTAATGAAAATTTTCTTACTGGAAAGTTTTAGCAAGCGAAGTTATGCATTAGATTTTCAGTTTAGAAAGGAGAGACTATAAGTAAAAAGAGCAGGAGTAGGCTATTCAGCCCTTTAATCCTGCTCTACCGTTCTGTAGGTTCATGGCTGATTCAACATTCCTTATGTCCATTTTCCTGCCCCTTCCGCACAATCCTTGAATCCTCTACTGATAAAGAATGTATTTCAGCCTTAAATATACACAAGGACACTGCCCCACAGCTCTCTGTGCAAGCAGTTCCAAACACTTTCAATCCCCTGAGAGAAGAAATCCCTCCTCATCTCAGTCATAAATTGGCACCCCTTTATTCTAAGCATATGCCCTCTGGTCCTAGACACTCCCATGAAGCCAGAGATTTTTTTTTTCTTTTTGATTTGGACAACCACCAATAAGTTGTGAAAGAAAACTTTTTGGTGTCAATTGGATAGTTTGCTGAAGTGTGGGCAAATGTTGGATGTGTAAAACGTTTGATCCTGAGAAAGGGAGGAAGGTTCCAGCCATTAGGAAAGATGTTACTTCAATGCGAACAGTTTAATTTGTAAGTTCATGATCAGATATGTTTGGTTAAACCCCTGAAGGCATACAGTCGGTTATGCTATAATGCGATAGTTGCGTTCCTGAGCAACATTACAATATAGAAAATCAGACTATAGAAATAATGGGGCCTTTGAGAAAAGCAGAATTAGGGTAGACCATCAAAAAAATCACTCAAAATAGTTCAGAAATTGCTCAAAAATCACTCAAAAGCCTAACACAAATGATAGCACAGTTTGTATAAATGTTTAATTCATATCTAATTATGAAATAAAAGTAAATTTAGCACTTTACCTTGAGAAAATGTCAAGATGACGTGATGGGGGAAGAGGTTTTGAAGTGGTCTAGGCCCGAAACGTCAGCCTTCCTGCTCCTCTGATGCTGCTTGGCCTGCTGTGTTCATCCAGCTCTACACCTTGTTATCTCAGGTTTTGAGGTTGCTCTATTGTTAATGCAGGGGCTGAGGGTCATCATCATTACCACCTTCAGGTGCAGTTGTGGTTGCAGGGTTAGGACGAAAAATAGTTCATCCAGGGGCGGATAGCTGTGGTTCATCATCTTCTGACTGTTCCTTGGGGTTGGCTTAAAAAAGACATCCAGTTTTTACTGCTTTGCCTTTTTTCTTCTTTCGTGAAGAAGCCGTTCAAAGGATGCCAAATAAGATCTTATTTTACGAACTGCTGCCCTGCTGCATTCTGCATTGTAATCGTTGTCGTCTAAGAGCTGCAACTGCTTCGCAATTTCCCTCCGGGTAGAAGATAAAGCAGAAGTGGAAAGCTCTCATGGTGCTGCTCCTGGACTTCATCTTCTTCATCTCCAGCTTCCACTTGCCTCTTAGCGACAAGTTGTTGTAGGTCAGCTGTAGAGAGGTCTTCAAAGTGGCACTCAAGCTGCCCAACATCCTCACTCTGCACTTCTTCAAATCCAACTTGCTTTGCAAAATCAACACAATGTTCTTTGATTCTTGGGAGCTTCTCTAACAGATCAAAGCCTTTAAAATCTTGAAAGAAATTCTGGGAGAGGCTTCTGTCAAATTGCATGTAAGGAGTCCTTAACGACATCAACCCAGGCCTCCACGATAATGTCAATTGCATTCTTGATGTTAGTGCTTTTCCAAAATTGAAGAACACTATCCTTATCCCCCTCAGTGGCTGCAATCAGCATCTTAAATCGCGTTATAAGCAACACAAATTCACGTTTTAGCAACAGTGTTCCACTATTCGTTAGTTGCATTATATCTAATTTGTGTTGCTGGAACACGTATTATAGCAGAACCGACTATAGCGTAATAAGAAGATATACGGGACACTTGCCTTTGTCCATTGAGGCATAGATTAAAAGGGCAGGAAGTTATGTGGATCTGTACAGAACTTGGTTAGGGCACAGCTGGATACTGTGTGCAGTTTTGGTCATCACACTGTAGGAAGGATTTCATTGCATTGGAGGGGGTGCAGAGGAGATTCCCCAGGATGTTGCCTGTGATGGAACAGACCAGCTATGAAGAGAGGCTGGATCAGCTCTGGTTGTTTTCTTTGTAGGAGAGACGATTGACATTGTGGGGTGTGGTGAGAGAAGTGTATAAGACTTGGGGGCATGGACAGGGTGGATAGAAAGCAGCTGTTCTCCTTAGTTGAACAATCAATAACAAGGGGGCACAATTTTAATGTGGAGGGTAGGGGGTTAGAGGTATTTGAGGAATTTTTTTTCACCTAGAGGGTGTCTGAAATTCACTGCCTGGGAGAGTAGTTGAGGTGGGTAACCTCACAACCTTTTAAAAGTATCTGGATGAGCACTTGAAACGTCATAACAAGTGGGAAAATGGGGCCTAGTGTAAATTTAGCAAGTTTTGGCAGCACAGACTCGATGGGCCAAAGGGCTGTTACGTATTGTACAATTATATGAAAACCCATTTACTCTAAAGCTACGCTTCAAAACCGTTTTTAAAGGAAATCACAATGGCTACAGAAATCTTTACAAGTTAATTATTAACTCAGACACACGGAAAATCTACTAGTTACTAACTCAAAACCAGAAACCTGAATTCACAACAAATAGCATTAAAAATGATATATAAAACCACACTGTTTATATCACATGCCCGGTTCTACCTTTTCCAATGCCTTGCTGCTGACTGTTTTCTTTCCAGTAGTTCGTCGTGGACAAGTTGCCATATCCTGTAGCAAAACCTTGCCTTCAATCACTATCACAGATCCATGATCTTGCAACTGATTCCATTATCTTCTCGTACACTGAAGATGAACCAAACTGTTGAAAACTGAACTGAATTATCAGACCAAGTCTGAACATCTGACCCATATCCTCGCCATCTCATAACCAACTATTTCTGTCTCTGTAACATTGATTCGTGCCTCTCCCTCAGCCCATCTTTTCCTGAAACAGTGCTCTGCATTTGTCACTCAACTATTCCAATAATGACCTGACCTGACCTGATCTTCCTCTTCCTCTTCCTCTCTCTCTCTGTCTATAAATTTAGGCTCAAACAATAAAAAGAACCAGCCGCGGAGTAGGACTTCAACCCACAGAGTTCTGACTGAGTGGAAAAATGCCCCCACTGAGCCACTAACAAGTTGACACAAGTCGAACCTTGAAATCAAATAATAGTCTTGAAAGTACGTAATGTCAGTTTTTATTGGAGGGAGGGATATGTGAAGTTAAGGAATGAGACGAGATGTTAGTACAGATGACTGAAAACTTGGTCAAAGATGTAGGTTTCAGGGTGAGTTTTAAAAGAGAAAAGTGAAGGAGAGGGGCAGAAATTTAGGGAAGGAATTGCATGGTTTAGGTCCTGGGCAGCTGAGGGTCAAGCCACCAGTAAAAGGAGACACTAAATTAAGGGTGCTTAAAAGGGAAAAATTATAGGAGTGCAGGTATCTGAGTTGGGGGCCTGAGGGACTTTACAGTGATGCCAGCCTTTAACAATTTACCTCATTTTACATTATATTAGGAAACAGTTGAAGATGCTGGATACCGCAAAGGTCATGGGCCCTGACAATGTTCCGGCAGTAGTGCTGAATATTTGTGCTCCAAAACTAGTCATACCCCAGTCAAGCTTTTTTCACTGTTTCAGTACAATTACAACATTAGCACCTATTATTGTGGAAAATTGCCCAGGTATATCCTATCCACAAAAAGCCGGACAAATTCAACCTAGCCAATTACCACTCCATCAGTCGCCTCTCAATCATTAACGAGATGATATAAGGTATCATCAGCGGTGCTTGCTTAAAATAACTTGCTCAGCAACACTCCATTTGGTTCTGCCAAATCCTTGTGGATCCTGATTTCAGTGCAGCCTTGGTACAAACACGGACAAAAGAGTTAAAATATCACAAGGGGAAGTGGGGTAACTGCTCTTGACACTGAGGCACATTTTTCAATGTGTGTCATCAAGGAACCCTAGCAAAACTGGGGTTGATGGCGTCAGGGAAAACACTATGCTTGTTGTACTCCTAACCGGCACAAAGGAAGGAAGTGGTGCTTGTCAGATGTCAATCTTCTTAGTCCCAGGACATCTCTTCAAGAGTTCCTCAGGATAGTAGCCTAAACTCAACCATCTTAAACTACTTCATCAGTGAGTTTCCCTCCATAATGAGGTCAGAGGTGGGGATGTTTGCTGATGATTGTTTAATTGTCACACCACTTGCAACTCGTCATGTTGAAGCAATCTGTATCCAAATGCAGCCGGATGGGAATGTTGTTCAGGTTCAGGTTGGTAAGTGGCAAGTCATATTCATGCGACACATGTGTCAGGTAATGACCATTACTAACAAGGATAGATCCAACCATTTTTCACTGGCATTACCATTACTGAATTTACCACTTTCAACATATCCTTTGACTCTAGTCTTGTGTGCATCCAACATTCCTGTTCCACAACCGGTCCAGTATTCTGGAATTTGCTTCTCAAAACAGCTCCAATTCTCCTCCCTTACAATCTGTCTTAAAAGCCACCTGTTGAAAATGCTTTTTATGATCCTTCCTGAGATCTTTCTTCGTGTGTCTATTTTTCCTTTCAGTTCTGTGAAACATCTTCAGAATTTTTTTTCTCTTTTCCCCTGTCCCCAGTATCCATTACCAGTCATTCATCTTTATTAAACAGAACATATTTATTGCTGTCTTGAATCCACAAAATTCAGTTATCCACTCTTCGTTTTTACTGATGCTGCTGTCAACCTCTCTGCAGGGGACTATATAGGAGTATCACATCATTACTCAGTTTCTGTAAATAAAGATATCAGACAATATATTTTAACTTTGCAGCTGAAGTTTTTTTTTCAGGAAACTTATGAAATTTTGTCACAGTCAAAGGGTTAACTTCATAACTTGTGGCTATCAAACATTAAAGAAAACACACAACTGCACCATTAGCAAATGCACGAACCATATTCCATTATATACTGATAAACAGTGACATGCAGTTATCTTACTTTAAAATGTGGTTCTGCTTCGTGTGATATACAGGTTTCTTTAAATTTCTTACTCTGCAGTTTTTAAAAATATGAATCCTAGAAATTGTGCTATATTCCAGGTAGCTTTTCCCCTCCCAGTCTTGTCTTTTTTTTTTGATTTGTCTCCACACTGAAAGTGAGGGAAAAGCTCAACATTTTTGGTACAAGTTGCATGTCTATTATTTGAAAATAACTTGTTAGTTTTGGTATGTATTACTAATACTTTGTATAAAATGCAATTCATTATCATAACGCTGATCCATTAACTGTACTTCTCTGATCTTGCTTGCTGAAAAATTGACATTTAATTTCTGGTGTTCTGCATTATCTACATGATATTCATCAGAATGACCTTTTGTTGAAGGGAGTAATTTTTAAATTAAATAAATTTTAGCAAACAACATATTTGTATATATGGTGTTTGATGGCAGCACTTTGCATTTGAGATAGAACATAGAACATTACAGCGCAGTACAGGCCCTTCGACCCTCGAAGTTGCGCTGACCTGTGAAACCAATCTGAAGTCCATCTAACCTACACTATTCCCTTATCATCCATATGTTTATCCAACGACCATTTAAATGCCGTTAAAGTTGGCGAGTCTACTGTTGCAGGCGGATGACAGTAAAGTCGGTGGAGTTGTGGATAGTGCGGAACGATGTTGTAGCTGTACAAAGGGACATAGATAAGCTGCAGAGCTGGGCTGAGAGGTGGCAAATGGAGTTCAATGCGGAAAAGTGTGAGGTAGGGCATTCCACGCCTTTACTACTCTCTGAGTAAAGAACCTACCTCTGACATCTGTCCTATATCTATCACCCCTCAATTTAAAGCTATGTCCCCTTGTGCTAGCCGTCACCATCCAAGGAGAAAGGCTGTCACTGTCCACCCTATCTAATCCTCTGATCATCTTGTGTGTCTCTATTAAGTCACCTCTTAACCTTCTTCTCTCTAATGAAAACAGCCTCAAGTCCCTCAGCCTTTCCTCATAAGACCTTCCTTCCATACCAGGCAACATCCTGGTAAATCTCCTCTGCACCCTTTCCAATGCTTCCACATCCATCCTATAATGCAGTGACTAGAACTGTACACAATACTCCAAGTGCAGCCGCACCAGAGTTTTGTACAACTGCAACATGACCTCACGGCTCCGAAACTCAATCCCTCTATCAATAAAACCTAACACACGGTACACCTTCCTAACAACCCTATAAACCTGGGTGGCAACTTTCAGGGATCTATGCACGTGGACACTGAGATCTCCCTGCTCATCCACACTACCAAAAATCTTACCATTAGCCCAGTACTCTGTATTCCTGTTACACCTCACACTTTTCCGCATTAAACCCCATTTGCCACCTCTCAGCCCAGCTCTGCAGCTTACCTATGTCCCTCTGTAACCTGCAACATCCTTCCGCACTATCCACAACTCCACTGACTTTACTGTCATCTGCAAATTTACTAACCCATCCTTCTACACCCTCATCCAGGTCATTTATAAAAATGACAAACGGCAGTGGCCCCAAAACAGATCCTTGCGGTACACCACTAGTAACTGAACTCCAGGATGAACATTTCCCATCAACCACCACCCTCTGTCTTCTTACAGCTAGCCAATTTCTGATCCAAACCGCTAAATCACCCTCAATCCCATGCCTCCAAATTTTCTGCAATAGCCTACTGTGGGGAACCTTATCAAACGCTTTACTGAAATCCATATACAACATATCAACCGCTTTACCTTCATCCACCAGTTTGGTCACCTTCTCAAAGAACTCAATAAGGTTTGTGAGGCACGACCTACCCTTCACAAAACCGTGTTGACTATCCCTAATCAAATTATTCCTTTCTAGATGATTATAAATCCTCTCTCTTATAATCCTTTCCAACACTTTACCCACAACCGAAGTAAGGCTCACTGGTCTATAATTACCAGGTTGTCTCTACTCCCCTTCTTGAACAAGGGGACAACATTTGCTATCCTCCAGTCTTCTGGAACTATTCCTGTAGACAATGACGACATAAAGATCAAAGCCAAAGGCTCTGCAATCTCCTCCCTAGCTTCCCAGAGAATCCTAGGATAAATCCCATCCGGCCCAGGGGACTTATCTGTTTTCACACTTTCCAGAATCGCTAACACCTCCTACTTGTGAACCTCAATCCTGTCTAGTCTAATAGCCTGTATCTCCGTATTCTCCTCGACAACATTGCCTTTTTCATGTGTGAATACTGACGAAAAATATTCATTTAGCGCCTCTCCTATCTCTTCGGACTCCACGCACAACTTCCCACTACTGTCCTTGACTGGCCCTAATCTTACTCTAGTCATTCTTTTATTCCTGACATACCTATAGAAAGCTTTAGGGTTTTCCTTGATCCTACCTGCCAAAGACTTCTCATGTCCCCTCCTGGCTCTTCTTAGCTCTCTCTTTAGGTCCTTCCTGGCTAACTTGTAACTCTCAAGCGCCCTAACTGAGCCTTCACGCCTCATCTTTACATTAGCCTCCTTCTTCCTCTTGACAAGAGATTCAACTTCTTTAGTAAACTACAGTTCCCTCGCTCGACCACTTCCTCCCTGCCTGACAGGTACATACTTATCAAGGACACGCAGTAGCTGTTCCTTGAACAAGCTCCACATTTCAATTGTGCCCAGCCCTTGCAGTTTCCCTCCCCATCCTATGCATCCTAAATCTTGCCTAATTGCCTTTCCCCCAGCTATAACTCTTGCCCTGTGACATATACCTATCCCTTTCCATCGCTAAAGTAAACGTAACTGATTTGTGGTCACTATCACCGAAGTGCTCACCTACCTCCAATTCTAACACCTGGCCTGGTTCATTACCCAGTACCACATCCAATGTTGCCTCACCTCTTGTTGGCCTATCTACATACTGTGTCAGAAAACCCTCCTGCACACATTGGACAAAAAATGACCCATCTAAAGTACTTGAACTCTAGCGTTTCCAGTCGATATTTGGAAAGTTAAAGTCCCCCACAACAACTACTGTTACTTTTGCTCCTCTGTAGTAAGTCCACTCATTCCCAGTAATGCACAGAAATTAATCTAAACTAGATAAGACGTACTTGTTCTTTCTCTACAGGAAAGGATAAATGGCTGCAAAATCAATTGCCAGGAAAAGTTTCAAAATATTTGTTTTTAAATTTATCCATGAGAAACTGAATACAGCAAAGACTCAAGTTATTTATTTTAAATACCTGGAACCTGATACTGAAAAACCAAGACATTCCCAGTAAAACAGGTCTTGTCTAATTGCATTGCCAAGTTACACTTTAAAATGTTGTATTCTCACCATGAATATTTTTTAAAATGTCCTGAGCTATGCAGTTGTTCCAGTGGCATTTGCTAAAATTTATGATGAAACAAAAATACTACCTGGTAGTTGCGATCTTCGTATGTGGTTTAATTACCTTCAAAAACCTATTCAAAATAAGTCTGTGCCCCACCAGACCTAACCTTTGGTCAGTCTCACTTGCTGACCTACTTTGGATTCTAGTTTGCAGTGCATTACGATTTCAACTCATTCAACGTGCCTTTTAATTATCTCCTCAGATTCTTATCTTTGCAGTTATTTTTCCAGCTCTATATATTTTTCTTCTGTCTCCTGATTACATTATTCTTCTGACTCTTGATTTTGTGCACTGCCACATTCATTCTGGTCCCAACACTGGCAACAGAATTTCAGCTACTTGGGTCTTAATCTTTGGGATTATTTATTTAAAACTCTCTACCATCTTTTCCTTTTCATAAATTGGTTTTCAAAA
This sequence comes from Ginglymostoma cirratum, assembly GCA_024137785.1. NCBI lineage: Eukaryota > Metazoa > Chordata > Chondrichthyes > Orectolobiformes > Ginglymostomatidae > Ginglymostoma > Ginglymostoma cirratum. The sequence goes on from JAHRHZ010000140.1 coordinate 20,573,875, forward strand.
TAACTTTTTTTGATTAAGCCAGTGTTCCTAATTGTCCATTTCTCCCTTGCTGTTGTCTGTTTCCTTGGATCTGTCTGTGAAACGCCTTCTGACATTTCTGACATTCGGGGCTATATAAATATATGATGTCGCTCCGAACAGTAGCAGCACAAGATATTGTGGTTTATGCACACTATGTAGGGACATCAGTTTACGTGAAACATTCAATTGGAATCTTAACTACCCATGGAGTACCATGTCTCAGGTTCCACTTCAGGAAAAAATGCATTTATGAATTTAAGGTAATTTTTTAAAAGTATGCTGAAATTCAAGATACTTGTGCAAGGAAATGAAACAAGTTCTCTGATCTTCAATACAATCAGTAATGATTTCAAAAACAATCCTCAACACTGTGACAGTGCATTTTTAAAGATGGTGAATGAATGTAGTGGTACTGTATGCTACACTATATTTTTTCCTAGAGCTGAAGTCTGTAGTTGGCATAGTTAAGTTGCTGGTTTCATTTTTTTAACTGCCGTAATGTTTAGTTGAAGAAGCTGTTCTTGCAGACACTTAAAACGTGCTTTGTCATTTATTCAGCTTTGGTTACTCAGGGTAGAAAACAAAAATTTGTCATTGTCAACTGTGTGCTCCCAGTTAATTTTAATCATATGCCTTCATTTATGTTACATTATGGCTCTGCGAAACAATCTGCTGATAGCAAAAACACAGTTAATGATAAAATGACAATTTTGCGAAGTGGCAATATTACATTAATGTCATCAGTACTTTCTGCTGCAACTTGTATTTCATACTTTTCTTTGAACCATTTGCTCTTCACAGTGGCTTCTCTCTTTGAATAAAAGAACTTAAGTAAGAAAAGATTGTTCTTCTCTGCATACGCAGAGTAATTTTTGTAATTTGTGAAGATAATCAGATTCATAGGTGAAATGAGTTTTAGTAGTGTTGGTTGAGTTTACACATTCCATTAGACCTTTGCAACTGACAATTTCAGCTTTGAGTGGATGTAAAAATTGAACAATGCAATTGCAGACTGAATGGAAAAATGTCACAAAATGGCTTTGACAAGTATTTTTGTATTCAGTGTGGCTTCTATTTTACCCACACGACACATCTGATTTTTCTTTTCTCAATCTCTGACAGTTCATACTCCATAGAAGGTCGCTTTAGAATAAGTTGAGAATAATTAACATGCAGCTAAAACAGGTTTAGAAATCATACTTGCTGGAATAATTTAGCCATTGAAGTAGATTTCTCTCACTTAGCACAAGATGGTGCTACAGTATTGTACTACATAGTTGATTCCAATTTGCTAAAATTGGACTGTAGTTGCTTTCATGATACGATAGTCAGTACAGCATAGTCAACTATACCCGAGTTGCAAACGTTTACTTTTCAGTAATTCCCAAACCTATTGCACCAACCAAAACTAATGTGTGAAGGATGAAACAAAATATATACGACAAACTTCACATTGTGATTTTTAATTACAGGAAAACTTGCAGACGCTGGGTACAGAAATAGAACGTCTGATCAAGTGCCAGCATGAATTAGAGCAGCAACTAAAGCATTGAATTGGCACCAATCTCTGTTTAAGCAACTCCATTGTGAATTCAGGAGAACAGGTGCTGGACAGGCAGAGAACTCACATCACTCATGACTTGGACAAGTATATCTTATCTGCAGTCTGCAAGAAGATAATGTTGCTTCCACCAACACGCAGGTTTGAAATATTCAGTATGCTGCAATGAACTGATTTTTCTGGAACCTTTTACTTTCTGAAACAAATTTTAAGTTAACTCTTCCAAATTTCCACACATTACTGTGATCTGCTACAAAAATAATGAAAGACGACTGCTGAACCCACACAGCATAGTAATTAGTGGATATTGACCATTCTTCTGTGCTCTTTGCTCTTTAAGGGGAAAAAAAACAATGAACATTGTGCATTCTTACTTGAGCATAGTTTTTTTTCTGACATTTTGGGGTTTGTGGTGCAATTATGCAATACGACACCTGATCATTTTTTTTAGCAGACAGCTCAAGTGGTTTTTAATTTTAGACTCCATTTGACTTAGTGGAAACCTAAATTCCTATATTGCTGAGGCAAATAAAGTGCGTATCCATCCTACTGTCTGCCAAATCTTGCTGCATTACTTTGACACTAAAGGTTCTCAATGACATTTCTGCAATTGAGCGTTCATTTCCATTTACATTGTAGTATGAATGTATTGTTTGGTAAACTGAACTACTGGTGCAATTAACTGACCAATAAATCAAATCTAGAAAATAGGTTTGGCTTTTCAATAATCAAATGCCTACGTGAAACAAGTTTCCAATATGATAATAGAATGTTATCAATGCTGATTATTGCAGAATAGTTCAATTTATAAAATAAGATTTTGAAAGAAAGGTGATCTTGTTTTATTAAAAAGGAAACTAAGATAGTGCCCAGATTAATTATGAATTATGTGATTCATTTCTCACAAATAGTGTGCATTTATCAATCCATTAACTTCAAATTTGTCAGTCATCTAATCAGTACTCCTGTTTAATCAGGAATTTGATGTCCCCATTGCATGAGAGTTGACTATTTTATATGAAACCAAATTACTCCCTGCAAAATATAATAGAAATGCACTTTAAACTTAAATAATTACTTTCCAAATTGCACAGCATCTGTAACGGATCATAGTGCATATACCTTTCTTAACTTTTTTTCACCTGTTTCAGTTTATATTTTGTTTGCAGTCCATTCACCATTTGTTGTGAAAGTGATGTGGTAGTTTATTTTGAAAATTAATTTGTACAATTAAGTTGTAGATACATTTCTGTATAAAGAGCACAGTTTTTAAAGTGTTAATCTATATTATGTATATATGGAATACTGGATTAATAAATTACACTGTCTTATTTTGTTATGCTAGCTTATTGGAGGAGTACCTTCTTTCAAAATGTATTTCTGCATATATATCATTTATTTCCAAAGAGCAGTGAATTCCATTAAACTCACTTGACTCTCTAAATATTAGACATGAGTATTCATTCAATAACTGGGATGTTGCATTTGGTTGTTTTGTGCTTGAAATATGGTTCCTTGACTAGTATCTACCAAATGTCTTTGTTAAATGCAGAATACCAAAATGCAATCAGCGAAATTTCTTCCATGTTGAATTAACAAATTCATTTTACCCAGCAGGTTACTGTCCTTTTAAGAAAAAGGAATGAACTTGTAGTACTATAGCTCCTTTCCCAACTTCACTTTGTCCCAAAGCACTTTATAGTCAACAGTGTATTTTTTGAAAGGTTGCAATGCAGGAAGCATGGCAGCCAATTTGTGAATAGGAAGGTCCACAGACCGATATTGATTGGATCATCATCTATTTCACTGATGACGTTTGTAGGATAAATATATGCCCAAACCTATGAATAGTTCTCCTTCTTTTCTTTGAAATCATGCCATGAAATCTTTTCATTCCACCTGACAGAACAGACTCAGTTTAATATCTCATCTAAAAGATGTTCTACATCTCTGCCAATTTGTTTAATGAGGAAGTAACACCACTGTTTCTGCCATTAGTACTAAACCTAAGTTCTGTTGGCATTGGAGGCAGAAAACGAGTCCAGTGTTATCTGGAGTGGAAGTGATACTTGGGTTTGAAGCCTCAAGCCATTGCTGCTAACTCTGTGAAAGAGAATGCTATGGATGAACTGAATAGTTATAGAAAGGCGAGAGAATAAATGGAGCATGCAGAGATTTCTTTGGGAGGCATTTGGAAAGAACAAGTGTCTGAACTGCATGTTATTTTTTCAACCCCTGTGTAGAAAGATGCACACTCTATTATAATTAATCTTCCACCTAGAGATGATTCAATCCAAATGAACATTTCCAAAGCCTGCAAAAATTTGAAAATTATTCAATATTAGATAACTATCCTGCACATTATGTCATTGTGTTTTTCCATGTTCAGCATTTTAATTTGCTTGTGAAAGAACCTAAGAGGCAGAATATCTAATATAACTGTTGAAATCAGCATTAACTTTACATTATGAATACCGCAATGTAGCTCCTGTTTAGTGAGACACAAGCAGATTAATTTCCAGGCTTGAAACCTAAAATGATGTTTTGTAACTCTGATGCAATATGTTACTAAAGGTAGAAGTGATTTTAAAGAAAAAGTCCCCATCAAGCTGAATTGTTAAAGCCTCTGATATCCTCGGCACAGGTAATGAAATGCTTTCACTATCATTCAACCAGTATGGAACTTCTCTAACTTTCAGGAATGTTAGCAGAGAAAAGGGGGAATGATTTAAGATCATTTTCAGAATACCTGTGCCTTGTCTTATTGAAGGGAGGCTTTGATTATCCTATGTTACCATGCTACTTTTCAACACTATTGTACAATTCAAATTTGGGCAGGGTAGAGTTTCTTTTGAAATAATTTTATTGGTCAGTTCATTGAGTATAGGAGAGGGAGGTCATGTTGTGGCTGTGTAGGACATTGGTTAGGCCACTTTTGGAATATATGGGTAAATCTGATCTCCCTGCTATAGGAAGGATGGTATGAAACTCCAAAGGGTTCAGAAGAGATTTACAAGGATGTTGCCAAGGTTAGAGAGTTTGAGCTACAGGGAGAGAATGAATAGGCTGAGACTATTTTCCCTGGAGCATCACAGGATGAGGGGTGACCTCATTGAGGTTTATAAAATCATGAAGGGCATGGATAGGGTGAATAGCTAAGTCTTATCTCTGGGGTGGGGGGTCTAAAACTAGAGGGCATAGGTTTAAGGTGAGAGGGGAAAGATTTAGAAGGAACATAAGAGGCAACTTTTTCACGCAGAGGGTGTTGCTAGTATGTAACAGGCTCCCAGAGGAGGCTGGTACAATTACAACATTTGAAATGCATCTGGATGGATAGGTGGATAGAAAGTGTTTAGAGAGATATGGGCCAAATACTGGCAAATGGGATGAGATGTATTTAGGATATCCGGTTGGCATTGATGAGTTGGACCGAAGTGTCTGTTTCCATGCTGTACATCTCTGTGACTCTATGACTAATTTTCTTTAACAGACCAAGTTGAGACTATCTTGCCTCCTGTTGGCATTGGCATGAACCAGCAATCATTTGATCGCTATCTCCCTAATTATAATGTTCTAAATCAGTGGGAAGAAACTTGAATTTATTATTTTCTTTTCCTAACGCAAAGGGATTTTGGCCCATACTGCTTAACTATTTAAAATACATGTTCAACTTGGTGAAATTTGAGTAGTTCTGTATAGTTTTAAGATTACCCACTGTGTGGTGCGCACATTGTCAGCTGAAGAGTTTTTCAGTTAATTCCTCCTAATTAACAAAAGCATAAAGCCACAGAACTCCTTTACAATCTTGTTGCTCAATGTGTGGTCCAGTGAAATTAGACAATTAACAAAACTAATTACTACTTGCCATAGCAAATTAGACAGGGGCGGGGGGAGGGCATGACATTGTACTGTAGGAAAAATGTTTTTGTGTTAATAATCCAGAGGCTGGGACCCATGTTCCAGAGACATGAACACAGCAGCCAATGGAATTTAAAGGTAATTACTTTACTTTAAAGGTAATTACTTACTAAAAAGACAAGTTGAATACTTTCATTTTGCACTCATCAAAATTAGGATGCAGGAAACAGACTTGAGAAAACAAAATACCATTTTACAGAATGTGAAGAAGCTGCTGATTAGTTGGACCATAATTAGCATGGTGACGCAGTGAGAACAGTTAACTGTCAATCTTAATTCTCAGACAAAGCAGATTCTGATTGGTCATGGCATTGATTGAATTGCATTTAATGGTGGATATAATTACCTGTTGCTCGCAAGCACAGGTCAGTTCAGCATGGCTAAGAAAAGTATACCTACCGTTAGGTGTGATTCTGTTATTGGAAACCATTTATTAAATAATCTGGACTGTGCTAAGAGTTACACCAAAAACCAATTTAAGATCATCAGCTAGGCCCACAATTTGCACATGCTAGAAGCTATGTAAATTCTCAGGACCCTGGTTTATGTAGGCAAAAGGAATTTGTACATGCATTGCACATTTTTGAAAAAAGGAGTAACGGATATACCAAAATCTGCTACACCCCTATGACAATACACTGACCAATTAGTGTCCATCTGTCTAGTCTGAGAATTAAGATTGACAGTTAACTGCCAATGATAGTATAGCCAATTAGTGCCCTCATCTCACGTATTTTATATATAAAATGGTGTCTCTTTTCAAGTCTGTTTCTTGCATCCTAATTCTGAGTTTGTGATGAAACACTTCAACTTCTCGTCTCCTGTTTATCTAATTAGCTTTATTTTTCAGTTAATTAATCTTGGTATTGGGGTTTATGAAACCATCACATTGTCATAAAGATTTATGTGGTTCACTAATATTCTTTTGGTAAGGATGACAAGTTTCCTTTTCTAATCTAGTCTGTGACTCCAGACCCACAACAATGTGACTGCCCTCTGAAATGGCCAAGCAAGCTACTTGATTACCCTCTTGAGGACAGTTAGGCACAGGCAATAAATGCTGGTCTTGCTGGCGCTGTTCACAGGCCACAAAAGAATAAAAAAAACTGATCTGTCTATTTACCATATCCCAGAAAGCATAGTTTGCTCCCATTACTTTGTTCATGTGATAGCTTTTCCTTGATGATTAATTTTCTGTGAAAGCAGGTTCTGTACTGTTACTGGATTCAGATGTCTGCTATTGGGAAAATCTTTATGGTGCACAGGCTTATTGGGTTGTGATGGAATGACTGAGTATTTTTTAATTCATTAATGGGATGCGGGAGTTACTGGCTAGGCCAGCATTTGTTGCCCAGAGGGTAGTTGAGAGTCACCACATTGCTGTGGATCTGGAATCACATGTGGGCCAGACCAGATAAAGGTGGCAGTTTCCTTCCCTAAAGTATTAGTGAACCACATGGGGTTTTTTGACAGCCGGCAATGGATAAAGGTCATCATTCGACTCCTAATTTCAGATTCTTTAAAAAAAAATTGCATTTAAATACCACCATTTGCCATGGTGAAATTCGAATCCAGAGCCACAGAACATTACCTGGGGACCTGGGAGTGGTGCCTGTTGTGTCATTGGACATTATAGCAAGCTGCAAGGTTAGGCATTCACCATCACATCCTGGAATGATGTCCCTGTTCTGGCACTAACTATTGACTCAAAAGTCCTGGAGCTCTCTCTCATATTGTTACTGGGAAGCAGGTGTACCATACGGACTGCAGCAGTTCAAGAAAACTGTTCACTGCCACCTTCTTGAAGGCAATTAGAAAGTGCCAGAAAAGGCCGTTGTTAGAAGAAGGAATTTAAAAAATCATAGTCACAGCAGGAGGAGCTGGCAGCCTTCCAAAAGGTGGTGTGATTTTACCCCAAAAAAAGTATGTTTTTGCTTGTTTTCTAAATAGTGTTACCCTCTGCTACCCTACCCTAAATTAGCTTCTACATTTTTATTTTTATTTTCATTTTAAAGTAGTAGTACACTTTTATAGAGTCATTGAGGTATACAGCATGGAAACAGACCTTTCGGTCCAACCAGTCTATGCCAACCATAATCTAAACTAGTCCTACCAGCTTGCTCCTGGCTCTCGTCCCTATTCATTTATCCATCCAAACATATTTTTAAGTGTTGTAATTGTACCTGCATCCACCACTTCATCAGGAAGGTCATTCCACATGCAAACCACCCTCTGTTTAAAAAAAAAGCCTCGTCGTTTTCAAATCTCTCTCCTCTCACCTTAAAATTGTGCACCCCTAGTCTTGAAATTCCTCAATTTATGGAAAAGGCAACTACCATCAACTCTGTCTGTACCTCTCATTATTTTATAATCTTCTTCTATCAGGTTACCTGTTAACCTCCTACACTCTGGTGGAAGCAATCCCAGCCTATCCAGCCTTTCCTTATAACTCAGAACTTACATACTTGGCAACCATCAAATCTCTTCTGAACCCTCTCCAGCTTGATAATATCCTTCCTATAAATGGGCAACCAGAACTGGACACAGTAGTCCAGAAGAGGCCTCACCAATGTCCTGTACAAAACTCCAACTCCTATACTCAAAAGGTCTGAGCAATGAAGGCGAGTGTGGCAAATGCATTATTAATGATCCTGGCTATAGGTGAAGCAAACTTTAAAGAATTATGTACCTGCACCCTAGATCGCTCTGTTCTACAACACTGCCATTGATTGTATAAGTTATTTCCTTGTTTGTTGTACTAAAATGCAATACCTTGCGTTTATTTAGACTAAGCTTCCTCTGGCCTTTTCAGCCTATTGACCCATTTGCTCAAGATTCCTTTGTAATCTTAGAAAATCTTCTTCATTGTCTACAATACCACCAATTTTGGTGTCATCCACAAACTTACTAACTGTACCTTCCATATTCCCATCCAAACCATTTATATAAATGGCAAACAAAAGAGGACCCAGAACCAATCCCTGTGGACCACCACTGGTCACAGGCCTCCAGTCCAAAAAGCAACCCTCCACCATTACTGTCTGTTTCCTGCCATTAAGCCAATTGTGTATCCAATTTGGCAAGCTCACCCTGAATCTTATGTGACCCAACTACTAATTAGTCTATCATGTGGAACCTTGTCAAAGGCTCTACTAAAATCCAAACAAACCATGTCTACTGCTCTGCCATCATCAACCTTTTTGGTAACTTCCTCGAAAAACTCAATCGAGTTTGTGAGACATGATTTTCCTTGCAGACAACGATGCTGACTATCCCTAATCAATTTTTGCCTTTCTTAATGTCCATAAATCCTAGCTTTTATAATCACCTTCAATAATTTACCCACAACCAAAGTCAGACTGATAGGTCTACAGTTCCCTGGTTTCTCTTTATAATCGTTCTTAAACAAAGGTACAACATTCGCCATCCTCCAGTCATCGGGCACCTTGCCTTTAGTTATAGATGATTCAAATATTTCTGTAAGGGGTCTTGTAATTTCCTCCCTTACTTCCCACAACATTCTGGGACACATTTGATCAGGTCCTGGAGATTTATCCACCTTTATATTCTCTAAGACCTCCCAAGAGGTCCTAAGACCGTCCTCTTCTGTAATGTGAACTGTTTTTAAAACATCAAAGTTTATTTCTCTGCGTTCTCTAGACCCCGTTTCTTTCTCCACAGTAAGAACTGTCTAATGGTGGTTCAGTGATGTATGAGTTCAGAATTGTGCCAGCAATGTGGTTTCCATTCCTGCTCCTGCCTCCTTATCTTGCCACCACCCTCCCTCCTCACCCAGAGCAGGGATAAACCACTGCTGACAAAAACTGCCAGGCCACAGTGACCAGAATGAGGCTTCGGCAACCAATGAGCCAAGAAGCTGCCTCGAGCAGCGTACACGGGCAATAGAATTGAATTGGTTCCCGCAGAAGTACATTGCAGCGCTGATGGTACCGCTGCCCGCTCCTCAGGAGCTCTGTTCTAAAATGTCTGTGTCTAATTGTTGATGAAACTACAACCGGGCGGTACAGCAACGCGAGGCGGCTTGGGAGTCACTTTTATAATCTGCTTTACATCCAATGCTGAACTGAGGCACTTCTATAACCGTTTTAGTTTTCGATCTTTTCAAATATTGCATTACATCACACGCAAGTCAAAATGGAAAAATCTAAACTGCTAAAAGGGGAAAAAAAACAGGCGTGCCGTTTTCGAAGTGGACTTTTGGAATATTTTGTCATCGCTTCAGTTTTAAAACAATTTTCCTGACTCGTGGGAAATGCGGCACTTCTGTCTGCGTTTTGCCACTGTTGAGCTGTGATGGGAGGTTGGTGGGGTGATCAGTAAGAATGGGA
>JAHRHZ010000140.1:20583733-20649480 GCA_024137785.1 Ginglymostoma cirratum
GGGAATTAATTTAACCTTTCCCAGTGTTGAGCTGTGATGGGAGGTTGATGGGGTGATTAGTAAGAATGGGAATTAATTTAACCTTTCCCAGTTCGCTTTGCTGCCGCTTGTTTATTAATCAGTTAGGAATGTTAACGCTGTCAAACAAACAATACATTTTAGCGGTCGCGGAAAGCAATATTAGTAAATATCCTCAACAGTTGGTCTGACTCAATCTGTCTGAAAAATAAAACAGCGTGATAGATGTTCCAGCGTTTTCATAGAATCCCTACAGCGTGGAAACAGGCCATTCAGCCCAACAAATCCACACCGCCCCTCTGAAGAGCATCCCACCACTTCTGCATTTCCCATATCTGACCTACCCAACGTAAACATCCCTAGACACTATGGGCAATTTCCCATGGCCAATCTACCTTTAGACTGTGGAAGGAAACCGGAGCAGACAGGGAGAACGTGCCATCTTCGAGGGTGGAATCGAACCCGGATCTCTGGTGCTGTGATGCAGCAGTGCTAACTGCTGAGCCACCGTGCATCCCTTTTCATACCATCTCCAGCCAGAGGTGCTGAGTGGATGATCCATCGTGGTTTCCTACTGAGGTACTTATGCCAGTCTTCTGCCAATTTAAATTCACTCTACATGATAGAAAAAGGAAAAAAAATAGCGCGGAAAGGGGTTCTTGTGGTGCTGTGGTAATGTCCCATCTCTGAGCTAGGAAGCCAAACGTGTATCATCACAGCTTTGAACAGATTGATTAGAAAATAAATAAATTAGCGTAAGATCGAGCTATGAACCTCCCTGATGAATGTGACGAGTGTAACACATTTTTGGTAATAATATGTAAGCTAGACTACTGGTTTAAACGTCGGTCGCCACAGTTAGAATTTTGTGGGCATTCCGAATGTAACCTGGAGGCGGCAATAACCTGGTCTTATTTTATCTCCAGAGAGACCAAAAACATGCTGTGACATTTGCAAGGAATTATATCAGGCTGGGAGTAAGCATTGGATAAAACTTGTACACCATTTCTTTCACTCGAATAACCTGCTGCTTTTTGCACATTTTAAAATTGGAACGATACTAAGTTATAATATACATTGCAAACTTAAATGATACTAGAAATTAAAACACCCACAGAAACAAATTACTTGCATTGAAAAACAAGTTTTGGGGAACAGGCCTGTGTTGTGAATGACATTAGAAGCGCGGGCAAACACTGCTGTCAATCTTTTGCAGTAGGTTATATGAATGTACACGTGTAATGTTAAATGATGTTTATTGCACATATACCAAATATCCACACATTTTATTGAGCCGCATTTTATATAAATATGTGCGAGAAAGCAGACTTTGTGACAAATACATCACACAGCTGAACGTGAATTTCATATCGAGTGGGTGGGGAAACGCTTTTTTGGCTTGTCAGGCAAACATTGCAGTACATCACCATTCAACACGAGTACCCTTTTCTGCACCCACTCTCCCCGAAATCGATGTTTCGTTTTCGAAAGCTTACCCGGTGTTTTATTTTTACTTGGTTCTATCCATACTAAGATGCGCTGTAAAATATTCACCAATGTTAACAACGTGCCGCACATAATCTTCGTACTGAGAAATACCAACTTTCCACACTTAGGAAAGTGCAGGTGAAGTTGGTCCTGTGTGGAATTTAAATTATTTAAATAAGTAACTGACCCCTGTTCATTCATCTTTTCCACTGGTCAACTCTGAGGTTGCGTGTCGCTTTGTCTATTTTTAAATATATAAAATGCGATTTGTTTAATATAAACAATGGTTAATATAAATAGGTCTGTACACAATCTGTACAGCTGGAGGTAGTGTTATTCAAAACACAGTCTTACAGTGAGAGAGAGGGGTTTCACGAAATTGGCAGCAACACCTTGATCCATGTCTTGCTCCGAATGTCCACTCCTATACGAGGCGTCGGTCACTGACAGATCATTGACCAGCTGTTAGAAAATCTGAAATATTTTGTTTCAGACGGTGGACCTTTGTTTATTCAAATTGTTTTAAAATGAAACTTGTGGTTTCTCTTTAACATAATCCAAAACGTTGAAAATAATAACACAATGACCTTAACGACCCGTTATTCTGGGGACACGGCGATTGTTCATGTAACCGAGAGCTCCTCTTTAATCCACGTTGGAAACTGCCTTTGACCATGGAATGTGATTTAACCAGGACACACCATTCGTGTTGCAAAACGGTGGGCTGCTGGTTCGTCCGATGAAAGTCAGCGCATCCCGGCAAAGCGTGTCCTCTTCTACAGTCTAGGATCGCTCCGAATCCAAACCTTAGTGTTAATCTACTTTGGCCTTCCGTTCCCCAGAATTGCGGGGAACGATCGCTTGCGGCAGGAATCCGCCGCAGAGTTGGTCTGTGCTGGGTTTCAATGCCTGTTTCCTACAATACTGAGTGGGTGTGGGACCGCTCGCCCGCACTCACTGCTCTGTCTTCAACGCTTTTTTATTGCCTTCTCCACGGAACCTGAACGTTTCTGTCTGAGAAGCTGGACTTGCTGCCCGCACTCCACCCGCGCTAGAACTGGGACTCCTGGTCTTCAGGGTTCTCGCCCATGTGCCTGTCCAAACCGCCCCCGTTCGCGTCCTGGCTCCTGTTCCATTCTGGCCATGTCTCCAGGCTCCTCGGGTCCAGAGTGTTGCCGAACACGCCCGAACACCGGGAGAACTCCCCGGAGCCTGAGCATAGTCTGTTACTGTCTGCCTGGCCGGGGCAGAACAGCAACCTCTTAAAGGCGGCTCGGAAGTCTGGACTCTTGCAGTAAATGATGGGGTTGAAAGCTGAATTGACGTAGCCGAGCCAGTTGAAAAACAGAAAGAGTTTGCCGGGCACGATGTCAGTCCGGAAAGCCTTCGCCACATTGGCTAGAAAAAAGGGTAACCAGCACAGGGTGAATGTTCCCATAATAATCCCCAGAGTCTTCAACGCCTTGTGGTCCTTAATGGCTATAATCTTGGAGGGTCTCCTGCGAGCTGACCTGCCGTTTGGGATGAAGTGACTGGTGTAAAACCTGCCCTCGCACTTATCAATCTTCTTCATTTGCTTCTTGGCTTCTTGAAAGACGCGGGCGTAGACGAAGATCATGATGAGTAAAGGCAAGTAGAAGGAGATGATGGAGGAAGCCAAGGCGTAGGCTTTATTCGTGACAAAGTCACAGCAACAGGGGTCATTGTAACAGCGGATGGCGTCGGGTTGGTCATCCCTCCACCAGTGCATCATGATGGGCAGCAGGGAGATGAGGCCAGAGATGAGCCAGACCACACACACGATGGCCCGGGCTCGGGCTTTCGTCAGTAAGCTCTGGTAGCGGAACGGGGAAGTGATCGCCACGTAGCGGTCGATGGCGATCACACACAAAGTTTCGATGCTCGCCGTCACACACAGGACATCGACCGAAGTCCAGATCTCACAGAAAACCGAGCCGTACAACCAGTTACCTCGAACGACCAAGGTCGCCCCGAAAGGCACCACCAACAAGCCCATAATCAGATCTGCACAGGCCAGAGACACAATAAAAACATTGGTTAGCGTCTGCAGCCGCTGGTTCCTGGCGATGGCAAAGACCACCAAGAGGTTTCCGAGGACAATGATCAGGACGATGCTGGCCATTACTGTGCCCATCCCTATCACCCACTGCTCAGAGAACTCTTGCTGAGGCACGTGTGGACTTACCCCGTTTGCAGGATTAACAAAGAGGATGGTGCTGGATTTGTTAGTGTGACAATCCTCAGAGGACAGGCGGTCTCCCATTGTGTAGAGTGCCGCTGACCGAGCCAGGAGCTCACGTCGCTTTCATCGGAGGTTGTCCCCGCAGATGCTGCGTGTGGTGCTGTCCTCCCTCATCCTCTGGCTGTGGCGGCACCAACAACCTGTAGCTGGGGGTCAGAGCAGCACAGCGCCCTCCCCTTTCACGTCGCACATAGAGTTCCTCCAATGAGCCTCTTCCTGACGCCACATCTCCAACTTCCATTTAGAGAGCATTAACTTCAATGAGGGTGCCCTGAGTACAAGTTAAGGGAGAGAGGAAAAAAATAACTTTTTTTTTCCCAACCAATTATCTCTGGTATATATTTTTAAAGAAGCTTCTGAAATCCTGGTGAAAAACCTGAACTTTATAGAGACACGAGACTGGACAAATCACAATGTGCATTTCCAAACGTTTAACCTACTGGGTCTTTCCTTTTTTATTTAGTTTTGAATTCACGTGGATTAATGTGCTGACAACCACTCGGGCAGTGACGGTAAGTCCCTGTAAATATTTTTTGGGGGCCAGGAATAGACTGTGTGCTAGCTCGAATTTCAGTAGCAGTGGAAGAGGTCCCGCCCAGTTCCATATCAGAACTGTTTGAGAAGATTATCTGCAGTTCAGAGAACGTACACCCTGCTGTGGATTTAGAACTCGGAATGGATCCTGAGGTCGCTGCCTGTTCACAAGTTGCTAGTCCGTCATTCTGCTTTCTCACTCAAACTAAAGCTACTCTTTAGACCTTAAGCCATTTAACAGGAGGATTTTCTTATCACAAGAAAGTAAATAACCAAAAGGAATTAGGTCCAAGAAGTCCATTCTATTCAATATGCCATGTTCAATTTACACTTTTATGTACATTTTTATTTGTTTAAGCATCTAATAAAATGTTAAGAATAAAACTCCCGAAACTTTATAAAACTATGAAACTTACTTTACCCCTGAGAATGAACAAGTGAAATATTATTTTCTTATTGATAGCGTCTGGTTTTCAACCCTGACCAATCGTCTACTGCAAAATGCATTTCTGTGACAGTGACAACATCGCTTGTTCCTGAGAGTGACAGAATCAATCAGGATTGAAGGGGGGTCTATTGGAGTCTGTGCCAGGTCTTTAAAAGAGCTGGACTGTTATTCCTCAGCGTTTGTCAACTTTTACTACTGAAGTATTCATCCAGTTTTTTTCTAAAGTGGTTGTTTGACATTGCATTAAACATTTTTGATGGCTTATTCTGTTGAAAGGGACAATATCTTCTGTTCCTCTGATTTTCCCTGCACCCTGCCAATTCGGCATTCGTACGCTCATTCTCTGATTACTTCAAATACGTAATTCACTTACATCTTTGCTATTAATCTTGTGATGGGGGCAAGTATGCTTCCAATATTTTTGGAATGAGAACTAATTTAGTTCTGGTTCTTTAGTTCTGGCGTGTTTAGATTTCCAGAAAGAAATGCTATATTGCCCTTCTCCAAACAGCCTTAACTCACTCAAATTTCACTGTACCAAAATGTTGCACAACATTCCAAGTAAAAGTACCAGAGTACAATGCAGGATAAAAAAAAAAGGTTTTACTTTTTATTCAAGTATGTTGATGTGTTCCAGAGCCTTTTTTAAAAACTTTTATATATTGACCGGGCTACTTTTGTTTATTGGCTAATAGTCCCATCCAAATATTTTTTTGTTTTCAGTATTTCCAATGAAGCTCATCTGTTTTATCAAAATTGTCCCTGGCCAAAGATGAGTCAGGATATTCCAATGGCTATTGACTGGGTGACCAGAGTATTAGGAATTTAAGATGCACCGTTAGACAGATGAAAAAAGGACGGTGGAAATAAAACAAATATTCACACACTGCCCATAATATTTGCTGAAACATTCTACAAATTACTTCACAAGTGGAAAGTTGTTTGAAAAAGTGGTGTAAGAAGGAATCAGAAATAAGGCATCTCAAGTAGAGAAAAATGCTGATCTAGATACTTGGACAGAATGGTCTTTTATTTTGTAGTGACATTAAAGAAGGAATACCCATTAAGTTCTATCAATAGTCATGCATTCCTTTCAAAACTTCCGACATCTTTCGAACAATTCTGGACTCCATATTTGAATCAATTAAAACCTATTTAAAGTGAGTCCCTTTTGAAAAAGAATTACAAGAAGAAAAGTATCTGAAATAAAATAATACTTGAAAATGAAAAATAGTTTCCCAGTTACTTTTCTCAGATGTATCACATTTATAGGCCAGTGACACTCTGGTTGAGAAACTAACAGTTAATCATGGGATCATGTAAAAACTTTTAAAAGTTACTTCATAGTTAAGATGTCATTTCTCTGCCCCCGCATAATGCATAGATGCCATTGAACTCTCATCAAATTTCCCCAACATTGATCACTTCAACATCTTGCTTTGTGCTATCAGCAAATTATGTACTAATTGGAAAATGCTCCACATCATTCGTAGATACAGCAGGGGAGCCAGAATAAATCTGTTAGGTGTTGTTATAGGAGCTCAGTCAGGTTTTGTCTATGTGTCATTATTTTTTCATTTTAACAACAAGCCAATTTCCAGTTATCTAGCTTGCAGTTAATTCAATGTCAATTCATCTTCCCTTGCAGCCTACGAAACAAAATGTCGTTACTTGCATAATGGCAGGCCAAAAACACTGTTTGTACCAGAAATGAATCCACTAATGATTCCAGAACTGTCTAAGGTATGGTGTGCTGAATACTCTTTTATCCTCTATGTTCTTGAAATGATGTTTTATACAATAGTGACTTAAATCGACAATCCCTTTCAATAACACTCATTCTCACCTCTCGGAACAAGAGAGTTTGCAGCTGGTCAACAGAAGCTCTGATCAGAAACTGAAAGGCTTGACTCATCTATGACTCAACACATGATACAGAACTCTTGCAAGCTTTTGTTTTCACTTTTATAGCACTAGGTGTTTATTCTAGTTCTGTTTTATGATGTTTGTCTTGTTCAAGTTACTAAACACAACTTATTAAGGTTATCCATGTTTGCAGTCATCTAAGTACTTCATTCATATCAATGTTAACTGTAATTACAAGGATAACACAATAACTTTTAAGCCCTATATTTTGAATTCCAGTCATTTCTTTTATAGTCAATAATTGACACATCTTAATTGTATGGTAATCTCATTAGAATTTAAAAATATAAAAATAAATAACCTGTTCTGGAAATATTTCACTGCCTCCCATACCTGCCTGTTAACTCATTCCATGCTGTGCTGCCTCCTTATTATAGCTCATTTAACAGAAGAAAGAGAGGTGTGAGGTATCCATTTTTATTGTGTCAGTGAATCTGTTGACTATTGTTGAGTTCTGTATCATTTACAGATTGAATTGTACATTGCTGTTTTCTCCTGTTTATTATTTTGCACTTAATTTTCTGGTTCAGGTAATCCATGCAGACAGCAACTGCAATAGAATAGATTATGGTACATATTAGATTTTTCCTTTTCCAATCATGAATTTTTTTCTCAAACTCTACTGTACGTTTAGAAGTTTGAATATGTACTGATAATTGAACAATTGGAAAATGACAAATTTTGAATTGGGTGGTCTTAAAACATTTTTTTGATATTTCTGACTCTTGTGCAGTACACACTGGGATTGAATACCATATTTTCTTCCTAAATGTCTTACACAATTTAAACTGATAGTGTATTAATCAAACTATTTTTGCACCATATATAGTATTGTTTTCAATATTTTTTCACTGAATTCTGATGACTGTAATAATTTTGTACCGTATTTTTAAAATTGTCGTTTTAAAATAATATATTTGAGGCACTCAAAATATCACTGAGGAAACTCAGAGCTTTGCGCCTGTATTGATCTATGGCAAATAAAGTTCAATAGAGAAAAATGTCATAAACTAGCCAAAGTGGGAATTTAAAGAGATCAAGGGATTTTAATTATTTGGACATTCACATAAACAGTGGAATGTAGTACTGTGCAAGAACAACATTATATACCAAATTATCTTGAGTTTAAATCTGCAGAGACAATCAGAATCATTTCTTTATTTTGAAATTGATCAGAATTGAAAGAGTCAACCAAGGCAGGAAGCATATTTAAGGCTGGCCACTGGAATTATTTAAAAAAAGAACAAAGTGAAAGCGTGTCATGGGACATTGGTAAGTTTGATATTTGAAAGGAGAAGATCAAATGAGTGGAATAGAATTCTTCATCTGAATTTATGTTGGAAATATTTTCTAACATTTTTAATTTAAACCTGTATTCTCAGTACATATTGTTTATTCTTCAAAAATACAGAATTGTTTATAAAGCAGTTTAGGACAGCATGAGATTATCGAAGTCAATTTATATGTTATTTGCATATAGATAATTGCAAGTCTTCTTTTTCTTTTGAATTGTGAATATAATGTCCTAGTTATGGGTCTGATGATAGACGTTATCACTCATTTGAAACATTATAATTAAAATATTTTCTCCAAAATGCATTTTTAAAAGAGCTTAAATAAAAATGGTCCACTTGTATTTATATTTGTACGACAATTCTTGATGGACAATGTAATTAGTGAATTCAGAAATGATGAACAGCATTTGCTTTTGAGGATGATACCTGTCTGTGTCTCTTCAGTGGTGTCAAGTGATAACATATGAAATGGCTAATTTGAGATAATTGTAATTTATGCAGAATTGTCCCAGTGTTACCAGCGAAAAGGAGACAGACACATTCCTTTCTGCTAGCTAAATGTAAAGTAAGTTAACATAGCCACTGAAATACATTTGGATGTAAGTATAGGGGCAGCATGGTGGCTCAGTGGCTAGCACTGCTGCTTCGCAGCACCAGGGACCCAGTTTCAATTCCACCTTTGGGCAATTGTCTGTATGGAGTCTGCATGTTCTCCCTGTGCCTGTGTGGGTGTCTGTGTCGGAGGGGGTGCTCCAGTTTCCTCCCACAATCCAAAGATGTGCAGATTAGGTGGATTGGCCATGCTAAATTGCTCATAGTGTCCAGGGATGTGCAGGCTAGGTGGGTTAGCCATTGGAAATGCAGGTGTACAGGGAAGTGGGTCTGTGTGGGATGTTCTTTGGACATTTGGTGTGTGCCAAATGGCATGCTTCCACATTGTAGGGATTCTATGCTTCTGTATATTGAAAAAATGACTTGTAAGGATGTCTGGAATAGGAAGAACAAATACAACTGATGTATTGTGAATTACAGTACCATTTACCTAAACATTGTGTGGCCCTTAACAAACTTACTACTAAGCATGCGTCATGATGAAGAGTGGAAACAAAGTTAGAAATTGCTGAAAAACTCAGCAGGTCTGGCAGCATCTGTGGCGAAAAAGCATAGTTAATGTTTTGCGTCTAGTGACCCTTCTTCAGAATTGACACTTGCTGTTTTCTAAAGAACGGTCCTGACCCAAAAAGTCAACTTTCCTGCTCCTCTGATGATGCCTGGCCTGCTGCGTTCCTCAAGCTCCACACTGTGTTATCTCTGACTCCAGCACCTGCAGTTCTTACTATCTCTGCTGTTACTTCCTGACCAGTTCTGAAGAATTGTTACTGGACTCCAAAGCTTAACTTCGCTTTCTCTCCACAAATGCTGCCAGACCAGCTGAGTTTTTCCAACAAGTTTTGATTTTTGTTTCTGATTTCCAGAATCTGCAGTTCTTTTGTTTTAATTTGTTAAATGAGAGCTGGAACGTCTGCCACTTCCAGCAGTGGAAAACAGGGTGGGTAAGGTAACTTAACTGGGCAAGGGGACAAAAATAACATTCCCGCCAGCAGGATGAAAGTCAGCAGTTACAGTTTTACAATTTTAAAGGCAGGTTGAGCTTCTTGAAGGCAAGTGTCAGGGAGCCCTTTTGTGTCTCTGCAGGCTTATTAACAGGCGAGCTCAACAGAATTAACTGGTCCTTCTCAGATAAGTTTTAGGAGTGAACTTTACGTGCCTTCAGATTCATGACTGTGTGGAAGTGGCGTGCAAAGGTCATTTTTGTGACCTTTAGAGTGAGTCATGTCTCCTTTCACCTACGCCATGCCTTGGTGGTCAATGTTACACAGGGGCAATAGATGATGACCAGGGGAGGGTGGAGGCTGGAGTGGAATGGGCGTTGGTCAAGGACACTGACCAAGCTCAGAAGGCTGACTGGAGAAGTGTGAAAGAGTCAATGTTTAGCTGCAAGCATCCACTCTGAGAACCCAAGAGATATTCCTGGCTTGTAGGGTGTGAATGCCCTTCCACGTGCCTTTCAAAAATGACACCAAGGTCTTCAACCATATAAGGTAATGGCAGGGGCATCGACTTGCTGCCTGCCTCACAGCAAGGTTATCTACACTCCTCACACAAGAACTTGCACTGCACTGACAGCGGCATAATCATGGAGTGGTCCTGAGAGGAAATCATGTTTTCTTTAATGCTGGTCTGGCAGCATCTTTGGAGAGAAAGTGGAGTTAACCTTTTGGAGTTCAGTAACAATTCTTCAGAACTGGTCAGCAAGTAACAGCAGAGATAGTAAGAACTTATATTTCAGAATGGAAGATTCTACCCTTGGTGTTAAAAAGCAAAGGAGTCTGACAAAATTTATGTCTAAACTTGCATCAAAGTTCCCACTAATATTTAATTTTTTATTGAGTACCAGACTAATGATGTTGTCCAACAAGGAGTGTGTGTTCTTTTCCTTTTGTCTATTAAACTGTAAAATATGAAAATGTTTGTGACTTTTAAATTACTTAGATATTGATTAATATAAGCAATCTATTTCAAAGACCTGGACATTGTAATGACTGTAAAACTTTTGGCATTTTTCATCATCACTTTCTGAGTACAGGAGCAGGGATGTGTTGTTGTAGTTGTACAGGGCCTTGGTGAGATCAAACCTGGAATATTGCGTGCAGTTTTAGTCTCCTTTTCTGAGGAAGGATGCTCTTGCTCTTGAGGGAGTGCAGCGAAGGGTTACCAGGCTGATTCCAGGGATGACGGGTCTGACATACGAAGAGAGATTGACTAGGGTTGGGATTGTTTTTGCTAGAGCTCAGATGAAAGAGGAGGGATCTCATAGAGACGTATAAAATTCTAACAGGGCTGGACAGAGTAGATGCAGGGAGGATGTTCTTGATGGCGGGTGTGTTCAGAACCAGTGGTCACAGTATGAAGATTTGGGACAGACCATTTAGGATGGAGATGAGGAGACATTTCTTCACCCAAAGAGTGGTGAGCCTGTGGTATTCATTACCACAGGAAGTAGTTGATGCCAAAACATTGAATGTAATCAAGAGGCGACTAGATATAGCACTTGGGGAGAATGGGGTCAAAGGTTATGTGGAGAAAGCAGGATTAGGCTACTGAGTTGGATGATAAGCCATGATCGTGAAGAATGGCGGAGCAGCCTCGAAGGGTTGAATGGCCTTCTCCTGTTCCTATCTTCTATGCTTCTGTGTAACTAAAATCACATGTCTTTGTTAAACCTGGAAATCTCAAAATGCTGTAGCAATTCTCCTTTTCTCCTGTAATGTCATTATTTTAAAAAAAAACAAGAAGTTACATTTTGTTGGTGAAATGTAACTGAGGGCTGAATCTTGCCAGAATTTGGCCACATGTAATTTTGGTTGAGTTTCATGGAAAGTTTACCTCTGCGAGACAAGAATTTTCTCTCACAGCCATCCCAAATTCACCTCATCGACTCGGCACCATGTCTAAGTGATGTCCTGCTCATTTGATAACCAGCACGTTTCACCCATTTACCGTGGGCAGAAGTACTTGCTGCTGCCAGGATATCCCAGGAACACTGATACTGGCACTATCTTTGAAGCCCACCCATGCACCTGGATATTCTATATAATCTTGGCCTCAGTCATGGGTTGTGTAACAGAATTCTCAGTCGAGGTCTTAGAGGGTAACCCTTGTCTTCCAGTAACCATCCTTGTAAGGCATCCAGCTCTTGACACAAAGCATGGACAGGAGAGTTCTCAAGGATATAGGCATCAGGGCATCTGCTGCAAATACTTCTAGGATGTGGCAGTAATGGACACAGATGACTTGCAAATTAATGTATTGGCACCTCTTTCTATTGATGAACTCAATGCACCCTCTCAATGCGATGTGCGTTCAGTTTATTGCACCTTACCCCAGTGACAAGCCAAAGCCTGCAGCCTGGGCTACAGCGCTAATCTTACTGTGGGGAAATGAGATTGAATAATGTGATCTGGCACCAAAGGCATCAGTAACAACCTTGATACATTTGTGGGTGGATCATTGAGAAATCCCACACAGGGTCCCAGTGGATCATTAGAAGCAGTCAGTTGCATAGAAGTTTAGTATTTCTGTCACCTTGACAACCATCGAGGTGGGATGGTCATCCACCATTTCCTGTCACAAGTCTTGCTCTAGCAGTGGCAATGCCTCTGGATACCCACTGTCTGCACAGGCACATCTGTAGGAAAGAGCGGAGCGAACGCTATTTTCTGAGCATCGTGTACCCCGTGCAAATCCTGAGGGGACCTTCAGATGCACCCTCTTCATGTGGAGGCTATTTGGCAGATGCTGGCTGTTGCTGATGATCCTCGGTTTGTTGATGGATCTATTTCTCCTCAATTTCTTTACACTTTTAATGCACCATAGCAACAGTGACAATAACACCATCTGTAGCCCGATCTATCAGTCACACTTGCAATGAACCTGTGTGAGGAATATCCGGAACAGAACAGGCCCTTAGTAATGTGAGCAGTCAGCATTTACATCTCACACAAAAGATGGTTTACCAAACTCATCCATGCAGTGTGACATGGACTACTCTGACAAGGAGGGTCACAGAATGCTTCTATTTTGACATTGCAAGTCATACAGCACAGAAACAGACCCTTAAGTCTAATGCATCCATGCCAACCAGGTATCCCAAACTTCATTATTCCCATTTGCCTGTGTTAGGTCCATATCCCTCTTACGTTTTCATATGCTTGTCCAATTGCCTTTTAACTGTTATAACTATACCTGCCTCTATCACTTCCTCTGGCAGGTCATTCCATGTACGCACCAACCTCTGCATGAAAATGTTGCCCCTTAGGTCCTTTTTAAATCTTTCTCCTCTCACCGTAAACCTATGCCCTCTAGTTTTGGACTCACCTACCCTGGGGAAAAGACCTTGGCCATTCACCTTATCATGGCCCTCATTATTTTATAAACCTTTATAAGGTCACCCCTTCAGGGAAAATAGGCCCAGCCTATTCAGTCTTTCCCTATAGCTCAAACCCTCCAACCCTGGCAACATCCTTGTAAATCTTTTCTGCACCCTTTCCAGTTTAATATCATCCTGCCTGTAACATAGTGACCAGAACTGTACACAGTACTTCAAAAGTAACCTCACCTCTTGTACAGCCACAACATGACATCCGAACTCCTATACTCAATGTTCTGATTAATGAAGGCAAGCATATCAACCAATTTATCTACCTGTGATGCCACTTTCAAGGTACTGTGTACCTGAGCCCTTAGGCCTCTCTGTTCAACAACACCATCATGTCACAAAGAGACAATAGGGGATTGTAACTGCTATGAGAGTACTGAGGCCTTGTGGTTCAAGCTCCATCACCCAAGAAAAGCAGCATTGTAGATAAGAGCTTAATGCAGAATACTTACAGTTCAAGGTGAGATGGAATCAGTTCCATGGCACTTTGCACATAATGAGATTTTGCAGTATCTTTGTGTATTGCGCGGGACTACTTTTAAAGTCAACTATACATACTTCTGCTTCACCTTCAACCTACAAAAACCAATGACATGGTCAAGATCATCTGTGACCAGCATTCACACACACACAGTTGGACACTGCATGCATTTCACATGCACATTTCTATGAATGCAAGGGCATTCGCCCAGCCTCCTGTTTGTCTATAATGTTTGATACATTTGCCCCTGATATGGCTTCCCATCGCTCACAAGACGACCCTGTGAAATAGAACACAAGAACAACAATGATTCTGTCCAGTTGGGGTCTGGGTACACCCTTCATAGTTCACATTGAGAAGCTGAGGGAACATGGAGGGCAACTCGACTTGTGCTGGTCATCAAGTCCCCTCCAAACCTCCAACTTCCTTTCTAGCTGGCACACCCTGGGTAGCCCCTCACTATTGATTGGGCACATGTTTCTATCCATGACTTGAATTACATCTGCAACTCCTCCTTGTTCCTGAGCCCTACACTTTAGCTTTTCCCACCATCGTGTTTCACTCCATCACACCCACGCCATCCCCAAACACCAGGCATCAAGGTGCTGACTATCAATATCCTCCCCCCCCCCCCCCCCCACAGCAATCCCTCTCATGCACTACCATCCCCCGTGCCACATGTTAAATTCCCTCCTTCCCTGCCCTTGTCCCCTTTTGCATCCCAGGTTGCTGCATCCAATCCCTAGCATTGAGTACCCCATTTTCCTGCCACAACATTCCCTGGTAACACCCCTTTACTTTCATTCTGCTGACCTTCTGAACTGATCATGGTCCACCCTCCTGACTGACCCAGAGTGACAGCCCCAATCCCTGACCAATCTCTGTGCAGCTTCCCGACTGACAAATGTGAATTTCGATTGCTTGTACTGTACCTGCAGATCAGTGACCCATTCTCCGGGCTGCAGTGAGGCAGACTGGCCACCTGACCTTGACCACCTTAGACGGACAGACTGTCCTGGGACCCCTAACTGGTAACAGCCTTCCTTGACTTGGTTGAGGACCACTCCCTTTAGACTTTGAGACATGGCCATTTGCTTGAAGCAAATACAGTGTGTTTACTATATAAGTTATTTCTGTGACATTGGCATGGTGCTGTCAGGAAACATGTCCACTGGTTGACGGATGCTAGCTAACAAGCTGCCTCGCTTTATGCCTGTACTTCTGTCTTACCACGCTGTAAAACACAGCGGGTTATTAAGGTGAGGGAGAAAAGTGTCAAAAGGCAGGGCTACTGAGAGTCTCAAAATAGGCAAAAGGTGAGCTAAGAGAGCAGCTGTGAGATGCACTTTGGTTCAAGCCATGAATTGGGTGCCCATCCCTGCATAAAACATCCTTGCAGCAGCCTTTCAATGAGAGGTGCCAGGCCCATTCGAAGTGCAGCATTGAAGTTCAGAACCACACTGTAAGTAGATTGGACTTGTGCCATAATGATGTGGCGAGGCTGGTACATGTCAAATATGAATGTGCTTGGACATGGGGTGTGCACTCGCTGCCCATGAAGTGTGCTCTGAGTCATTGTTGCCAAGCTGGTGGTTCACAGGAGCAAGCAGAGTCACCAGGTACCAACTCTGACTTTCATATTGGGAATTGTTGATGTTGAGTTTCTATCCAGTGAGTAGGAGAAGAAGAATCAACGTGTTAGTTTGGCAGGATTAGTTAGTGATGAGGCTGTTTACAAGCAATAATACATGCAAATAGGCTTCTTGCCATTCTTAGTGAGAATCTCATCTCGATAGCCAACACTTGGTTGGAAAATGGGACTTTTTGCTCGATGTCAAACAGGTTCTCACTGGACTTTAACATGATTTTAAAAACTTTGTCACTAAGGTCCACATCTTTCAGGGCTGGAAAGATTCCACTTTGGGATTTGTAATGGCGTACCAAGTAAGACGTACTGCTGGAGAACCTCAATGGTGCTTCAGAATAGTATGGATGGAGATAAGAAATAGCAAGGAAACAGTGTCCCTAGTGGAACTATTCCATTGGTCCCTACACTACACTACAGCTACACTGTAGGAGAGTATAAAATAAGAAATTATGAGGGATGTATTTAATGTACCACAATAATTAAGGGCAACTCTAGTCTTCATATAGACTAGCCTTAAGCACAAAATCATAGAATAAATTTGTGAGAAGTTCTCAAGTCGTTATATTGGAGCTAGCCAAAGAATAGGCTATTTTTATCTTCTTTATGAAATATTTCAACATGTATTTCACAACATGTAAATACATTGCTGGAAACAAAATGAGTTCAGTGAGAGCCTGTGCCAAAGAGATCCAGGCAATCAACACTTGCACAGCCAAGTCAGAGGCTGAGCAGAAAACAACGGCAAGTTTGGACAATGCGGGACAAACCAGTACTTTGACTGCTGTGGAGATATCCTAACAAAATACAAGTGACCTAAGAGCCTACACATGGAAGTACTTTTTGGATCCAAAGGACTGCTGATTACCTCTTCTTCCTGTACCTAAGACATTTACTTCCTGATGGATATAAATGCCCTGGAAATTGCCCTGAAATGTAGTACTCATCTGCGGCAGTAAAATCTGATAGAATGGAGACAAATGTCCTCAGTTGAAATTCACAAGATCAGGGCTCTTCCTAATTTAGAAAGACTAGGCTATTTTTAATCTGGTAATATATAACAGAACTGGATTAATTACTTAAAGGATTCCCTAAAGGATTCCTTTAAGGATGGTAAAGGATTCCTTAGCGAAAAGTGATCAAAATGTGGTAGAATTTCACAATCACTTTTAGGGTGAAAAATCTAGGTCTGAAACTCATGTCTTAAACTTAAAAAAAGGCAAATACAATGGAATGAAGACAGAGTTCATTAACATGGGCGGGGAAAACCAGTTAACAGGTCAAATGGTAGATAAAAAAAGACAGGCACTTAAAAAGATTGTTCATAACAAAAATAATTTCATTGAAAAAGAAAAAATTTCCAAGAAAGGTAAACCATCTATGGCCATTTAAGGACATTATTTGCCTTCACTTTCAATTTGATACAATGATGTAAGGATTGGAGACCAAAAAATAAGGAACATATAAGAAACCAATAAAGGATAACTATAAAGATGATAGAGAGACAAAATATGAGAGTAAACTAGCAAAAAATATAGAAATAGACAGCAATATGTTTTACAAGTATATAAAAATAAAGAGGTTAGCTAAAGTAAATATTGGCCATTAGAGGTTGAGACCGGCAAATTAATAATGAGAAATAAGCAAATGGTGGTGCCTGGATGAATATTTAATATTCCTCTACATGCTAGAAGGCACCAAGTGGATCGCAACAATTGTAATAATAAAATCAGCACTTAAAATGATCATTATCAGTGGAGAATAAGTACTAGGCAAATGAATAGGACTAGAGTCATAGAGTTGTACAGCATGAAAGCAGACCCTTGAGTCCAACCCATCCATGCCAAACAGATATCCTAATTTAATCTAGCCCCATTTGCCAACATTTGACTAAGAACTAACCAAGTCTCTGAATCATACTAAAAGAATGGCTACGGAGATAGTGATCGCATAAGTTTCAAAATTCCTAGGTTGTGGGAAGATCCCAGTAGATTAGAAAATAGGTAAATGCAACATTTCTCTTCAAGGAAGAAGAGTGACAGGAAGTGAGAATCTAAGTTAGTTAGCCAAGCATCTGTGATTGGAAAAGGTCTTGTAATCCATTATTAATGATGTTTTAACAGAACTTTTGGTAATTCAGAGTACTAGCAAGCATAGTTAACATAGTTTTATGAAAGGAGAATGATGTTTGCCACATTTGCAGACAATATTAATGACTTGGATGAATGGACCAAATATATTAGAACATAGAACATAGAACAGTAAAGCACAGTACAGGCCCTTCAGCCCATGATGTTGTGCTGGCCTATTGTAGCCAGATTTGCTGATGACACAAAGATAGGTTAGAAACCAAGTAGAGAGCAGATACTGAGGGCCAAATGTGGTGTCATGTTCAAATGAACATCAAGAGAGGCTCATTCTGTGCAACAGAGAAAATAGCTCAGGTTCAGCACCAAGTGACATTGTTTTGCAGCTGAACACAACCTTTGGACCACGTTTAAAAAATATAATTTACAATTCATCTTCCACCATTTTTTTCTTCTTTTGAAAATAGGTATGCACTGATTCGTAGTTAGGAAAACAATGTAGTTTGAAGATAAACATAAATTGAAATCAACACCTTTGTCACAAAGAGTGGAAATACTGATGTGAAATGTGTATCAATAGTCACCAGTTTCGAAGAAGCAGAAAACAGTCAGAGTCTGTTTGCTAATTAGGCAGAATTATCTTAACAAATGGATTAATCTTGACAGAAATGGCAGAGTAATACACATGTCTTCAAAATGTATGTTAATTACATTTAAAATACAACAGATTTTAAGTGAACATTACGCACAAGAAAGCTTTCTTTCATTTAGGAAAGGCTAGATCAAATTAGGAAAACAATTCGTTTAAGTGACTTTAGTTTATAACAAAAGGAACAAATAACTGAAGTGATAATAACTGACTATGTGCAGATCAGGAGCTTATATTAGAACCAAAAGTCATAATCCGTCAATTCAAGACCTAGCAGTTTAACAGTGAGGTGTCATTCAAATATTCTATCTCTCTGTGAGTGTGTTCCTGGGCAACAACACCAGTAGATGAAAAGTGACAGATGAAAGGATAAGCTACCTAAAGGTCTGCCTGGATAATGACAGTCTTTAGATAAAATTACAGGAGGAAGAAAAAGCATGCCATGTGAATCAGCACGTACAATTTTCAAGGTGCATCGCCTAATGTTGGCTTTTATGGTCCACGTCAGTTAACAGTCATACTTCAAAATATATATTTTATATCTTCAAATAATCTTACACAAGCGGTTTTAAAAAGTTTGAAGCATCCCATTTGAACAGCCTATAATTTGTTTTTCAATTCCAATTCCCGTGATATTCAATAATAAATAAACAAACGAATGTACGTTAGCTTCTGTGAAATATAACAATACTTGCATGTATTACTGATGGTGCAAAGATTATATAATCAGTCTTGGAGATACCACTCTTCATTTTTCTTAGATTCTTAAGTGGCCCAATGCATATTCTATACAGAATTAGAAGAAACCTTCTTGAAACATTGTATATAGTAAAAGTAGGCTACTGAAAATAATGCACAACTGGGGAAGCCTTTAGGCATGTTATTAAAGCAACCTTTAGTAACTCCACAAATAAAATCCAGGAAATCCTGGATGGATTTTTAAGAAGAAATCGAATTAAAAGGAGTATTGATTAATAAAATCAACAAATCTCACAATTATAATACGAATGTGTGCAATTTGCTCACATTTTGGATAATCAAATAAATTACACGGTATCCTGCATGTTATATTTGAGAACAATACTGTGGCCTGGACTTTCCCAAAAGGTGTATCATTTTACTACCGGCACTGAAGTAGGTCTTGAGTCTATATGGGTGGATGCTGGGATATTTGGAATGGTGGCGGTGGCCACTTAAGAGGCTGCTACTGGGATTGGATCAATTTAGGGATAACATCCACCTCTCAGAACTGCCGGCCCAATCAAAGCTTGCAAACTCCCAAGTGCCAGGAATAAAGAATAGAGGTGGCTGCTACTGAGTCTGCAAAAAGGAGAGTTTTTTTTAATAAGCCAGGCCAGGCAGATAGGCCCTGGTGGTCAGGAGACTGGGTCAAACCCTCCAGGAATGGCATTCCTGCAATGGGAGTGGCTATTAACACTTGGGTACCCGAAAGAGGGCCATGGACATAAAGGATAGTTCCTCGTGGAATGGGCAGATAGATTACTTTAATACACTTAGCAGTCTCCTGAAACACAGGGGTCCATCCTAATATTAGAAAACTGCCAGCAGGTCAGAATGTGGACATTAAAGGGCAAGTTATTTTATATAATTAGCTGCTCGCCTCTAGTATACCAATGGCATCCCACATTTAGGAATATGTCAAAATGTCAGGAGGACATCAGACTTCTCTCCTTAAACTTTCTGCCATCATGTTACAAGCTCTCTTTCCTGCCTATCTTTAAAGGGCTGGTTAAAAAATAAATATGCTGGTAATTGAAAAGATTGCTAACAGTAGTAGAATGTATGAGGAACCAGGACTATCATCAATTCTGACACAGGTCCTAAGACTACTACTTCTAGAAATCCTGCTGGTTAAATAATATCATTTCTGATAGTTATAATTCTGATACTAACCCAAACATAATGCTTACAATGGGTAGCAAATACTTGGAGATCAGTCTGTGTTGTCAATCTATAACTGCCCTTGAATTGAATGAAAAACTATGTTAGTTCACAGGACTGTTAAGAATAAACCACATTACTGTGGATCTGGAGTTAAAAGGTATGTTGGCCTTCAATGCGAGAGATTTTGAGTACAGGAGCAGGGATGTTTTGTTGCAATTGTACAGGGCCTTAGTGAGATCACACCTGGAAAATTGTGCGCAGTTTTAGTCTCCTTTTCTGAGGAAGGATGCTCTTGCTCTCAAGGGAATGCAGTGAAAGTTTACCAGGCTGATTCCGGGAATGGAGGGTCTGACGTACGAAGAGAGATTGACTAGTTTTGGATTGTTTCAACTAGAGTTCAGACGAATGTGGTGGGGGAATCTCAGGGACTTATAAAATTCTAACAGGACCGGACAGGGTAGATGCAGGGAGGATGTTCCTGATGGTGGGTGTGTCCAGAACCAGGGGTCACAGTAAGAGGATTTGGGGTAGATGATTTAGGACGGAGATGAAGAGACATTTCTTCACCCAAAGAATGGTGAACCAGTGGAATTCATTACTACAGGAATTAGTTGATGCCAAAATATTGAATGTATTCAAGAGGTGACTAGATCTAGCATTTGGGGTGAATGGGGCCAAAGGTTATGGAGAGAAAGCAGGATTAGGCTATTGAGTTGGATGATCAACCATGATCGTGAAGAATGGCAGAGCAGGCTCGAAGGGCCGAATGGCCTCCTCCTGTTCCTACCTTCTATGTTTCTATAAACTAGACTGGCTCAGGATGACAGCTGTCCTCTCTTGTAAGTATAAGTGAACCAGTTGTGTTTTATAGCAACTGATTATAGTTCCATGGTCACCATTGCTGGGACTAGCTTTATGTTCCAGATCTATTCAATTAGTTCAAATTCCACCAGCTGCTACAGTTGGATTTGAAACCATATTGCCAAAATAGTTGTTTGGACAGCTGGATTACTGGTTTAACAACATCACCACTACTCCATCAACTGAGAACAGGACAGTATGGGGGATCTGGATGATGTTGTGCATGAATCATGAAAAGTTATTATGCAGGTGCAGCAAGTAATTGGAAAGCAAATGGAACTTTAGTCTTACAGCTTTGCAAGTAAATTATTCAGTTGGAAACACAAGTGATTTATTGATGGTGGTTAATGGATGAAAAAAAACCACAGTGATCTGGTGATGGGGAAAAGCCTTGAGAGTACTTTTGGATATTTAAAAAAAAAGGAACATTAGCCTTAATTGTAAGGAAGATGGAGTTTAAAGCAAGGAAGATTTGCAACAACAGTATTTGTGAGACTATACCCAGATAACTGTGCACAGCTTTGGTCTCCTTATGTAAGGAGAGGTGTATTTGTATTGGAAATGGTTCAGGAACATTTTACTAGGCTGCCTCCTGTAATGAAGGGATTGGCTTATGAGGAAAGGTAAATCATGTTGGGCCTTTACTGATTACAGTTTCAAAGAATGAGAGGTGATCTTATTGAAGCATGTAAGATTCTGAGGGAGTTTCAAAGTGTAGATTCTAAGGATGCTTCACTTCATGAGCTATCAAGAATCAGGGGACACAGTTTCAAAATATGGGGTCTCCCAATTAAAGCAGAGGTGAGAAGGGATTTCTTTGGAATTCTCTACCCCAGAGAACCATTAAGGTTGGGTCCTTGAAAATATTTAAGGCAAAATTATACATACTTTTGATTTGCAAGGGAATCTAAGATTAGATGCAGAGAAGGTGGTGTAGTGGTAATGTAACTGGACTAGTAGGCTAATAGTCTGGGGATTTTGGTTCAAATTCCAGCATGGCAGATAATGAAATTTGAATTCAATAGAAAAAAGCTGGCCTAATGATGACCATGTGACAATTGTTTTAAAAAGCCCATTTGGTTCACTAATGTCCTTTAAGAAAGGAAATCTGCTGTCCTTACCAGTTCTGGCCTACATGTGACTCCACACCCATAGCAACGTGGTTGACTATTAACTGTCTTCTGGGTAATAAATTCCAGTGACACTCTCATCCTGTGAACGAATTGAAAAAATGTGGAGTTGATGGCCATAATCAGTTCAATCGTAATATCTGGATGGTGAAGCAGGCTTGAGCAGCCAAAATAGCCTACCACTGTTCTCATTTCTTATGTTTTACTCTCAATTTAAACATGAGAGTATTGTTTCTGTAAACAAAAACAGAAATTGCTGGAAAATATCAGCAGGTCTGGCAGAATCCATGGCTTCTTCAGCTTTTGAAGATTCACTGGACCCAAAATGTTAACTCCAATTTCTCCCTCAGATGCTGCCAGACCTACTGAGACACTCCAGCAATTTCTGCTTTTGTTTGTTTCAGACTTCCAGCAGCTGCAGTTCTTTTGGTTTTTTATTGTTTCTTTAAATCCTGTTTGTACAGGCAACAGTAATGTTGCAATTAACACAATTACCCTGTAATGACATAACTCAGAAATAGTAGGAAACACTATTACATTTTGTTTATATGAACATATTAGTTAAAATTTGTGTAGTTAAATTATTTCTGTTGGTGTTGCCGTTTAGCCTAGTTACAGTGTTATCGCAATTTTTTAACATGACTTCCCTTCCAAGAAATGGGTCTTCCAAAATATTAATACATTAAAGTGCCAAACTTGCATAATATTTGCCTGGAAGTTAGAAACAACATAAAATTGTCATTTTGAAGTGAAATAATAATTTATTGATGTAGAACATTCATGTTCCTGAAGGGAGAAGTTGCTAGATGGCTTCTATCACAGAAAACAGCAAAACCCACAGTAGACTAATACATGTCCAAGACACATTGCTGATCCACACAAAGTAGTAGTGTTCTAAATGTTTTGAGCTAAGTATTTGACAAGTAGATTGTAGCCAGACAGAAGATTGAGGTGTTAGATTGTGAGGATTTCATTTCTTTTTGTGCCTCAGTAGATCTGGGAATTCTATTGCCCTGTCGTGGATTGACAATATATAACACATAAACTTAAATCAAAATGTGTTTTAGAATTGACCAGTAGGCAGTACTGTGTTGATCTTTGTCAATTTAGTAAATCAACTTTTATCTCCCTAAAACAAAGAGCTACAACTGAGATAGTAGAAGCATTGTTAATTTTTCAAAATTCGCTCAATTTTGGAAAGGTGCCAACAGATTAGAAAGCAGCAAATATGACTCCTCTATTCAAGAAAGGATGGAATGAAAGGTGGAAATTTCAGATTGGTTAGCCAAACGACTGTCATCTGGATGATGCTGGAATCTGTTATTTAAGGAGCTTATGGCAGGACACTGACAAAAATCTCTAAGCATCACACAGAATCAATATGTTTTGGTGAAAGGAAAATTATGTTTGATTAATTTCTTAGAATTCTTCGAGAAAGTACCAAGCAATGTAGATAAACGGGAACCGGTGGATGTACTAAAATTCTGAGAAAGTAGTTGACAAGGTGTTGCATCAAAGGTTATCAGACAAAATAAAATGATATACGTTAGGCTTAGGAAGTAATATGTTGCTATGCATAGTGGATTTGTTTGTAAATAGACAAAAGAGGGTGAGTTTAAATAGTCATTTTCACGTTGGCAAGATGTGGTAATTGGTTATTTTATAAAAATAACTTGGATTCAGGAACCAAAGGTATTGTTACTAAGTTTGTTGATGATTCATAGATAGGAAAGTAGGTTGTGGACAGCACGTAGGAGCCTGCAAAGAGAGAGTGATAGGTTAAGTGAGTGGGCAGAACATTTGGCAGATAAAGGATAATGTGGGAAAATGTGAACTTGTCCACTTTTGCAGGATGACTATAGAAGCAGCACATTAGCTAAATAAAGAGAAGTAATAGAACTCTGAGGTACAAATGGATCTGTGTGTCCTAGCACATTAAATGCAAAATTTTAGTACGCAGGTTCAGCAAGTGATTAGAAAGGCAAATGGAATGTTGTTTTTTGCAAGGGAAGTGGACTACAAAAGTAAAACAGTTGTGTAAACTATTGGTGAGGGCACATCTGAAGTATAGTGTACAGTTGCATTTTGTTTTATTCTTTCATGAGAAGTGGGTATTTCTGTCAAGGCTAACATTTGTTTACTATCCCTAATTACCCTTGAGTGACTTCCTAGGCCATTTTGAGAGAAAGAATCAACCCCATTGCTGTGCATCTGGAGTCACATGTAGGTCAGACAAGGAAGGATGACAGATTTCCATCTCTGAAGAACATTAGTGAACCAGATGGTTTTTTTAAAATGACAATTGATTATGTCTCCATGGTCACTATTACAGAGACTAGCTTTTAATTCAACTTATATCGTTAATTGATGAAGCTACAGCCTTGGTAGGATTTGAAATTATGTCCCAAAGCATTCTGAAGAAGAGTCCTATTGGACTCAAAATCTTAACTTTGTTTCTCTCTCCACAGACACTGCTACACCTGCTGAGTTTCTCCAGCATTTTCTCTCATTATTTCAAATTTCCAGCATTTGCAGTATTTGCTTACATCTCAAAACATTAACCTGGGCCTCCACATTATCAATCCAATGACATTGCCACCATATCACCATCATCTATTTGTTCTCCATATTTACGAAAGGATGTAAAAGTATTTGAAGCAATTCAGAGAAAATTCACTCAACTGATATTGTTGGGCAGGGAGTTATCTTCTGGTTATGTTGGATGGGCTGTGCTTGTATCCACTGGAGTGTAAATGAGAGGTGGTCTTATTGCAACACACAAAATCCTGAAGGGCCTTGACAAAGTGGATGCTGAAAGGATGTTCCTTTTGTAGAGAGACTAGAACTTAGGGCACGGGTTAAAAATAAGGCGTCTCCCATTTTGGATGGTGATGAGGAGGATTTTTTTTCCACAGCTTCATGAGTCTTTGGAAGTCTCTTACCCAGAAACAGGTGGAGGCAGGATTATTGAGAAGGGATGATTCTTGACTGATAAGGGAGTCAGAGGTTACCGGGGTTGGGGGTTGGGGGAGGTGTGGGCCTAAGGACAAGAGTAGTGCTGAGGCCACATTCAGATCAGCCATGATCTTATTGAATAGTGGAGCAGGCAAGGAGGCCGAAAAGTCTAGTCCTGCTCTCAGCAAAGAACATACAGCAGTACAGCAAAGGAAGAGGCCTTCAGCCCATCATGTCTGTGCCAACCATAATGCCACTCTAAACTAATCCCATTTGCCTGCGCATGATATGCATCTCTTTATTCCCTGTTAGTTCATGTGTCTGTCTGAAACTTTGCTATCTGCTTTTGCTGGCAGGGTGTTCCAGGCACCTACCACCCTTGGTCTTCTAAAAACAATTTTCCTTTTAATCTCCTTTAAACTTTTCCTTTCTTTCCTTAAGCCTATTACCCCCCATATTTAAAATTTCCACACTTGGCGGATAAAGACTCTGACTATCCAGTTCCTGCTTAATACTGTTGAATTAGCCTTCCTCCAATTTAGCACTTTTATCTGAAGACCACTGTTATCCTTATCCATAACTATCTTAAAACATTTGGGAATTATGATCACAGTTCCCAAAATGCTCCCCCACTGAAACTTTGATCACATGGCCAGGTTCATTCCCTAGAGGTCTAGTATGGACAACGTCTAGTATGGCTCCTTCCCTAGTTAGACTATCTACATATTGTTTCAAGAAACCCTCCTGGATACACTTAACAAATTCTGCCCACCTAAGCTCTGGCACTAAGGGAGTCCCAGTCAATGTTGGGGAAGTTAAAATCACCCACTGCAACAATGCTGTTGTTTCTGAACAATTCCTGAAGAAGGGTCTAGGCCCGAAATGTCAGCCTTCCTGCTCCTCTGATGCTGCTTGGCCTGCTGTGTTCATCCAGCTCTACACCTTGTTATCTCAGATTCTCCAGCATCTGCAGTTCCTACTATCTCTGCTTACATGTCTATTCCTCTATCTCCTGCTGGCTATTGGGAGGCCTATAGTGTAACCCAAGAGTGATTGCATATTTCTTATTCCTGCATTAGATACATGAATAGTATCACTGAGCTAATATTGACACTTTTTTTAACAAATAATCAAAATTATTTGTTGTAATTTAAAGTTTTAGCAAATATTTGTATATATTTGTTATAATTTTGCATCTTTTTAAGTGACTGGTGATTACAACATTTTTGGCTAATGTCATTTTCATAACAGATGCTAATGTATTTGTCCTGCATTGTGTTTTCAGATTAGTCACATACTTTAAAGTTACCTCCACAAACTCTATTGGAGTAGCTTGAAGTTGTTTATTGACAAGACATTCTAATTCTTTTTGGATCATCCCTTCCAAATTGTGGCCTGGCCCTTTCTGCCTCCATTCTTACTGTGTTCTACATCTTCACATAACTGAATGTGGGTAGATTGTTGATATCAATCTAAACTTAATATTGGAAAAATTGGATAGTAATATTTCCTCCAATTGTCCCTGCAAATAAATACTTTATTTTTTGCTTAAATTTTCTTGGTAAACCAATTGAAACCAGTAGTCCAACAGGTGGTGAATTACAGATTGAATACATGATTTACTAGTTCACAAATGACAGTAAACTGAGAAATTTAATATAGAACATCTTATGATAGAAAAACTCTGTAAACTTGATTGTCCGAAACCCTGCTTTAATGTATTAACTTGCAGCATGTCTTATTCTCCTATCATCCCTAGACTCACTGAATTATATTGGCATCTTGATTTTAAAATGTTTGTGCATGTTTTCAAATCCTTCCATCTGTGTAATCTCCTCTAGTATCTGTCCCGCACCCCCCCAATGTATCTGCAAGCCCTTGTGCACACTCAATTTTAATTGTCATGAAATTGAATTTATTCACTCTAATTTACACTTCCTTTTCAATCTTTGAGTTTGATTGGTTATGGAAGTATAAAATTGCATGCAATGTTCACTCAGGCCCCAGATGCCTTGTTTTCCTTGCTTCGCTGATATCAGATCAGTTTCTGCAATTCAGAACTCATGACTAAAAACTAAATGCTCAAGGGCAAATCAAATGAATGTTAGATGCTTTCCTGCCATGGGGAAATGTAGTCTTGGGAATAACTTCTGATATATTCAATAGAGGAAATGGGAATGAAATTGAATTTTAGAAAGTGACACTAACTTGGTTGATAGTCTCTTGTTTCTGGAGATAAAACACAAATATTGTAATTAATGAGATAACAAATATGAATGGTATGACACTTAATGAAAATGAAGCTGGGGAGATGCTGTTCGATAAGGACACATTTTATACTGTAAAAATGGTCCTAACTATTTGCGGTGTAATTTTGTAAATGTTGGCATACTTTAATGAGCTGTTAGTGAGTATTTTATAAGAGTACTCTTGTTTAAGCGAGCCAAGGGAGAACATGCGTGCTGAAAGTAATGGCACTAATATGTGGATATTGAAGTATTTCCTGAACATAGTCATTGAATCTTTTGCAGTATAAGACTTTTGTTTAATCTGTACATTATCCAAAAGGTAGAATTAAAATATATGAAAGAAACAGCTCAAACTACATACTGTTGAGTAAAGTGAAATAAATCACATTTGATACATCAGAACTTGTTGACTGTCCTATATACAACAGTCCTCTATAACTCGGTATGCTGAGACATTTTGGCACATTTTTATCAGGAAATGAGTTGCAACTTAAATTTCACACAAATGGCAGTCTTTTTGAGAAAAGATTAATGGCTTTGGTCACTGATTAAGTTTATAAAAAGTCAGTAATGTACAAAAGTAGCTGTGTTTATAGCTAACACATATTTTTGCAAGTTTGTAATATGCTTCTTCGGAGTTTGTGAGGCAGGTAAGATTTCTAGAACCACTAGGAGCGGCCCATTATGTTTGTTTACTGTTTTCATTGTGTAAAAGTTTGCATAGTATGAACAACCTTATGGGTAATGCCTGCTGGTCTTTGGCAAACTAATGTACTTTCTTGCCAAAGGTAACACTATTAAATGGATACCTTGGATCAATGCCCATTTGGACTGATTAAGGTAAATAGAGCCTCAACCAATTACTGAATAAGTACTTTTTACATAAAACACTGGGTTTTAATCATGCTTTGAGACTTGCTAAAAATAATATTCATAGAATATAGCCTACATTTCATTCTTTAGATATAAGCCTTCAAAATATATGACTTAACTCCTCAGATAGAGGAGTGCAAACTAAGAATCAAGCAGTGAGGTCAAAGGCGCTCGATCCACGTGATTCTAATTTTCCAGCCATTATAATAAATAGCTAGAAAATCAGAAGTGCTGTAAATGAGCCGTGCTGCCCTACGAACCACATTCCCTGATCTACTGTTTGTTCTGCAATGGAAATGGAATCTGAACTTCAGAGTTTGTAAATACATGTCGCACCACTATATTTTTAGTTTGAGCAGTAAAGTAGTAGGAAATAAACAAACACTTGGAACTTTAATGTTAATGTTTGTAAATGTAGTATTAAAATATTTGTTTTAATTAGATTTAATTATGTTTTATGGCTCTCAGAAGTTTTCTCTTCATTATTAATTTTGTGGCACACTAGGAATAATACTGCATGTCACCGTTACAATCAAAAATATGTTTAAAGTTATTCTGTACGCTGGGTTTCTGCCTTCTGTCAAAACAAACAATTGACTTTATTAAAGGCACGGACCATGTTGAATTAATGAGTCTGCTCGGTTACTCTGGTGAATAGTAATTCTTTCTCTGACAAAGAAAGCAACTAATAGTTAACTAAATATTTATTTGTAATGTGATCTTTGGAATCTATATAAAAAGTATTTACATTGGTTCTCAAATACCAAAGAAGCATAAAAATATGCTGGAATGTATGTGCAATATTGGGAGAGCTGTTTTGAGGAAGAGATATTGACCATCCACATGTAAACAGTCAGGATGTGGGCTTCTACTTTCTCAAGTAACCTTACTGAAAAAGAAACCTGTGTTAAAAATACTAGTATATCGTTGCATCCAAGGGTTACTAAATAATATTGTCACCTTCTGATTTTAAATGCCAAAAGGGTTCTGATTGGATTGTGAGTGAACCGGAATATAAAACACTATAGCCCTTTGGTATACAGCAAGTAACCTTTCTAATATTACTGCTTTATTTTATTATTAAGCAGTCTCATTCCTATTCAATGTGCCTATGTCCACTGTAATTAAAGATGCTTGAATATCTAACAATAATATTGTTATAAAAGCTGTTGGTGTGGCACAGTGAGTTAAACAGTTTTGGTTCCTAGTCACCTCCTGAAAACAGGTGCAAATAGGTACAATAGACTGTGAAATTGATTTCATCTTAATTCAATCCTTTGTATGGCCTGCTTAATCATCCAGGAAGCCCTGGAGCAGGGGTCATGGAAATTCCCATCTGAAAGATTTGAGCTCTTCATAAATACATTGAAATGAAGGCACACTGACATAATAGATCAATACAATTTTTGAAGTTTACGCCTCCATAAAACTAATGTCTATTCACAGCAAATGATCACTAATGGGGGAAACCTGGCAGCCATTTCAAATTAAATACTTTAATGTTTTGCTAAAGAACATAATTAGTTGTGATAATTAGAGACCTGTGCCAGTGTAGAGGTGAAAACAGGCACATTAAGGACCCCCAATTACATACATCAACATTCCCATGCCCACAGGATGTCTGGGAGATATCTGATTTGAATATAGAGTCAGGCTAATTTTCTGGTGTACCTGATGAATGCAAGAACAGCCCATTAAGTTTTATACAGCCAGGAAGGAAAAAAAAAACAGTAAAACTTGTGAATGACATTCTGGTCTGACTCATTTACTTCAAAATGGAGCTGAAACACAACCAGCACATTCATTTCCAAGCATTAGTGTTTTTAAAAAAAATTGTTTCCCAGTGGGTGTAGAATAGGAGCCAGTCCTATTCTTTCTGGATTCATCAGCCACCGCAGTTTGGTACCAATAGATTACGTTTCAAGAAAACAATCACTAAAAAATGTCCTTGTGGAGCCAGATGAATTCAGTTATTTCAGTTTCTGCAGAGACCACATTTCCAACATTACTAGGGAGAATGTGGCTGGATTGCTGCTCTGAATGTGACTGTTATATCAGTCCTGGGAACAATTGTTGCTGCCTAATGTTCAGAAGCATTTGATTTCTCAGTGATGACATCCTTCTTCAGCACAAAATTCACCAAAGAAAATAAAACATTTTCATGCCAATGAAGCAATTCCTTGAAAACTTTATTTGTGGAAGGAAATTAGTTGGAACAGCCTCTAACATTAGAGAATAATTTTTATTTGAAATACTATGTTTCCTGTTCCTTTCATGCCACTACTACATTCACACAAAACATACTCAGTTTTGGCACAATGAAATTAATGTATGTAAAGACCAAATCGCCTGGAGGGTGCAGCCAGTTGCAAGCTTGGTTTGGTTAGCCCAACCTCAGTCATTGGTAAGATTTGAGAATCCATTATTAAGGAAGAGATTACGGAGTACTTGGAAGCGCATGGTAAAATAGGGCTGAGTAAGTACAACTTCGTCAAGGGGATGAGAGCTTCGACACGCTAGGAGAGTGGGCAAAGAAGAGACAAATGGAATACAGTGTGGGAAAGTGTGAGGTTATGCACTTTGGTAGGAAGAATAGAGACATAGACTATTTTCTAAATGGAGAAATGTTTTGGAAATCTGAAGCCCAAGGGACTCAGGAGTCCCAGTTTAGGATTCTCTTACGGTTAACTTGCAGGTACTGCAGTTGGCAGTTAGGAAGGCAAATGCATTGTTAGCATTCATTTCAAGAGGGCTAGAATACAACAGCAGAGATGTACTGCTGAGGCTGTAAAAGGCACTGTTAGACCGCATTTGGATTATTGGCAGCTGTTTTGGGCCATGCATCTTAGGAAGAATGTGCTGGCCTTGGAGAGGGTGCCAAGAGGAGGTTTACAAGAAATATCCCAGGGATGAAGGACTTGTCATATGAGCTGCAGTCGAGGACTCTGGGTATGTACCTGATGGAGTTTAGAAAGATGAGGGGAGATCTGATTGAAACTTACAGAATACTAAGCGACCTGGATAGAATGGATGTGGAAAAGATATTTCCTCTAATTGAAAAGACTAGGACCCTAGGGCACAGCCTCAGAGTGAAGGGACGGCCCTGTATAACTGATATGTAGAACTGATATCTCTGCCTTCATTCAGAGATTGGTGAATGTGTGGAACTCATTGCCGTAGAGGGCTGTGGAGGCTAAGTTATCAAATGTATTTAAGACAGAGATTGATAGTTTCTTGATTAGTAAGAGGATTAAAGGCTACAAGAAGGCAGGAGGATGGGGCTGAGAAACATATCAGAATTGACTGAATTGCAGAGCAGACTCACTGGGCCACACGGCCTAACTCTGCTCCTACAACTTATGATCTATGGTACTATGGCTCAAATGCCTCACAAGCAACGAGCAAACTTGAGAAGTACTGCTTGTACTTGAGAACTTGAGAAGCTCCTGCTCCTATGATGCTGCTTGACCTGCTGTGTTCATCCAGCCCCATGCTTGTTATCTCGGATTCTCCAGCATCTGCAGTACCTTTTATCTCTTGAGAAGTACAGATCTGTTTATTGCCTACCATTCTCATTACAGTTCTTTTTACTGGGAGTCAAATTCTAGACGAAGACCATGACCATGTATGTGAATTACCTTGACCAAACTTGAACCTAGCCAACATTAATGTGTGAAATAGAACTCTAAATATGGTCACTTATTTTGATGCACCTCCATTCCAGAGTCTCAGTGAAGGGAAATCTATCAATTGTTTCCACTGGACCATTTTGAACAAATAGTCAATCTCATTTATTCCTTAAATTTACAGACTTCTGCCTGGTGTGAATTTTCCGTCAGTCACAGAAGCTTTAGGTCAGGCTGTCTGGGCAAACTTTCCATCTGCTGGTTGGCCATTCAAATTTAAGGGAAGGTCTTCAAATGGAAAATTGAGTGTGATCTGCTCTCTGAGCACATGTGGGTAAGCATGTACACTGGTCTAGATTAGTCCCATTTTCTTATTCTTAGGAAATCAGAGTTTTAAAACACTGTGCAAGGGTACAATGGGTCAGATCATTCACTCCATTATGGAAATTTTGGTTTGAATCTGGTCAGACAGGAAAGTATTTCCATGAGTGGTGGTTGTTTAACCTGAGGGTCACCACACCTCAGCTGCAGGGAGAGGTTGAGGAGAGTCCTGCATGGTACCTTAAGTTGGCGTGTGATTTGAACCCACGCTGTTGGCATCACTCTGCATTGCAAAGTAGCCATCTGGGAAACTGAGATAATCAACCCCTGGGGTTTTGAACTGTTGCCTGGACAGTTTACAGGACTATGTCTTTTATCTGACCCTGTGCAAATCTGAAAGAATAGGGTTTCATGCAATCAACTGTG
The DNA here is from genome assembly GCA_024137785.1 of Ginglymostoma cirratum. Lineage (NCBI taxonomy): Eukaryota > Metazoa > Chordata > Chondrichthyes > Orectolobiformes > Ginglymostomatidae > Ginglymostoma > Ginglymostoma cirratum. The sequence goes on from JAHRHZ010000140.1 coordinate 20,615,913, forward strand.
AATAAAAACGAACTTGAACAAAAAACTCAGGTAGACTGAGAGATAACAAGGACTGCAGATACTGGAGTTAGAGTCAACGCAGTGTGGAGCTGAAGGAACACCAATTCTGATGAAGGATCACAGCAAGTCAGGCAGCATCTAAGGAACAGGGAAGTCAAAGTTTTGAGTCGGGATCCTTCATCAGAACTGGTATTCGTCCAGCTCCACAGTGTGTTGACTCAGGTAGACTGAATGAGAGTAAACAGACACATTTACAGTTATAGATTAAGATTTCTAAGTTTTTGTAACATCTAGTGTCTACCTATTTGTTTTATGTCACTTAAGACTTCAAGATCAGTAACTCTGGCTCAGGATCCTTTTGCCAATCATTAAAACCTTTAGCAGCTTACAAATCCGTCTGTAGAGCAATATTTAATCTTCCCCTCAGAGAATTTATCACCCCATTTAAGCCACTAACAAAACAGAAGAAGTGAATGCTGCATGTGTAAAGTCTTTAACTGCTTAAACAAAACCATCAATCAGATTTCATTGTATGGAAATAGATAGGTTGGCACAGCCAGTCAGGACCTTTTCCACAAATACTCCAGGAGTAATCCATTTTCACAATCTAATAAAACAGCTGTAAAATCTTGGATTAAAAAGATAATCTACAAAATTGCAGTGAGGAAAGAATTTGGAGCAGGCTTCAAATTTTCTCAACAGTGGAGTAATCCTTCAGAACAGTTTTAATCAATGACTATCTTAAGATTTCAAGTACCGTATTTAGTAATTGCCAAAGACTATTAACCGCTCACAGCATTACAATTACTTTCATCTGACAGGAATCCAGAGCTAGTTATTCACATTTTATAAAAGAAATGATTTCTTTCTGGGAACCTAATGGGGCAAAAATATTTTCAACATTGGTGTGCCAGACAAGACTCAATAAATCTAACGAGGGCCAAGCATTTGCCTATTTATGAATTGTTCATACTGTGCCATGATGACATGCTGACAGGTTGATAGTACAGGAAGGTTTGTTGTGTACTCATGTTCTAATCCACTCTTATTCAGAGTGAGGGAACCACGGCATTCCCAAGTATGCTGCACCATTTGACTTGCATGGGGAGGAAGTTGGGGGGAATTGGGTTGATTTGGGGTGGGTGGGTGGGTGACCATAAATTCCACCTTTCTTCTCTTTGTTTCCCTTATTTCTTATCTCCACTTATTTAATTCCACTCGCTGCACTTCTGAGCCATTATCCATCCTCATTAACTATCCTGATGTTAAATGCTTTATCGTCAGGGGTGCTATCTCAACCCTTTTCCATTTTGTCTGACTTTATGAACTGGCGAGTGTCTTGGAACATTTAGCTCCCAACTTTGGCCACCATGCAGCATTTCTCTGTAACGTTTACAGATCATTTATTTCTGTTTGTGCAATTATTTTGTCTATTAAGTTACAAATACTTTGTGAATTAGGTCAAGTGTCTTTAGTTTTAACTTATTTCTCTGAGATTAACCTTAATTGACTGTGCTATTACCATTAGACCCTGTTCCTCCTTGCCACACTCTTTATCCAATCATTACACATATTTACTTGCTCTTTAATTTTATAAATTTCCATTCACTAAAACTTTCTCCCTCCCTTTAGTTTAAAACTTTATTTATAGCATGAGTTATCAGATATGACAGCGGCCTAGACTTTCCAATGTCAGCATAACCAGGGAGCTGTGTACTGGGATCCTGTGGAATTCCCATTGTAGCAGACTGTAAAGAAACTGCCCAGGAAAATGAAGATTCTGCTGTGTAAATCATCTCTGCTTGGAATCCTCTGAAAGTCTCTGTTTAACTCAGAGAATTTAGAAAGTTCTAATGAAAATAAGTAAATAATTATGCAGAAAAAGTTAGGCTTTTACGTACGCTGTAACTCTTGAGTAACTATTTAACTGATCCCATACTTAACTCACACTCCAAACTACCTACCTCAGATCATTTATATACCCCTGACACTGACCTGACAATCCCTGGGTTCTAACACCCCTCCTCCCAATGTCAGGCCTCAGACCCGCTCTCAACAGCTCCCTGTTTCTCTTCTGCCCTGCCCAATCTCCATACTTATCCTACTCCAGATCAGACCCCTTCCCTTGCTGCTAGTTTTGAACCCCACTTCTCCAGGTCCAAACTCAATCTGTCTCCATTCCTCCAATACCCCTATAGCGACCCTCCTCCCCAAGGTCATGCCCTCCTTCCATCCCCCCTTTCCTGTGCCAATTTCTCCCACCCATTCCAACCTGCTCTAAATACTGCATCATTTACCTGACCCCCTTGCCATCTGTCTCCCACACACCTGGACCCTTCCCCCAACCTAGCTGGCATCCTACTCCTAGCACACTCCTTACTTGGCAGCCTACCACCTGGAATCCCAAACCCCTACGCATTTGGCAAAGTACCCAGGGTGCCCTAGCCTCCTACTTACCTTGTACTTACCGTTTGAAAGCACCTGTCAAAGTGGTGGTCTGTGATTCTGGATTTTTAAAATTTCAAATATTGCAGTGACTGCTGTGCAAAGGCGACTAGTCTGTTTTCCTCCGACAGTTTTGCACCGAGAGAGAACTGGCAGAATGGAAGCCTGGCTCTACATTTCTGAAGGAGCCCCGACAGGTAACCCCTTGTAGATACCAATATGAATGTGGAGCTCTTTTCTTTTGTGAAAAGGGATGGAATGGCACTCCTCAGAAAATCTAGTCCAGTGTTCCCTGTCTGGTTTAAGCAGAACCCAGTCTGATGTAACTGCTCTCTCTTTCGCCACTACTGCCAAAGCAGGATTCCTTTGTTATACATTTTCTCCATTGAAGTGGATGTAAATATATATCAGAAACAAATTTATATGTCTGTACGACCACTGAACAAATTTGACTGCTGGCAAGACTTGTTGAAAAGTCAGAACATATGCATGTCAGATGTCTGATTTTCTATTTGAACCACCAGTAGGATATTGTCTCTGTTGGAAGCACACACTGGTAATAATTACTGGTTTTTTGAGACAATTGTTCACTTTCAAAGTAATGTTACATCAATTTAATACTCCACAAATAATGGAGTCCAAAATATAATACTGAAATAACTAAATCACTGTATGCAAGAAGAAATCAAACAAGTGATACTGTAAGAGCATGATCCTTGTTTAAAGTCTGAAGTTAAGCATGTTAGGTGGCAACTAACCTACCAATCTCAATGCGAATCATGCAGCAATCAGCTCATTAAGACCTCACAGCCAAGTGTGGGCATTGTTTTTGCTCTGGCCACAACAATTGGTGTCTTCAGTCACCAGAGGCTGACAGGTTCTGGGGGAACCTAATGGTGAGAAGTTTTTTTTTACTTCTTCTCTTTGCGGGTTGCAGGGAGAGGGGATCAGGAGAGTTAGAGTTATGGGCAGGGATGTGGTGTTCAGATGGTATCCTCTTTCCTCTCCCATCCATGCCCCTGATTTCTCCCAGATTGGGGTAATTGGATCGCCACCCCCTGTTCAATAGGCAAGTTGTCCCGAGTTTCCCATCTGGGAAATAACTGCCTTTTGTACCCACCAGGAAAGCATTTATGTGGCAAGTTGAAGCACTTAAGTGTCCATTAATTGACCACTAAAGGCTTCTGGTGGTGAGTTGATAGATTGACCTTGAACTATTCATCCACAAGGTAACTGGCGAGCCATGGCCAACCTCACCCTGTTGTTTCCCTTGCTTGCCACCTCCAGGGGGGGAACATTTTCACCTTCCTTAAGGTTCCACGTAAGTTAACTGGGGAACGTTCTTAAACAAACACAGCAGGCAGTATAGAATTAACACAAAAATAAACAAAGAACTGCAAATGCTGGATATTTGAAACAAAAACAGGAATTGGTGGAGAAACTCAGCAGGTCTGGCAGCATCTATGGACAGAAAGCAGAGTTAACTTTTGGGGTCCAGTGGCCCTTCTTCAGAACTGTCGCTGGCTGACTCATTCTGAAGAAGGGCCATTGGACTCAAAATGTTAATTGTGCTTTCTGTCCACAGACGCTGCCAGACGTGCTGAGTTTCTCCAGCAATTTCTGTTAGAATTAGCCACATTATACCCTTGAGGAACATCCTGATCTCATATTGGCAAAATGAAAATATAATCAAAATCATTGAATAGCATAACTACATCATGTTAAAGAGTGGAGAAATATATTAGCTGATACATTATAAAAACATAACTTATGAAACAGATAATAAAATCCAAAGGAAGGCAGTAAAACAGCAATTGAGACTCGAATGCTTTTAATTGGCAAGGCAAGATACAAGATATATGGATTAGACAAATAAGCTACAGAAGTGGAAGGTGAGACTCCATGGAAAGTCATAAATGTATGGATATTAATTCAATATCAAATAGTAGTAAGTTATTGAGAATTAACATGTATGCACAAAAGGCCGACTTTTAAAATGATTAGGTCAGCTGAGAAGTTGACAGTCTTTTGTAAAAATTACTGACAGGAGTTCTGGACTCCGAAGGCTGGTTTGTCACTTATGTTGATGTTACAATCCAAAGTTGCAAAGATTCTTATTTGCAAAAGTAATTCCGACGTTTTTCTCTTTAAATAGCAGTGGCAGATAAAGTTATGTTTTTAAATAAAAATCATTTGTTGAAATTATCTACAATTACTTATGTAGAGTATAGATAACCTGAGACTATTTAGGCCAATGGCTATTCTGTTTTGTACCTATGGATTGATCTTAGCCTACCTTGTGGAAAATAAAGACAAAGCAAAATTTCCTTATAAAAGTTACTTGGTTTTTCCTCATTTTCCAACCTTGGTTTTCTGAGGGCGGCTAACCATGGCTGAATGATGCTAGAACATCACAAGTAGGAGGAGAAGGCCCCAAAAACTACATCAACTAGTCCAGGGATTGAACTTGTGTGGTCAGCGTTATTAATACACTATACTCCAACCACCTGAGCTATCCAGCCCAGCTCATAATTTACTAATGATGCAGTAAGTATAGATATGGAGATTTCTTGTGTCTGGAACTTAGAAATCTCCATCTAGTGGTATAAGAGTGCAGATACATGCTTGTGTGTATCATCGAAGTGCAGTGTCCAAATAAGGAATACACAACAAAGCATATTTAATATATTATACATATTACAAGCATGTCACTTATACAACTATTGCTCTTGAAAATACCAAGTAACCGGGTATACTGAATGAGAGATTCTTGGCTGTGGCAACAAGAGAGGCAACCTTACTAAATAATTTTCCACATTTGGGAATCTCCATTTTGCACTTGAATCTGGAACAGAATTTCAAGGATGTCAGATTCTGATTAAAGATGATGTACCAACCAGGAATAAGTATATATGCAGAAAACTGGTGGGCTATTCACAGCCCCAACACCAGTTTCAATTAATATTTAAAGGAACTACAAACAAAAAATTACCTTGGCCGATTTCAGGTTTCACTTTTTCCTGTTTTATACAATAATTTAATACGTCAACCACCAAAATGATGTGTAATGGGCACAGTCTGAACAATACTGTCAACAAACAACATAACTACACTTCAGGTCTTTGCGTGGTGTGTTCTTACAAAAATAATCATCAGTTTAAAAAAATCTTACTGCCATGATTTGGTTTCAGTTTCCAACATACTAGTTGAATTAAAACAAAACTTCAATTTTCTTTTATTCTTTAATGGGATGTGGGCATCAAACTTACAAATTAGGAGCTGAAGTGTTTGTGCTCTGAATTCTACATTCCCATCTATTCTCATTAACCTTTGATTCCCTTGCCTAACAAAAGTCTAACTCTGCCTTAAAAATATTAAACAACCTTGCTCCCACCATCTTCTGAGGCAGGGGGTTCCAATGTCACACAACTCTCCTAAAAGAAAATACCCTCCATCTGTCCTATAAGGACAATGCCTAATTTTAAAAGCATCCCTTAATCTGGACTCACCAAAAAGAGGGAAGACTTTTTCCATCGTTATAATCCCAGCAGTTGTGATGGGCAAGTCAGATCCCAGACTGAAACTTGGCTTGCTGGAATTTTTTTTGGGGTTTTAATCAGGTGATCTCACACTCGAACAAAAGCACACAATGCTTCAATTTGGTTTTAGGAGCAAAACAGCAGTTTATCATGCAAAATAAATGAAGACAAAATAGAATAAACCAAATTACTTACATATAACACAGGTTTAAATATTTTGAAATACAGTAAAATACAAAGCTATTAATCTCCACAGTACTCCTTTATAATAGGCAGAGAATTCCCTGCTCTAGTATACATAGGCTTTGACTTATCCAATGTTTCAATATCTGGTCTCGGGAATCTGATAGCCTGTTTCTTGGGGCTTTACAGAAGTGAGCATAGACTTGCTCAGCCTCAAAAAAACCCTTCAAAGTTTTAACCAAATACTTCTGGACTGGAACTTTAAAACTTAATTCCTTATATTGAGGTAACAGCTCAGAACTGTTCAGAAATATCTACTTTTCACAAGAGCAGTTGTTTTATACATCCAGCTTTAGCCAAGACGTCTGAAAAATTTACCAAACAGATATCAAACCAACTATCACTTAACACAGATTTGAACATATAAACAAGGAAAAAGAGTATGCCATTCAGCCTTTGAGCATGCTTTCCTATTCAGTAAGATAATGGCTGCTCTGATTTTAATGTAAATGCTGCAATTCATAAGTAATCAAGAATCTATCAACCTCTGCCTTAAAAATATTGAAAGGTTCTGCACCCACTTCCTTTTGAGGAAAGGATTCCAAAGACTCTCAACCCTCTGAGAGAAAACATGTTTCCTCATCTGTCTTAAATGAGCAACTTCTTATTTTTAAACTAAGACCCCCTAGTTCCAGATTCTTCCACAAGAGGAAGCATCCTTTTGACATCCCAGTCAAGTGCCCTCAGGATCTTGTATGTTTCAATCAAGTCACCTCTGACTCTTCTATGGATACAGGCCTAACCTATCTAGCCTTTCTTCATAAGGTAGTCCTCTTATTCCAGGTATTAGTGAGTTATTACTTCCAATGCATCAACATCCTTCCATAAGTACAGTAACTGATACTAATGCCCTGTATAACCAACGCATAAGCTCGTCTCTCTTGCATTCAATTCCCAGATATGTTCATTCTGGATCACAATGACACCCAGAAGGTCTCACATTTTGCAGATGCAGCACATTACCTGTCCTGCAACATCTAATCTGTTAACTCATGTATTTTATTATACAGCTGACATCACATAAAACATTTTGGCACTGTCACTACAATTTACAATAAAACCTTATAGATTCCAATAATACTAGTTGTTAATTTATGTGTTCCTCTTGCTGGCCAAAATTGAAAATCAAATACTAGGCGCTGAAAAAGAAAGTAGAACAAACAAAATTCTCCTTCTCTCTCTTTACCAAACTCTTCACTCAGCAGATTTTACTTCTTTTAGTAAAATTTTATTCAGAGCACCTCTTTTCCCCCTATGTACTGAATTCCCATTTTGAACTAAATTCCCAGGAATACAGCCCAACTCAGGTGAAGTTGTTCTCTTACTGACGGTGCTCCCTTACTTAAATCTGTTAACGCCAGCATTTTTGCCTATTTCTAATTGCCCCTGGACTGAGTGACTTAACAGGAGAGAGAGGACACTTACTAGTACTTACTAATTCATTATTTTATAAGTCTGCACCTCCCAAAGGTTTTAGCATTGTCATATGTACAAAACTGAAAATATGGTTTGAGACTGAGTAAATTTACTTCACAAGTATTTGCAGACTTGACAACAGAATGTCCCTTTTACATAAAAAGATGGTCAACTTTATGGCTTCAATATACTCAGCAGTTATGTAATAAATTTGTTCTGTGGAAAGAATTCTGAACATTTTAGGTTTGCTCGTTTCAACTTAAGAAATACAAAGATCCTTTTCTTTCATACATTGCAACAAGATGTATATAAAATACAAGACTGTGAGACAAAATGTACATCACAAGCAAAAAGTCAACAGAAAGCACTATACTCACTTTGTTTTTAATTTGCAAAACTCAAATACCGTAAGAGTTGAAGATTAATTACATATTGTCAAAAGAAGGTTTGGCAGATCATAATCAGACAAAACTATATACTGTTTCGGCTTACAAATCATACACTTGATTTTATCAGAATTCAAAGTGCTTTCTGCTTTCATTTATCAACGTGAACAAATTTTTCAATATGCCATTATTTATATCTGATTTAAATACATACAATATTTCTTTCATTTTCATCCAATTCATTTGTTCATTCGTGGAAGCTTAAACAATAATAAACTTAAAAAAAACAAACGTTTTGGTATTTGTAAGCTTAAGAAAATTATGTCAGCGCACTCAAGATTTTATATGGCACTTTATCACTCCAATTCTAGGCAACAGCTGTTTGCATTTTAAAAGTACTGATTACAATTGAGAGACTGCACTAAGCATTCTTGATGTTCTAACCAGTTTCTATCGGTTATTGGCTATACCTAAAAGCTCATATGAGGATTGCAAAGTGTTCTTTCACTTCTTGAGAATTTGGACAGAACTGCATTAACTCTAGTTAAATGCATTTTCCTTAGTTTTACCTGTATACATTAATAGCCCAAAAAATCCCTTTCATCAGGAAACTCTATTACAATTCTTTTCTATTTTAGAAGTCGAATTGCCTTGTATGGATTTTCTTTTAATCTTATTCAACATCTTGTAAACATTGTGTTTAGCAAAGCAAGTGGGGCCTATGTTGGGGAATTATATATTTTCCCATTACAGGTACTGTTGCCAACTTTAAACTCATTTGGTCAGGTACAGTACAGTTAACTGCAGAGTAAAGCTCCTTCTATTTTGTTAAAAATGTGTCCCAACTTCAACCGCAAGAGATTAATCTCCGTACTGGCATGCTGCAGTATGTCGATTTCTGAACCCAGCCTTCTTTGTGGCGCATGCGAAATTTCCAATTTCAATGCCATTTATGCCAAGAGTTTTGCTGCAGTAGGCCCATAATTAATGGGGCCTGGTTTTAGATTGTACAAAGTCGCACCAAGATTTTCAATTTATCAGACTGGGCTGGATTCAAACTCCAGTAACTATTAATAAGTCAACAATTTATTAATCTGCTACATCATCTAACTCTCAAAAATAATGTTTAATAAGATCTTTATAGTATAGAGCTAAAGATATATTTTTGTTTGATCTTAAAGAATATCTCTTAGAGATACTAAGATATTTGTTTAAAAGCTGAAAGAAAGGTTCACTTTTGAAATAGTGCCTTGACATATGTTGGAGAATTGCAAAGGTTGTTGAAATGAAATTCCTTTCATTTGGCAGCTATTGTCATTCTTTTTACAAAAATAGAGGCACACATCTATAGATAACAAAAGTTCGTTTGTCTTTACTTGAGCAGGAATGACAAAGAACACTTCAGGTTTATTTGCAAGATCAACAATTTTTCCACTGCTCTTCTGTTCAGCAAACAGCCATTCATGCCCTGCAAATTAAAAAAAGTGAACAAAAACTGAAGTCCAAATTTAAAATTATGCAATTTAATTAACATTATAAATTACTGGCCAAAATACACAGTAGGAATTACATTACAATCACTGATTGTGTTAGGCTCTAAAAATCACTAAATATTCTTGAACCATAATGGGATCTAAACCTATTCCCTTGCTCATCACCTATGTCTTTCATTCCCTCAGCTCCTTTTATACTTCAATTATTTTCTGAATTAATTTCCATTTGTCACTAAGAATGTATTCCTTCCTCTTTCTAAACAGGGTTTAGGATTGTAGGGTAACATTGAGGTGAAAGGAAAATGTTAAAGTATATGTTAAAGAAAACATATACATGAGGGTCAACAGCTTATGAAGCTATGGCATAGGACTGATTTTAAATAACAGGGCTTTGTAAGAAGACAACAGCAGAACTGTATTGCGAGATGAGTAGACTGAATGATCAGAAGCATGGTTTCCATTTTAAACTAGATTGCAATATACCAATTTTAATGTGCTTTTTTCCAGTTCTATTCTTACATTGGAAGTGAAAGATCAAAATGTATGTAAAACCTATTGCCTATACTTCCATTTTAATGAACACTAAATTATATGGATTCCAATGTTGTGAAACTTGTGAAGTGTTTACAATTAGGTCTAAGAGGAGGAGAAATTGTTTTAGTCAGAGGATTGTGAAACTTCAGAATTCACTACCATAGAGAGCTGTGGAGGGTCAGTCTTTGAGTATGTTTAAGGTAGAGATTGATATATTTTTCATCACTGATGGCGTTTCAGGAGATGTAGGAACAAGAGTAGGCCACTACACCCTTCAAATCTGCTCTGCCATTCAATAATATCATGGCTGACCTGATTTTAACCTCAACTTTGCATTCCTGCATATCCTTGATAATCAGAAATCTACCTACCTTTCCTTAAAAATATTTAAAGCTTCTGCAATCGAAGCCTTTTAAGGAAGGGAATTCCAAAACCTCTCAACTCTCAGAGAAAAACATTTCCCATCTCTGTTTTAAACATGTGCCCCTTTATTTTTAAACAATGACCCCTAGTTCTAGATTCTTCTACAAGAGGAAATGTGCTTTCAACATTCACCTGGTCAAGTTCCCTCAGGATACTATACATTTTCTACTAAGTCACCTCTGACCCTTCTCAACTCCAAAGCATAATGTAGAAAGGCCGGTGTTGGACTGGGGTGGACAAGGTTGGAAATCACATGACAATAAGCTTATTTTGAACACAAGCTTTTGGAGCCTCAGTCCTTCTTCAGGTGTTAGTGAGAGAGGTAGTATCAGACACAGAATTTATAAGTAAAAGATCAAAGGTTCACACCATTGATGAGGATGTGCTAAATAAACCTAAGATGCTGTTAAATCTTTAATCAGTTAGAAGGTTTTGATTGATTAATATATATGTATATGTAAATCCCCGAATTCCTTTCAAGTCATGGTCCTGAGAGAATTAAGATTAGGTAGGTTATGGGGGGATGGGTCTGGGTGAGATGCTCTGTGGGTAGGTGTGACCCGTTGGGCCAAAGGGTCTGTTTCTACACTGTAGGGATTCTATGTTGATGATGAAATCTATGATGATGATAAAGGTTTTAATCAGTGTGAAGAAGAGGTGACATTTTAGGTCGGATAATGCATGTTTGTATGAGACCTTGTTTACAATCTGTTTGTCCTTTAGTTTGGAGTCAGGCTGGTTTCAGTTTTAATGTAGGAATTTATAAAATACCATATTGACTCAATAAATTGTGTGCTTTTTGAACAAAATAAATGTATCTGCAAATACAAATTCAGCCCACAGATTCGTGTGTGTGGGTATGTCTGAGAGAGAGAGAGAAGGGAGGAGTGTGTGTGTGTGTCTGTGTGTGACAGTGAGTGTGCGAGAGCGTGAGAGTGTGAGTGCATGAGTTAGAGAGAGAGAGAGAAGGGGGGAGAGAGAGTATGTGTGTGAGAGTGAGAGAAGGGGGAAGTGTATGTGTGTGTATACATATATATATGGTGTGTGTGCGTGCACGTGTGCACATGCATGTGCATGGGGGGGGAAGAAGGGGAGACTTACCATGGAATATTCTTTACAATCAGTCTCAGTTGTGGACACGCATCTTCATCAAGGATGGACACCTCTGTACATTACTCTACCACAAGCCTATGGATAACCTCATGATGCTGCACTTCTCCAGCTTCCACATATTAAAACAGCCATCCCCTACACATACACAGAATCTGTTCGGATGAGGAGGAGCGAGACAGACACCTGAAGGTGTTGAAGGAAGCTCTCATAGGAACAGGATATGATGCTCAACTCATCAATGCAGAGTTAAAAATCATTAATTTTTCAGATTTTCTCTGTATGACAAAAAACTTTTTTTTCGATGACAAGTACTTCATGATTCTCAGTCTCGATCTCTTGGCTGGTCTGCATTCTTCGCCAATCCCTTCCACTGTTGTCCAACTCGCTTTTATCCAGTTGACTATTGCCAGAGCAACTTCAACAGTGATTCACTTTCTGCCCTGCATCATTTTTTCCTAAGCTCCTCCAGGATGTTTCCTTCATTTCTCCTTATACTCAAATAAATATATCTGCCTCATGATGACTTTATTCAGACAAACAACTGGTTTCCAACTGTACGCTGATGACATTCAATTCAATTCCTCTATCACCTCTTTTACTCCTTTAATGATTATGGGATATCAGGTTTTTTGACAGTTAGCCTTGATAGAACTGCAAAGATCGGCTTCATATATTTTGCACACATTCCACTGACTCCATCTCTCTTTCCACCAATGGTCAACTACATTGAGTAGGTTATAGTGATTTTCTACTTTAGCAACACAATCAAATGGAATGTTTTTAAATGTTGGTACATTAGACCTTAAGTTCAGGCACACAGTTTCCAGAGTTATCACAGAACGTGTGTCATGGCTGTTACCCTTAAACAAGATTTTTTTGGAGCTTGTTTATGGCATCAGATTCTTAACTACTTGCTAAATACTTTCTATTTCTGTAGATAGAAAAGAACAAAAGTGCTATCCTGTTCTAATCTTCCATGACTCTTCAACAGCAAAGCAAAAAATGCTTTGCTTTTTGAAGACCACGTCAACTTTCTGTCTTTTGTAATATTAAAGATACAAATTATTTCTGCAAATTTAGGAAGACTTTGCATGATGAAAGCAGGTATACTGGCACCCTGGAATCTGAAGTTCCCTTGTTCGCTGCTAATGCTGAGATTTTGAAGCATAAGATGGGGAAAGCTTGTCAGCTATGGGCGAATCTAATACTCTTTCCTTCACTGATAAAATTGTATTTTGATCTACTTTGGTTACTCTACTTATAAACCTCTATAAGATCACCCCTCAACCTCCTACGCTTCAGTGAAAAATGTCCCAATCTATCCAGCCTCTCCTTATAACTCAAACCCTCCGTTCCTAGCAATATCCTGCTAATCTCTTCTGAATCCTCTCCAGCTTAATAATGTATTAATAATGTATTCATTTAAAATATACATTACCTTCTGCAAAGAGTGCCCAGTAACTGGGTGCTCCCTTTGTAAGTTCTGCTCCTTCTGGAAGATCAATCTTCAGGCAGAACTGCACAGTCTGACCAGATGATACAACCAATGGAGCCATTTGCACTGAATCAGCAGATTTTGGTAACCTAGGAACCTTCTTCGGTTTTGCAGATTTGGAAGCATCCGCAGCAACTACAGCAGTGATTGCCAACTGTACAAAAATGAAGAAAAAATCCACAACTATCACAATATTCTATATTAAGCTGTGTAATCTGATTTTCAAGAGTAGTTTAACATTCCATTATCTTAGCACAAAATTGAATCTGGGTGCGGTGTTGAGACTGAAATAATTAAAATCTGAGATAAACAGGAATGGAGTGATATTAAAAACAAGCAAATGGGAACAGAACAAGAACTCATTGCGGATTTGGGAAGTATGAAATGGTGATTTCTTAACTAGAGTCTCATTCGATGCTAAGTCTAGTTTCAGGGATTTATATATGTCTGGTCTCAGAAATTAGGATATGTCAAACCTCTGTAATCTCTGGAGAAAAAAGGTCTACAGGGGAATTCTCCAGAAAGAAGACAGAAGAAATGTAGTGACAGGAAGAATCCTGGTGAAGCAAGGAGGAAGATATTAGTCAAAGATCTCTCCTAAGCAAAGTGCAGCCGTCTCAGATTGATGACCTGAAGGATAACTATGAGATTTTATTGAAATTATTTTGTTTAAAATTCTCAATAAGAGCATTGGATTTAACATGAGGCTGTGTTAATCATATTTCTCAGTATCGGAACACAAGAGGCTAAGTCATCTACAGCTCATTTTAGAGTGAGGGGGTAAGTTGGGACAGGGATATTGCTGGCTGATGAGTGATTAAGTATATTGAGGTTTTGAATTCAGTTTGAGTGAAAAACACAGCAGCGAAATGGAGTGAAGTGTTTGGAGGGAAATTTGTGGTTGAGTAAATATTTTCGTCTGGTGTTGAAACAATTTATGGCCTGCAGTGAAGAGAGGGCCATGCAGTCAGAAATGAGTGATGGAAATAATTTCAAGGATACGTAATAGTGGTCAACTTTCACCTGCTGTTAGCCAGAAAGCTGGAGCTGTTCCTTTTTGAATCCATCAGAGAGAGATTTGGGACATTTACTCTTTAATTCAAGTCCAACATCTGGGAGATATAAGGTCATGAATCACTAATGCTCAAATCCAAGATGAAGAGAAATTGTCAAGCTGGGAAACAGTTTTTGGGCCGAGCGGAAGACTAAACAGTATGCCGAGTAAGCACAGAGTCCGATTTGAAATGACTGGCAGGAGCATCAATGATGGGATTAGATGTGTGCCATTGGTGACAATGCAGACTGTAGAAGGAAGAAGCAAGCAGTGCTGCAAAATTTAAAACAGAGGGCACTAAATGGTTTTAGGGCTCTGTAACAAAATGCAAGAGACATTACCAAAAGGAGTAGGGCACTTTTATGCACAATTTTAAAATATTGTTTTTGAAGTAATTTAAATTTTTAAACAGGTTTACATTACAGATGATATTTTGAATCCCATGTTAATTGTTAAGATAAAGAACATCCCAATCTACATGAATTTAAAAAGTTTGGATGTCAACTATTGTAAAATTGGATAAATACATTTAAGATGTAAACTAGTTGTTCTTTGTATATTATAATAAATGCAATGCTGAGAGATTGAAAAAGAGATCAAACTATTAACCCACAGATGTGTGAATCATAGATTGTATAATATATGATCAAATAACAACATTATTTTCACTTCTAGAAGTTGACACTTTCTACCAAGCACAAAGGAAAATGTCCATGTACTAGGAGGTAATCTACTTATTAGATCATATTTTGGTATATTCTCTTTGTCCCTCTAAAAAATCAAGATTATTTGAAATAAAGGTCTGCATCTAGGTAGAGTTCTTTTTCAGTCACTTAAAGGAAAACACACGAGTTTTCTTCTGATTTCTTAGATCTAGCTTCTGCACACTTAAGAGGTCTGATCCTTGCTTTGATTATTGGATCAGGGTAATTGTATATTTTGTTGGGATCACTTTTCCCCTGTCAATCTGATGGAGCTAACCTTCATCATACTTTTGGTCTGCCCACTTTCACAAAAAGCACTTCAGCAATCAAAATGTACTGCCTACTGGTGACCAATTATTTTTGTGCAGTTAGAGCTGGTTCTCAGTAAACACTGTAACATTCAGGTGACAAACAGCTCAAGTCCGACTGCTGATTGTACACTGACTGTTCCAAAATATCAGTTACATTCAATTTCGCCTAGAAACAAGAGCAGAGCTCGTTTCAAGGTTTTCAATAGCTCACTTAACACAGTTCAAGGGTCACTGGAGATCAATTCTGGCATTATTGTTAGTCAAAAAAGATAGAGATAGAAGCAAACCTCATGCAGAAAATATCTATTTAGCTGGACTTCTAAAAAGGCAACTGAACAACAATGAATCTGTGTAGTAGGGGACTCAGTAAGAAGTCAAGAGCTGTTGGATTGTTTTGTGCTATTTGAATTAAGCAAGAAGCTATAGGAATTAGTAAACAGCAATGGAATCAGAAATCTGGGCTTCAGAGCACTGAAGCAGTATGCTATTAATAGTTCAGTGCAGCAGAGATTGGGGTTTGAAAGTTCACAAGTAATAACTGCTTGGAACAACATAGCAGGGTTACAGCACCGAAAATAAAATCCAGGGAAGTGTGCTTCCAGGAAAGGAATGTGAACAACCAGAAATTGAGAATTCATTGAGGCAGTCTGCAATGGAACAATTCTGAGGATGTTTTGTGGCTAGATCATCAAAAGTGAAGATTCATAATCCCTCAAAGTTCCAATGAGATTCAATGGACCACAGTGTCACTAATATTAAGAGGAGGGAGATTGCAAAGAAATCCATAGGATCTTTATTGATTGCTTTTGTTGTCTGATATTTTCTGTGGGGTGTTCAATCATGGAATTTATAAACTACCTAGCATGGCACAGTTAAAACCCTGTTATCTCAATAATATTTCCATGTTTGTTTGAGTAGGTTTTATTTGTTCTAGACTTGTTACTCTTCGTTTACTAAACAAACCTGGCTGACTTGCTTTTCACACAAATCTATGTACCTATATAATTATCCATATCACCACTCTGGTTAAATTAAAATTTTGTTATGACCGGTGAAGGAGTGGGACTAAAGAAATTGATGCACCCCTCCAACCTTGGTTCTAACACTTCAGAATTGCTTAATTACAAACATATGTTACATTATTTACAGTATTTGGAGAGAGAAGAGTAACTTACCACAGAGACTGTCTGCATTTCCAAATCAAGAACTTTGACCTCGTGATTGTTTGTATCCACCACATATAGTACATCCCCATGTTCACCAACACACACACCTCCTGGCTCATTGAATGCAACTTGATTGAATTTAGGGCCAATTACATTGTTTGGTTTGCCAGTTCCTGCTAGTGTAGTACATTGTTTTGTTTTCGGGTTTATTACTTTGATCTGAGAAACAAATAAGTAAATATTTCAGTCCAATGGTAAATGAAAACAGATGTCCAATCAGAACATTAAAAACAGCTTTAATTCTCTCAATAGAATATTTCATAGTTTGACATAACCACAGCAAGTGTGGGAACACTAAGGACACAACATTCTAAAAGTGTCCTTCCATAATATATGTACAAAAGTCAGTGTGCTATATTTAAAATACAAATTATGAACATCTTAAGATATTTGTGAAGACACAGATGATAAAAATACTTCTTACAGTTCTTTAGCTGAAATACATGTTTAATGTAGACAGTTAAGTCATACAGAGTCAATGATAAATCCATAATCTGTGATAATTTGTTTACAAGATATTAAGACTATTTTGATTTGCCCTATTTCTTAATCTCATGAATTAGGTATTTACATTTCCCTTTTCACTTGGCATTAATACTGTGTTCCCTATTGAATCAGAAATGTATCTTGTAAATTCAGGTTATCAATGAAAGCATACATTAAACTAAAAAATAGATCACCTTTAGAATTAAAAGTTAAATGAAATATTTTGATTTCATATATAGTTCCCATTTATAAGGCACTAATTAGTTGCTGTTCCAACCTAAATACCTTAAATCTTAGCTAAACTTAACTTTATAATTTGAAAACAAATATTGAAAGACAACAATTGTTATTTTAGTTTTACATTATGGCAGAAAAGATCACTTACCTTGTGGTTATAAGAATCTGCTACATACAGCAGACTCCTCTTTTCATTCCAAGCCACTCCAAGAGGGTGCTGTAACTTTGCATTTACTCCAATACCATCCAGGTCTCCAAAAGCAAATAGATTCTGCAAAATAATATTTTAAAAAAATCATTTTTACATGATTTAAAATTGGTTGAAAGATCTGGACTTCCTGGTACCCATTTTAAAAGGGATGCAACACAACACAGTTGTAGGGATGAAAGAAGACACCTGAAAAGTAACTCTTCCAACAGATTCTGTATTACTGTATTACTTCAATGCCTGTGTACATGATAATGAACGACCTAATTCAGGTCTTGAGTCCCTAGGGAAAACTGGGCTCTCTACAGCAGGACAAACACAGACCTCCTCACATTTTCCCCAGGATGAATGCATTGTAGCCAATAAATTTCATTGAAAAGGAGTGTTTAACTTAAAGGCCAAGTAGTGTGCGTAAGTAAATCTGTTCTCCTTCCTGCCCCAATGAACTCTGATGGTCACTGCTGGAGCCAACTGACTTCCGCTTGCCTTTATTCACACCCCTGACCATCCTACAGTTTTATGGTACTTACTGAGGGTCCCTGCCAGAAAGGCAATTAAATAAATTTAAATTTGGAGATTATCCAGCTGCTTGTAAAAGCTGCTTTACCAAATTATTTGAAATAAAGTTTAGACCAATTTTGAATTATACTTTAATATTTATAAGCTCCTCCAATTCTTTTAATGTCTACCTTGCTGTGCCAATTTGTAGTCTTTTTATTGAATTGGGGCAGACAAAAACACTGCTCTAAAGCTGAACAAATTGTACAAGAGTAAGCTTTAAGGTACTTATTTTAAAATTTGTTTTTCTACACAGATTTAAAATAAACAAGGTCTTCAATTATCAAATTTACTTTCAAGCTTAAGAGGCAAGTGCTTTTCATAGTATTTATAAAATCATTCACTAAGAACACATTACCAAATCTGATATCTTTGTCATAGGTTTAACATAATTTTCCATCCATTACCTAGAACAGACCTGAGCAATGATTCTCCAGTACCAGACATATGACTGGATGAGTACCAAGTGTAAAACATAAACTTTTCACACCGCTTTAGCATGGCAGCATAAGACAGTATCACTAAACTACCTTTCGTTTACCATAATCAACGTTCTAGACTTTGAAAAGCGGCAACACAAGTGCAATTGTAACCATATCAGGCCACTTCTAGAAATCGA
Source organism: Ginglymostoma cirratum (assembly GCA_024137785.1). Classification (NCBI taxonomy): domain Eukaryota; kingdom Metazoa; phylum Chordata; class Chondrichthyes; order Orectolobiformes; family Ginglymostomatidae; genus Ginglymostoma; species Ginglymostoma cirratum. The sequence continues at coordinate 20,634,403 of JAHRHZ010000140.1, forward strand.
TTTTGAACAAACTTGTACCAAGTTAAAACAGGCAGTTTGACAATTTTATGTTTTTAGGCATCCATAAAAATAAGTGAAGGTTGCTCACTAACAAGACATTTAATTTAGTTTTAAATATATTTTGAGGCTAACAGTAGACAATGTTAACTAGACTTCACTTGTTCTGTCTATAAGTTTAGTTCTTACTGATTAGCACTGAAATTAAAAATAAAAATTTTGGAAGTTACTAGCTGTAATGTGACTATGTGAAATTGAAATGTTGTCAAAGCTATTGAAGATTTACATTTAAATAACAACTCACCATATTTTGTTGTTAAGGTGTAAAATAAAACAAAGACCTTAAGGATTCTGACAGAACTCATAATAAGCAAATTTAAATACGTTCTTAACTACAGCATAATAATTTATTTATTTAGTTAAAAACATTCAAGAGGATAGTTTTTGAATTACTTTTAAAAATGTGATCCTCTGTATAATGGATAAATTAGGAAGAAAATCATTTTCCAGAGATGGTTAGATGTACAATTCTTTACAATGGAGTCCCTAAATCTCGAAGATGAAACTTGATAGATCCTTGAATATTCAAGCAGGATGAGACCAGAAGAATCAACTGGAATTCACAATGGCATAGACTTGGGTGGACAAGGGGCCAGTTTTTAATAAAAACACTATGGTGAGCTACAATATTTACCTGGCTTCAGTTTTCATCTTTCAAACACTAGCCTGTAACAGTTGGTTAAATTGCAGAGGCTAATTTTCAGTTAATTCCACTTTTATTTAGGTTTATAGGGTTGAATTTTACGAAAAATTGTTGAAGTGTCAATTTTGGGGAGTTCCATGGAGGGTTTCCCTCTATAGGCCCTAGCAAGTTTTCTCAGAATTTTACACTGCTCACCTCATTATGCATACACTACGCCTCTGTGGTAATGCACTCTATTATTGTACGCTTACCAGCAGCAGAAATATTGCCAGTGCTGGAACCTTCTGGGATTTCTTGCACCAGCGCCATATTTGAAGTCCAACGACTCAATCTACCAACCAGGGATAGCCCTTCACACTACGCACAGAGAGAGGGAAATGAAGAAGAAAACTTTCTGAGGGGATACAAGTGCCACGGGTGACACTTCACTGCAAATACAAGCTCATAGTTGTAAATATGTTGCTTCTTTACATCATCGTCTGTCTGACTTACTGAAATTGTAACTGCAGCTACATGAAACCAATCTTACAGGCTACACATTCTTAGCACCATACCATGTTAGAACCCTGCCAAAAGGAGTGCAACTCTTTTACTAACACCCAGGGTAGCATAACATTTTTTCAATGTTCAGTGTGAGAACATCCTTGGATGGATGGAAGGCTGGAAAGCCTTCAAGTAAATGAAAACATTAAATCTTTTTGAACAGCAGTGCAAGTGAAGGAAAAAAAAACCCAAAAAGCCGATTTGCTTCTGGGAACAAATAGGGGCAACTTGGCCTTTGGGTAACAACAAATTTACAGTCAATAAATTCATCCAGCTCTCATCTGGAGCCAGATGTCAATTAAATCCTGTCTGCCTCATTGCATCCAACACTGAAGCAATCATGGTGAAGGTGATGTTGTTATGACACAACTTTCCCTGAAAGACTTTTGCTGCTCTCCCAGCTCTTCAGCATCCGTCACAACCTCTGTTTGCCTGCTCGGGTTATGCAGAGCACTGCACGTTCGGATTATTCAACGTAGCATGTCTGGAACATATTGCAAGATCCCCAAGAATGATCCAACCATTAAAACCTCACCTTCTGGAGGTCCATCATCTGCATTGCATCTACACTTGGCCTCAGTCAGGGGTTGGGTAATGGCATCATCAGCCATAGTTGCCAAGGGCAGCCCTTGTCTCCCAATAACCATCCTTGTTGGGCATCTGGCCTCTGAAATGAAGCAGGAACAGGGGAGTTTCTCAGGATATCTGGTATGGACTAAGATGTGATGACTTGTACAGATACTGAATGGAAGGCATTTCTATTGCTAAAATCGTTTACATTATGTTGCTCTCAATGCAAAGTGTGTTGAGAGTATAACACCCCACATCTATGTTGGCAAACCCAAATGCCCAGGCTGCAGAACTGACCTTAACACAGGGGAATGCGATGAAGCAGTGTCATTTTGGCACAAGTTTCATGGGTAACAGTTTTAATGCAGTGAGTTCAGCACTGAGAAGTCTCACACCGGTCCCCAGCGGATCCTGGAAAGCAGCCAGTTGAAGAAAAACCTGCCTGCATTTGCCGACACTGTGGAGCACGTGCAGTAGACTGCCACAGACATGGTCTTTGCAAAACTCATCATGCAGTAGGCTTGTTGGGCTCACTAGTGAGATTCTCATATTGTCACTGCTGTGACAATTGGAAATTGGACTTTTTATTCGTACGTGGAGGATTCCAATCTTGCCGTTTCCCACTCGTTCAGGGGCTGTGCCTAGAGCTACCGTAAACAAGATAAGTTTGTAGGCTATATGATTCGTTGAGAAAAGTGTAATTCAAAACAATCTGCAACAGTAATAGAAGAGCCAGCTGGGAACTGCCTTACACACATGCACCCTTGATTCTTAAATAAGGTCTGGCAAAGTGGTATTTTTAAGCACAAGGGTCTTATGATCATCAATTCAAAACATTCGGTCGTGGCCAAATTCAAATTTCAAGCTATAATTAAACTGGTAAATAAAAACACTAACCTGAGGGATAGTACCTTTCATGAATGTATCTCAACTAGATTTTTCACTAATAAAAGATTATAAAGCAAGTTAACTGCAAACTAACTGTGCAAATCAATTTTGAAAACTTAATCTAGCACTTAAATAAAGATCAATGTAATATTTCAATCCAATAAGGGTCGTTGTAGTTCAATATCTTGTGAAGTTCTTGCATTTTGCTCTATCAGCTTTCAGACTTCCACAAATGCCTTGACAATTACTTGTTTGGTTAATTTTAGCCTCTTAATGGTAACGATACCAAATTGAGCCATCAAGATTATATTTCCATTGTGTGGCTATCCATCCATGCTGGAACATCTAATAGGTGTGATGCCCAATGCAAGAAGTCTGAAGGCTAGATTTTCCTTGGCCTTGATTGCTTTACCTTAAATTTGTGAAATTATCCACAGCATGTAACGAAAGGCACAAAATAACTCCGTGCTTGTTCCAAAAACGAAACAGATACTTATGTGCAGATGCTTCTGCAGAAATTTAGTTCAAAAGTAACAGAAAAAGACTTGTCACAGAGAATAGCTTGGTAACCTGAATTACTGAAGAGGTGAAAAGGCCACGTCTATGTGAAGAATCAAGTCTTGACGGTTGATCTAATCTAATCAAAATACATAATCTACTTGTCATAACTTGTGAATCCTGGTGGGTCCTGCCAGAGCTGCATAAAAAGGAATCTTTCCTTGCTTATCTACTTCACAACTATGTCAACATCTGTCCTGACTCGTTTCGAATTTGAAATGTTCCATGAATACCATTTCTGAAGGGAGAAACCTGTCATCAGGTTGAGAGGTGAGACAGAAGTTGCTGTTTTAGCTTACAGACTGCATTGTGCTTCAAATAACCCTACGACAACAACATGCTGGGCCAACAGAGAGCACTGAACAAGCAATTAGGATGCAGAGGTGCATATGAAATGTATAACATAGAAACAGCCATCAGATCAAGAACTTGGGTACAATGTTTTGCATGAATTTTGCATTATTGGAGAGGGATTTTAAAGAGTAGCAGCACAAATCAATTTTTATTCGGAGCTCCTTTACCATACTTGTGGGAGAGGCTACAGATCACTTTGAATCTGGCTTTCATATGAGGCCCACTGCTGCCTTAATTACAGATCAGATTGGGAGGTCAGTGATACTCTACCTTTTCCAATAAAGTACAGGATATTTATTTATACAGCGTTACAATGGTTACGTGCAACATTGACATCAGTGTTGGCCACATCCCCTCTGATCTACACATCCAATTCTCTGAACACACGAATATCACCTGCCCTTGGGCTCCTACAATTATTGACCACATTCCAACATCGATTGTTATGTCCATTCCTAGGTATTTGCCAGCCACATCATATACTTGCTTATTACTATTGACTTTTCAAATTTGGTCATGCAATTCATATTCCTTGCTGATCTTAGTACAGAAGATTAAAAAGGATGTTAATTTCTACCAATTTTTATGATACTTGTAATATCAGCTCTAATATAGAGTAACTAATAAAATTATACATAGTTAAACCTAATGCTGTGACAAAGCTAACAGTTTCAGGAAAAGCTTCCTTCTTATCCTAAGTGCCAAGGTGGCCTATATCTCTAACTGTCATTGACCTAGGTAATAATGCCTGTTTTCCCAGCTCTCTTCTGCCTCCTTTTCCATTTGTACTTCCCAATTGTCGACTGTCATGTCCAATTAAACTTTAATGATTAACCCATAATGGTACATTTTGAAGATATCATTTTGATCCTACCACTATGTCCACAAGCTGATTATACATACGATAAATTATAAGATCAGCTTATTGTTAACTGGCAAAAGATTACGGATGGACTTGAAAGATTCTCCAGCTCTTCCTTCATTTTTACCCATCTTATGGATATTTCTTCAGTATTTTTCCCTCTCTGTCTCCAATTGCAATTTTTAAGCTTCTTCTCACCAATGCCAAAAGTCAGTTTCTCTATGGATTACGTATCAGTGCCTTATCATTTAAAGTGTTTTTGTACTCTTCCAGGCCACATTAATCATTTTGTCAAGTAGGTGTACATGTCTGAAGCCTGTGCTTCAGTGCATTTTCGCCATGCGTTTGGGCATGTTAATTACTTCAAGTGTCAAAATCGTCACTGCACTTTTACATCAGTTTCCTGAGATCATGCCACACACTCTTGACTTCCAAGTGATCTTTTCGGAAGATCAAAAGTCACTAGTGGGTGCCTGGTCTGGTGTTCCAGCTGGTGGACAAATCAGCAGTTTTAGTTTCCTTAAAAAGAAAACTCACAGGGCTCACATATCTCCAAGTGAATACTGTTAGTTATCTAATTCTATCTACACTTTGATTTTGTTAGATACATTCCATTTAACTACACCCAAGGTGATTCATTCCCATTTCCATTTGATGTAGTTCCCCTTTTTTTTCCTTGTTACTATTCTTTTATTCTAGAAGTGGCCCTATTCATTACCATTATAACTGATCCAGGAACCCTGGAGAAATCTTACTGTCCAGAGTATTAAGCAAAAGAAGCATATTTTTGCAACAGTTTTAAAAGAGACAGATAATTATTATTACTGTGTGATTTCAAGCATTACCAAATTTTGCTTGTTTGGTCTTTCTTATAAAAAGTACATGCAGTTTTCTCAAATGTAACTTGCAAGAGTGAACTTTATTTTCCTCCTTTCAAAATTATTCCAAATGCAAATTTGACAACAACTGACTCAAATTTCTTTTGTGTACAGGCCCTGCAGTGTTGTTGGGCTAACAGGTTTCAATTAATTTCTTCCAAAACAATCTGTCCCAATTTTTCCTGATACAAATTGAAACCACCTAGACTGTTTCCATTGGGCTCTTTTTTTAAACTAAAATTAAAAAATTTAAATTTCTTTGACCTTTAACATTTAATTGAATTTCCCATTGTGTATGCGAACATGTCTCAAGTAATTTTATCAATTTCAGCAAAGACTTTGCCTCCACAAGACTTCTAGCTCCCTTGTTATGTTTTTGAAACCTATTCAAAAACAAAATCCACTGGGACTGGAAGAAGCCCAGTGGGTTAATAGTATCCACACAAAACATCTTACACACCTTCTGTGTGGTGAGAAGATAGAAAACTGCCAGCAGGAATTAGCTGGCAGTTAATTCATACTTTCATTAATTCAGTTCGGTTTTAAAAAGCTATCAGAAAATGGTTTAATAATCTCAAATTGCATTTTAAATTTCTATTGTCTTAAAGAAAACATTTTCTAAGTAGGCATACAGACAAAACATTCCTCATTCCAAATTCGCAGTTCAAATTGGATGTCTTCCAAAAAGACATACCTGTTTTGAGAACAAGCTAAACCACTTTTTCCACAACATCTTTTCTGCAGCAGCTTAAAAAAACTTTTAAACTTTTCAAAAAGATTTGAAAGTCTTGAACCTATAATACTTTCAGACTACTCCTTGTTTTATGACTGATTTCAGGTGAATGTAAGGAATGCTCTCCTTGTAACTGTTATGGTAATTTTCTGTGATAACACTCCAATTTTCACAGAAGGTCTTCTTTAACTTCACTGGGCGAAAGGGACATGTTGATCTCTTCTCTAACTGTCCCCCAGGTCCTACTCCTTTGTCCATAATTTCTGGCTCATGGGTGACATTACACGGAGATAGCAAGAACTGGACATGCTGGAGTCAAAGTCAAGCCAGTGTGGAGCTGGAAGAACACAGGAGGTCAGGCAGCATCAGAGGAGTAGGATGCTGCCTGACCTGTGGTTATATTACACCCTTACTTTGTGTCATTACACAGAGATGAGACACTGGGGGAAAACACTGCCAACAGCATTAAGATTTTGCAAGATAACTGTTCTTGCTGCTGTCTGTTCACAGATTTCTGTCTGGCGTTTTAAAGTCTTTCCCCCTGAATCAGAGGAGAAGTCCATTTCACTATCAGTTTCAACATGAATATCCAATTTTTCCAGTCACAATGTTGCACTTATCCATAGCCTTTTCCTCGTATTGAGTACAGTGCTTTCCTCAACTTTAATTTCTACAGCTTGTTTGGGCAGTTTTGTTGCTTCCACTAAATCTTGAACCTTCTCTTCATTTTGTATGTGGTCCCTGGTCAAGGTGATATACCCTTGCATAGTCCAGGCCATCATATAACTATGGGCTACATGAGAGGCTTACATGCTATCTCTGTATACGTTAACTTTGTCACCCCTGGCTAATTTCAGTGCTCCCGTCAGGGCTTATAATTCTCCCACGTGGGCTGAGTAAATGCTAGGGATCTGCACTCCTACTTTGAAGTCTCCCTCAACGTTTCTAGATCCATCTACAAACAACTCCACCATTCCATCTCCTTCCAATAGTACTTCAGCAATGCTGCCACTGTCTCTCCATCATCAACTTCTTTCGAACACTGTTCCTCTCCTCTTGATGTTTTTGTGGTGATCTGCTCAAATTATTTACATTTGTATTTTCTTTCAGTTAATCTGTTTCCATAACATGTTGTGTCATAAATTCTAACATTGATAACCTCTATTATAAATTCAGATTTATGCTCCTTAATTTGGTTTAAGACTATAAGACCATAAGACATAGGAGTGGAAGTAAGGCCATTCGGCCCACTGAGTCCACTCCGCCATTTAATCATGGCTGATGGGCATTTCAACTCCACTTACCCGCACTCTCCCTGTGGTCCTTGATTCCTTGCGAGATCAAGAATTTATCAATCTCTGCCTTGAAGACATTCAATGTCCCGGCCTCCACTGTGCTCCGTGGCAATGAATTCCACAGGCCCACCACTGTCTGGCTGAAGAAATGTCTCCTCATTTCCGTTCTAAATCGACCCCCTCTAATTCTAAGGCTGTGCCCACGGGTCCTAGTATCCCCACCTAACGGAAACAACTTCCCAGCGTCCACCCTTTCTAAGCCAAGCATTATCTTGTAAGTTTCTATTAGATCTCCCCTCAACCTTCTAAACTCTAATGAATACAATCCCAGGATCCTCAGCCGTTCATCGTATGTTAGGCCTACCATTCCAGGGATCATCCGTGTGAATCTCCGCTGGACACGCTCCAGTGCCAGTATGTCCTTCCTGTGGTGTGGGGCCCAAAATTGGACACAGTATTCTAAATGGGGCCTAACTAGAGCTTTATAAAGTCTCAGAAGCACATTGCTGCTTTTATATTCCAACCCTCTTGAGATAAATGACAACATTCCATTCGCTTTCTTAATCACGGACTCAACCAAGTTAACCTTTAGAGAATCCTGAACTAGCATTCCCAGATCCCTTTGTACTTCAGCTTTATGAATTTTCTCTCCGTTCAGAAAATAGTCCATGCCTGTATTCTTTTTTTCAAGGTGCAAGACCTCGCATTTGCTCACGTTGAATTTCATCAGCCATTTCCTGGACCACTCCCCTAAACTGTCTAAATCATTCTGCAGCCTCCCCACCTCCTTTGTACTACCTGCCCGTCCACCCAACTTCGTATCATCAGCAAACTTTGCCAGAATGCTCCCAAGTCCCTTCATCCAGATCATTAATATATAAAGTGAACAGCTGCGGCCCCAACACTGAACCCTGCGGGACACTACTTGTTGCCATTCCAAAAAAGAGCCTTTTATCCCAACTCTCTGCCTTCTGTCAGACAGCCAATCCTCAATCCATGCCAGTAACTCACCTCGAACACCATGGGCCCTCACCTTACTCAGCAGCCTCCCGTGAGGCACCTTATCAAAGGCCTTTTGGAAGTCTAGATAGATAACATCCACTGGGTTTCCCTGGTCTAACCGATTTGTTGCCTCTTCAAAGAATTCTAACAGGTTTGTCAGACACGACCTCCCCTTACTAAATCCATGCTGACTTGTTCTAATCCGACCCTGCACTTCCAAGAATTTAGAAATCTCATCCTTAACGATAGATTCTAGAATTTTACCAACAACCGAGGTTAGGCTAATCGGCCTATAATTTTCCATCTTTTGTCTTGATCCTTTCTTAAACAAGGGGGTTACAACAGCGATTTTCCAATCATCTGGGACTTCCCCTGACTCCAGTGACTTTTGAAAGATCACAACCAACGCCTCCGCTATTTCCTCAGCCACCTCCCTCAGAACTTTAGGATGTAGCCCATCGGGGCCAGGAGATTTATCAATTTTTAGACCTGAAAATGGTCTAATGAAAATGGTTTGCTATGCTCCAGTTCTCCATCCACAAATCAACAACAAAATAGCATCATACATGGACTTAAAATTCTCCAGTTCTCTTTCATCTGTAAATAACCTTAAAGAAACTTATTACTAAGTGTTCAAAGCCCTTGATTGTTTAAATCTAAATTCTCCTTGCTCATTTCAATTCCACTCTTTACTCTATCCCAATTGTTTTGTGATCATTATCTCAAGCGAGTAGGTTGCAATGTCTTGTAAATTAAGATGTTTTCTCACTATACTGACCACGTTTCATGCCATACTGCTTCTCAAGTACATGCACATGATTGAAACCTATTTTTCAGTGCATTTATTTCCCTTCCTTTGTAGCAATCTATTTTGGACTAATCTCAGACTATCTTTGCACACTTATGCAGTATCTCATTTTCATGCCACACATTCTTGATTCTCAAATGATCTTATCAAAAGCCTTGTGAGGATTTACTTATCTCTCCATGTATGGTCCCAATACCTCGGGTGGTGGCTCAATCATCAAATTCAGTTCTTTTAAAAGGAAAGTCAAGGAGACAAACATCTCCAACAGAAAAATAGCAGTTTAGTGCTCTCATCTAAACTTTCCTTTCACTAGAGTGTATGTTAACCTCAATTGCCATTACAACCCATGATTCTAATTTTGTTTGGCTTCTTCTGCCACCATCCCATCACATGCTTTTATCCAAGTTTGCAATTCAACTAGTCACCATCCTATCACATTCCTGAACCCTGGAGAGATTTGCTGTCCAATGAAAAACGTCTTAAAACAAAAGTCAAATATTTCTGTTTGAGTCAAGGCAACAATATAAATTGCTTATTCTTACTCTTAAATGACTTCTTTTATAAAACGTTACATGATAGCTCTCTGGATATCGGATATATCTATATGTAAATTTGTCCAAATTCAATATTTCATTTACCCCTTCAAAGACCCTAACAATTTTGTTTTCTGTGCATTGAAACCACTGAGATGATGTGCATGCATTTATTATTTTCCAGAATCCTTTTAAATTTCAGGAAACTATTCCCTTTAGAATGACAGAGCATGTGAATCTTAATATAATTTCTTATTATATGTTTAAATGTGCCCAGACTTGATGGTTTTGAAATGCCTGATACTCAACATATTTGATGCTTTCATAGTTGTTCTCCGATACTGAAATTCGTTGTTAACAAGTGGTTTGATGGGTTAAGGATGACTTGTACGTCACTATGTTACGATGTTGTAAATCTGCAGCCAAATTCAGAGATTCAAAGCTGTTGGAAAAACCTTTTATAGCTGCAGTTATCTGAAAAATAAAATAGTATCCTTCTATTACACTTTGAGAAGAATGGTTTAATTAGACCAAGAACTTCTGTCGATTAAAAATTATACATAGAGAATGTTTAAATTCTTCAAGCTGTGAGGATAGTTTATTGCTGATCTACAGAGGGGGAGCAAAAACTCTTGGATGTAATGATGTAACAAGCCCTCTTCCTCCTGTACAGAAATTCTAATTTTCCCCCTTGTTGGAGCAAAATTCACACCAATCAACATTTAACATGTGCAAATCTTATCATCCGGAATTAAAGATTCACTTGGTTAAAATAATATTTGGTAGTCCACTCTGGCCAGGAAATGGAATTCCAAACATGATAATTCAATCACAAAATTTCTGAAATTTAACATTTATCTAGGACTTTCCCAATAATATTTATACATATCGCGTTACAATGATTACATGCAACATTGACATCAGCGTTTACCACATCCCCTCTCACCCATCCAATCCTGTGAATACACAATCAATGATGGACAACTTCATGGACCACCTTAGGTTCTCCCATCATCATCTCATGATGCTTGCCAGACTCCCTATCACCTGTCCTTGGGCTCCTACAATTATTGACCATGTTCCAACACTGATTGTTATGTACCCTCCTACATATTTGCTAGCACATTGTATACTTGCTTATTACTATTGACTTTTCAAATTTGGTCATGCAATTCATATCTCTAGCTGATCTTAGTACAGAAGATTGAAAAGGAAGTTAACTTCTACCAATTGTTATGATTTTTGTAATATCAGCTCTAATATAAAGTTACTAATAAAGTTTGCATAGTTAATAATACTATGATTCTGGGACAAAACTAACATTTTTGGGAACAGCTCCCCTCTTATCTGACTTGCGAAGTGGCAGTTGTTTATTCTCGAGGTTGTGGTGACCCTGTTTCAAAATTGTTTCTGCCCGCTTTGCTATGTTATTTGTCTCTTGATATATTACGACGTTATCTTGTTTGTACCTTTTTGTTGTTCTAACCTTCTTGCTGACAGGAAAAAAATTTCAAGGTGTTCATTGAAACTAGTCTCTGCATCCAAGACTAACTGCCTTCAGAAATTTAATTCCCCCAATATCCAATAAATTTAAACTCCTATTCTTGTACAAATGTGTGTCTACTCTAATATGTAATTATAATTATTTAAAAAGACTCATGCCAGGTACGTCAAGCTTTCCCTTTCTATTTCATATAAAAGTTGAAAATCTCAAATCAGATGGTTTTCATCTGAGCTGATTTATCAGAATCTTACTGTTGGCATTCAAGTCCCAGTTTACTAAGACTCAGAGGCATTTTGTTGTCTGGCTGTGAAGGCCATGATTTGAACCAAATGAAATGCTACATCAGCTAAACTTTCCTTTGATTATCTGTGTTAGTTAAAAAGAAAATCCCTTATAGCCATTTTGTCATATACAGTCGTTGGCAAGATACATCTTTCACTGAAGTTACATATTTGAATTTAGTGATCCTGAAGTGTTCTAATGGGAGCAGAAACAGGTGGATATGAAAGCTTACTTGTGTTTCAAGGCTGGGATTTGTCTTGGTCTACAAAAAAATCCAGCTTCTCTAAAAGCTTCAAGTCATAAAAGAAAAAATAAGCATATTGAAATAACGAATATGAAATAATTACACAAGATGCTCAAAATTTTCAAATCAATCATCAGCATCTGAAATGCTTCTCCACACAAAACATTAATCTGCATTTTAAATGCTGTTGGAAGACGTTTTCTGCTTTAAAAATGTGCCAGCATTTTCTCTTTGCAAGCAAGGCTCAGGTGCCCACATATACAAGTTCATGAAAGAGGTTTTGATTAACTCATTGTCTAAATACAGCTACTCATGCAGATGACTTTGCTTGTTCATTGTGTACAGATAGTCAAGACTGTTGCTATTGATTAAAAAAACAGGAATGTGTTCAGAACAAGACATCAACTAAAATAGAATGAAGGAATTACTAATCAAATGCATAACTGTATATTTCTTAAAAGGTTTACAACTGTATCCTCCACAATGTGAAATGTGAAGCTGTTTCGAAAAATGGTAGACTGACTAAATCTTCAACAGGATGGCTGCTTCAGTCCTATCAGTTTAGCACTGATGTTAAATTCTGCAAACTTTATTTTACAACATGCTAAAATCCTGCAGTTTTGGGTTACCACTCATGCCTGTAACTTATGCAGGAAGGACACAAGAAAACAGCCAGGGTCAACACTGTACTCATTGCCCACAAGTGGTATAAGAGATGGGTTAAGTTACATATTATTGCTAGACTGTATGTTTGTTTGCCTATTGCCAAGTCCCCTCATAATCCTACAGAAAGTTCATGGCTGATCATGCTTAAGTGAAAGTGTATCACATTCACACCATTGGAGAACATCAAATGTAAAAGTATGAAGTATGACCTCATAATGTGGTGCCATTTTCTTTTGTAAGCAGAGTAGTCGTCTTGACTTGTTTTACATTGAAATAGCAAGTGAATATTAAAATCCGAGGACTGGACTTAAGATTCAAAAGTAAGTTCAAATCCCTTCACTGCAGCTGGGGAATTCAAATACAGTTGATTAAATAAATTTAAAGTAGAAAGCTAGTATGAGTGATGCAGACCATTTGACTACCACATCATTGTGAATATTCATTTGGTACACAAAAATCTGTTAGAGAAGGAAATCTACAATACTTATCAGACCTGGTCTATAATCTGACTCCACTGCATTGTGGTTGACTATCCCTAATCAGTCCTTGCCTTTCCAAATGCATGTAAATCCTGTCCCTCAGAATCCCCTCCAACAATTTACCCACCACTGATGCAAGATTCACTGGTTTATAATTCCCTGAAATGGCCCAGCAGCAAGTTATTTTGTTGTCAAGGAGACCAGGGCAGTGAGGATGGACAAAAATCAGTGGCCTTGTGAATGAAATTAAAAACGTAATAACAAAGATGCAGCATTTTATTTTAAATTTATTAAAGCCCATTATATATGACATTTGAACATTTGGTATTGAATGTTTTCATCACAAATACAATAAAATTTAAACATCTTTCATTACTTAATTTCCATTTCCAAACTTATCAATACGATAGCAATAGCCAAATCAGAACATAAAATGAATAAATTTGAAAAGAGTGCATGTCACAGAAGAAGTGGTGCTGGCAGACTTAAAAACATATTAAAGGTAGATAATTACCCAAAACCTGGTCTGGTGTTTCGCAAGAAGCTAGGGAAGAGATTACTGAGCACCTTGCTGAGATATTTACATCATCTACACCCACGGGTAAGTTGCCAGATGACTAGTAGCGGACTATTCCGGTGTCATTATTTAAGAAAGGCTGTAAAGAAAGGTCAGGGAACTATTAACTGGTGAGCCTTGCGTCAGTGGTGGGTAAGTTGTGGGGCAGGATTTACCTGCATTTGGAAAGGCAAGGATTAATTAGGGATAGTTAACATGGCTTTGGCAGGGAAATCATGTCTCACTAACTTGATTGAGTTTTTTTGATGCGGTGACAAAGAAGATTGATGAAGGCACAGCGATAAGACGTTGTCTACGTGGACTTCAGCAAAGTTTCAACAAGGTTCTGCATGGTAGACTGGTTAGTAAACTTAGATCACATGGGATCCAGGAAGAACTAGGCAATTGGATACAAGATTGGCTTGAAAGTAGGAGCGAGAGGGTGGTGATAAGAGTTATTTTTCAGACTGGAGGACTGTGACCAGCAGTGTGCCACAAGGATCGGTGTTAGGTGCACTGCTTTTTGTTATTTGTATAAATGATTTGGTTGTAGGAGGTATAGTTAGTAAGTTTGCAGATGCCACAAAATTGGTGGCGTAGTGGACAGTGAAGAAGATTATCTCAAAGTACAATAGGACCTTAACTGGTCAATAGGCTGAGGAGTGGTAGATAGGGTTTAATTGAGATAAAAATGAGGTGTTGCATTTTGCTAAGGCAAAGCAAAGACAGGACACGTACAGTTAAAGGGACGGCCCTGGGGAGTGTTGCCGACCAAAGAGACCGAGTAGCACAGGTGCATACTTCATTGAAGGTGGAGTCACAGGCAGACAGGGTGGTAAAGGTGGTGTTTGGCATACTAGCTTTTATTGGTCGGAACTCTGAGTATAGGAATTGGGAAGTGATGTTGCGGCTGTACAGGATATCGGTGAGGCCACTTTAGAATATTGTGTACAATTCTAGTAGCCCTTCAATAGGAAGGATGTTGTTAAACTTGAGAGGGTGCAGAAAAGATTTACAAGAACGTTGTTGGGACTGGAGCATTTGAGTTATAGGGAAAGGCTGAATCGGCTGGGGTTTTGTCTCCCTGGAGAGTCAGAGGCTGAGGGGTGACCATATAGAGGTTTATAAAATCACGAGTGGCATGGATAAGGTGAATAGCCAAGGTCATTTTCCGAAGGTGGGGAGCTCAAAATCAGAGGGCATCGGTTTAAGGTGAGGGGGGAAAAGATTTAAAAGGGATCAGACAGGTAACTTTTTCACGCAGACGGTCATGCATGTATGCAACAAGCTGCCAGAAGAAGCGAAGGAGGCGGGTTCAATTACAACATTTAAAAGGCATCTGGATGGGTAAATGAATCAGAAGGATTTAGAGGGATATGGGCCAAATACTTGCAAATGGGACTAGGTCAGATTGGGATAACTGGTCAGCGCAGAAGAGTTGGACCAAAGAATCTGTTTCCATGCTATATGACTCCACGACTCTATAACATACCAGAGATCGTAGGGACTGCCGATGCTGGAGTCTGAGATAACAAGGTGTGGAGCTGGATGAACACAGCAGGCCAGGCAGCATCAGAGGAGCAGGAAAGCTGACGTTTCAGGTCTGGACCCTTCTTCAGTAAT
>JAHRHZ010000140.1:20659480-20698221 GCA_024137785.1 Ginglymostoma cirratum
TGAGTTCAATAATTTTAGGGCCTAAACTCTCCCATGTCCCAGCCCCCCACCCCACACACCAGGCCTTATTACCACATAGCCTGCCACTACACACCCTCTGTTGTTAGTCACTAACGGTCCCCATTAACAACTATTCACCCTCCCAGCCTGATCATTAGCAACTCCTTTGTCTGTCCAACTATCTTTCTCTCTCTTTGGGCTTTATCCTATCGTTTACTCCCTACCCCACCCACCTCCCTATTTTCTGCATATAAACTGACATTTTCCCACCCACCATCAGTTCTGAGGAAGGGTCGCTGGACCCGAAACGTTAACTCTGTTTTCTCCTCCACAGATGCTGCCAGACCTGCTGAGCTTTTCCAGCAACTTTTTTTTCGTTCCAAATCATCTAAGTGTGGTGTGTCAAAATTTGCAGATGACACTAAGATGAGTGGTAGAGCAAAGTGTGCAGAAGACACTGAAAGTCTGCAGAGGGAGAGAGATCGTCTAAGTGAGTGGGCAAAGGTCTGGCAGATGGAGTACAATGTTGATAAGTGTGAGGTCATCCATTTTGGTAGAGATAACAGCAAAATGGACTATGTTTTAAATGGTAAAAAATTGTGGCACGCTGCTGTGCAGAGGGACTTGGGCGTCCTTGTGCATGAATCGCTAAAAGTAGGATTGCAGGTGCAGCAGGTAATTAAAAAGGCAAATGCAATTTTGTCTGTCATTGCTAGAGGGATGGAGTTTAAAAACAGGGAGGCTATGCTGCAGCTGTATCGGGTCCTGGTGAGGCGACACCTGGAGTACTGTGTGCAGTTTTGGTCTCCTTACTTGAGAAGGGATATACCAGCATTGGAGGGGGTGCAGAGGAGATTCACTCGGTTGATTCCAGAGTTGAGAGGGTTGGATTATGAGGAGAGACTGAGTAGGCTGGGATTATACTCGTTGGAATTCAGAAGAATGAGGGGAGATCTTATAGAAACACACAAGATTATGAAGGGAATAGATAAGGTGGAGGCAGGGAGTTTGTTTCCACTAGCAGGTGAAACTAGGACTAGGGGGCATAGCCTCAAAATAAAGGGAAGCAGATGTAGGACTGAGGTCAGGAGGAACTTCTTCACCCAAAGGGTTGTGAATCTGTGGAATTCCTTGCTCAGTGAAGCGGTTGAAGCTACCTCGCTGAATGTGTTTAAGGCAAGGCTAGATAAATTTTTGAACAGTAAAGGAATTATGGGATATGGTGTGCGGGCGGGTAGGTGGAGCTGAGTCTCAAAAAGATCAGCCATGATCTTATTGAATGGCGGGGCAGGCTCGAGGGGCCGGATGGCCCACTCCTGCTCCTAGTTCTTATGTACACTGCTTTCATTCTTTTCCAATTATGAAATACAGATGCACTTTGATGCTACAATTCCAGATTGCTGCGAGAGAGTTTGGAGTTCATTGAGAAATATATTATTTATTCATGGATATGAATTGAAAAGACAGTAACCTGAAATTAAACAGTACTATCTATCTAAAACATACTTTGAGGAATGGAAGTATCAATCACTTTTGTCATTATCTGGTTTGCAACTAATTAAATATGTTCTCAAAGGGGCATGCAATCCCAATCTGGCAGAGGACTATCCAGGCGAAGAACACACAAGTCTGTGCTAGTGGGTCATTTTTAAGCCATGTGTGTTGTGTCCATTAACACAGTTTAAGAAAGCCTTCAGAAGTACTCTCAAATATCCAACAATCATTTCTCTATACATACAAAGAATACTGTTATAAAACATTGTCAACAATTACTTACGTTCCACTTTGAAGCTTTCCATCTTCGAGAAAAATGACCCATATCTGATGAGTTCCTGCCATTGCAATAAACAGAAGACTGTCTTTGGTACTGTCTGCAAAAGGAGAGTTTAAATAATTAGAAGAATAAGAGACGATCTCTCTTAAACATATAATAATCTCAAAGTACTGACAGGGTAGATCCTGAGAGGACTCCCCCACCTACACCCTCCACTCCAGCTATAGTTTAGGACAAGGCATCACAAGACTGAGTTTGAGATGAACCCAGAAGACACTGCAGACTTTAAAAATGGTGCGTAGGTCCCAGATATGGAAAGCTGCTCTCATTTCCAATAGCTCTCATTTTTACTGGTGAGGGAAGGCAGCGGTATATGATTCAAACAGGGAGGAAATTTGAACTCACTGTAGCCTTTCGAACGTAACACATGATCAAACAGAGCACATTTTGGCAGTACCAGAGGCATTACCTCTGTGTTGGAATAAAACAATTTACAATCCCTCTTCCGTACCAACACTGGCCCTAAACCCCACCTCTTCCTCCATTACATTGATGACAGTATCGGCGCCACCTCGTGCTCCCACGAGGAGCTCGAACAGTTCATCCACTTCACCAACACCTTCCACCCCAACCTTAAGTTCACCTGGACTATCTCTAACACCTCTCTCACCTTTGTGGATCTCTGTCTCCATCTCGGGCAACCACCCAGAAACCGATATCTATTTCAAGCCCACCGACTCCCACAGCTACCTAGAATACACTTCCTCCCACCCACCTTCCTGAAAAACGCCATCCCCTATTCCCAACTCCTTCGCCTCTGCCACATCTGCTCCCAGGATGAGGCATTCCACTCCCGGACATCTCAGATGTCCTCGTTCTTCAAGGACCGCAACATCCCCTCCCTGCAGTGGTCAAGAATGCCCTCGACCGTGTCTCCCGCATTTCCTGCAACTCATCCCTCACTCCCCGTCCCCGCAACAACAACCAAACAAAAATCCCCCTCGTCCTCACGTACCACCCGACTAACCTCCGGATCCAACACATCATCCTCCGACACTTCCGCCATCTGCAATCCGACCCCACCACCAAAGACATTTTTCCCTCCCCACCCTTGTCTGCTTTCTGGAGGGACCACTCTCTCCGGGACTCCCTTGTCCGCTCCACACTCCCCTCCAGCCCCACGACACCCGGCACTTTTCCCTGTAACCGCAGGAAGTGCTACACCTGCCCCCACACCTCCTCCCTCACCCCCATCCCAGGCCCTAAGAAGACTTTCCACATCGAGCAGATGTTCACCTGTACATCTGCTAATGTGGTATACTGCATCTGCTGTTCCCATTGTGGCCTCCTCTACATCGGGGAAACCAAGCGGAGGCTTGGGGACCGCTTTGCGGAACACTTGCGCTCGGTTCGCAATAAACAACTGCACCTCCCAGTCGCGAACCATTTCAACTCCCCATCCCATTCCTCAGACAACATGTCCATCCTGGGCCTCCTGCAGTGCCACAGTGATGCCACCTGAAGGCTGCAGAAACAGCAACTCATATTCAGCTTGGGAACCCTGCAGCTCAATGGTATCAATGTGGATTTCACATGCTTCAAAATTTCCCCTCCCCCCAACCGCATCCCAAAACCAGCCCAGCTCGTCCCCGCCTCCCTAACCTGTTCTTCCTCTCACCTATCCCCTCCTCCCACCTCAAGCCACACCCCCATTTCCTACCTACTAACCTCATCCCGCCCCCTTGACCTGTCCATCCTCCCTGGACTGACCTATCTCCTCCCTACCTCCCCATCTACACTCAACTCTACTGGCTCCATCCCCGCCTCTTTGATCTGTCTGTCTCCTCTCCACCTATCTTCTATTTGCCTCCCCCTCTCTCCCTATTTATTTCAGAACCCCCTTCCCCTCCCCCATTTCTGATGAAGAGTCTAGGCCTGAAACGTCAAGCTTTCCTGCTCCAACGACGTTGCTTGGCCTGCTGTGTTCATCCAGCTCTACACCTTGTTATGTCGGATTCTCCAGCATCGGCAGTTCCTATTATCTCTGATACAGAATAAAGAACTTCCTTTGAAGGGCAGATAAAGTCTGCCATTATCCGAAGTTTGTTTTTTAAAAAAAATCTCATGTTCCTCAAACATGTGGAAAACGCTTAAGCTTTCAGTGGAAGTATTACAGGTTCTCTGCTTGACTGCTTCAATTGAAACAATTTGGTGTAGGTTAGAAGAAAGACTGTACCTGCAATTTCAGTCGAGTTTTTTGTTCATATTTCCCATTGGCTATTATCATTATTATTAATGGTTGGCCATAAGCTACTATCATCTCAGCAGGGGTTCCGAGTTCACAATTTGATTGAAGTTTGACTGACTACCTGGCATGGATGCATTTATGAATGACAATTCTGGTAGAAATGATAACTGCATGGATCCTCATGCTGATGAAATCTCCCTTTTTGCACTGAGAATACCCTCCATCTTGTTGACTATCACTATCACTATGCTAACTGGGATAGATTCAAAACAGACTTAGAAGTTCAAACCAGGTCATCTAGGAGGCTCTGTAAACCTATTTGCAGCAATGGAAATGTACTCCACTGCACTCTGTAACCATTGGTCCAGGGATCAACCCTAATTCAGTGAGAATTTGAACAGCATGCCAGTAGTAGCACCAGGCATGCTACAAACAAAAAAGTGGTAGAAACAGAATTATAAATACGTAGCCAATGGATCAGATCAAAGCTCAGAAGTCTTTTCCTGTTGAGATGGGTGGGCTTGAGAAACATCCTATCCTGAAAAACTGAGAAACCCCAGGATGAGAGTAGAAAGGAAATGGAAACCACTTCTGGTCAGAAGTATTGAGTTGGTTATTCATTTCACCTTCTTCCAGAGGTACCCATCAGAGAAATGAGCCTTCAGCCAATTAGATTTACTCCATGTAAAAGAAATAAGCCCCATTGTCCATATAATTGAAAAACGTGATACAAGAGGTACAAAAAGAAGTCAAGTTTGTAGACAGCATATGTGTGCAAACGTAAGGTATAAAGTATGGGAACATGGGACTGGGACATCATTGCTATTACAGAAACATGGCTGAGGGAGAGAAAGAACTGGCATCTCAATGTTCCAGGGTTTAAATGCTATAGGAAGGATAGTAAAGAGGGCAAGAGAGGAGAGGGAGTGGCATTTTTGATCAAGGAAAATATCACTTCTGTACTTAGAGGATATTTCTGAGGGATCATCCAGTGAAGCTAAATGGGTAGAACTCAGAAATAAGGAGGGGGTGATCATCTTGATGGGATTGTACTATAGGCCCCCAATAGTCAGCAGGAAAATGAGGAGCAAATATGTAGAGAGATCTCAGATATATGTAAGAATAATACGATTGTAATACTGGGAGATTATAACTTTCCAAACATAGAGTGGGATTGCCATAATGTTAAAGGGTTGAATAGTGAGGAATTTGTTAAATGTGTTCTAAGTTTGCAGATAATACAAAGATAGGTGGAGGGACAGGTAGTATTGAGGTGGTGGGGAGGCTGCAGAAGGATTTGGACAGGTTAGGAGAGTGGGCAAAGAAGTGGCAGACGGAGTACAACTTGGGAATGTGTGAGGTAATGCACTTTGGTAAGAAGAATAAAAGCATGGACTATTTTCTAAATGGGGAGAAAATTCAGAAGTCTGAAGTGCAAAGAGACTTGGGAGTTCTAGTCCAGGATTCTCGCAAGGTAAACTTGCAGGTTGCGTCAGTAGTCAGGAAGGCAAATGCAATGTTGGCATTTATTTTGAGAGGACTTGAATATAAAGCAGGGAAGTACTCCTGAGGCTTTATAAGGCTCTGGTCAGGCCACATTTGGAGTATTGTGTGCAGTTTTGGGCCCCATATCTCAGGAAGGATGTACTGGTCCTGGAGCGGGTTCAGAGGAGGTTCACGAAAATGGTCCCAGGAATGAAAAGCTTAACATATGAGGAACATTTGAGGACTCCAGGACTACACTCATTGGAGTTTAGAAGGATGACGGGGGATCTAATTGAAACTTACAGAATACTGAATGGCCTGGATAGAGTGGATGTTGGGAAGATGCTTCCATTGGTAGGAGAGACTAGGACCCGAGGGCACAACCTTAGAGTAAAGGGAAGATCTTTTAGAAAGGATATAAGGAGAAACTACTTCAGCCAGACAGTGGTGAATCTATGGAATTCACTGCCACAGAAGGCTGTGGAAGCCAAGTCATTGAGTACATTTAAGACGGAGATAGATAGTTCTTGATTATCAAGGGGATCAAGGGTTACGGGGAGAAAGTGGGAGAATGGGGTTGAGGAACTTATCAGCCATGACTGAATGGCAGAGCAGACTCGATGGGCCAAATAGCCTAATTTCTGCTCCTACGTCTTATGGGCTTATGTTCAAGTAAATCTTCTTCATCGATACGTGGATGTATGTACTAAAGACAGAGGAAAACCTGGTATTCTTTTGGAAACTAAAACAGACCAAGTTACTGAAGTATTAGTGGGCGATCACTTTGGGACCAGTGATCATAATCCTTATTAGTTTTAAAACAGTTATGGAAAAAGGATTGGATTTACATAAAAGTTAAAGTTCTAAATTAGAATAAGGCATTTTTGAAGATATGAGACAGAGACTTTTAAAAGTTGATTGGAGTAAACTATTCGCAGTAAAGGGATGACTGGAAAATGGGAGGCTTTTAACAGTGACATAACGAGAGTTCAGAGACATTATGTTCTGTTAGAGTGAAGGGTAAGGCTGGTAAGAGCAAGGAATAAGTGAATAAAGATATTGAGGCCCTGGTCAAGAATAAGAAAGAGTAATATATTAGGTATGGACAACTGGGATCAAGTGAATCTTTTGAAAAGTATAAGGGGTGTAAAAGCATTCTTAAGAGGGAAATTAGGAGGGCAAAAAGGGGATGTGAAATTGCTTTGGCAGATAACGTTAAGCATAATCCAAAGAGATTCTACAGGTACATTAAGAGCAAAACAGCAACTAGGGAGACAATAGGGCACCGTAAAAATCAACAAGGTCATCTATGTGTGGAACCACATGAGATGGGAGAAATACCAAATGAAAATTTCGCATCAACTTTTACAGTGGCAAAGAAATGGAGGCTAGGTAACTTGGGGAAATAAATACTGATGTCTTAAAAATAGTCCACATTACAGAAGAGGAGGTACTAGAAGTCTTGAAAAAACATAAAAGCGGTTAAATCTCCAGAACCTGATCAAATGAATCCCAGGATGTTGTGGGAAGTTAGGCAAGAAATCGCAGGGCCTCTAGCAGATATATTTGTAATAACTACAGGCACAGGAGAGGTGCTGGAGGACTGAAG
Organism: Ginglymostoma cirratum; assembly: GCA_024137785.1. NCBI lineage: Eukaryota > Metazoa > Chordata > Chondrichthyes > Orectolobiformes > Ginglymostomatidae > Ginglymostoma > Ginglymostoma cirratum. Next base: position 20,666,597 of record JAHRHZ010000140.1, read on the forward strand.
GATGGCTAATGTTGTAGCTTTATTTCAAGAAAGGCTGTAAGGAAAAGCCTGGGAAGTACAGACTGGAGTGTCTGATATGGAGTGTCCTATGATGCTGCTTGACCTGCTGTGTTCATCCAGCCCCATGCTTGTTATCTCGGATTCTCCAGCATCTGCAGTACCTTTTATCTCTGTCTGATATCAGTGTTGGGTACGCTGTTGGAGGGGATTCTAACAGATAGGTTGATGGCCCCCAGTGGAGGGTTTGGGGCTGGATTTGAGAGGCTGAGTGGACCTTGAAAGGAAAAAATGTGATTTTGGGGAAGAGTCATCTCCAATTGGCATAAGGGTCCCGCACAGGAAGTTTTCTACCCACCTTGATACCATTCCACACAATTAAAGCTGCAGTTACTGTTATGGTAACAGGGATGGGAGGAGGCCCTGAAGTGGCTCTCCATTAAATTTCACACAGGTTGAGGTTGGGTGAATAAATGGCAGGAAGTACACACACTGGATTTTATGAACACCACCTTCAAAACTGCTGCAGAAACATGGAAAAGTCAGTCTGGTATCTTTTTTCCTTTCAACACCTCAGACAATGAAATTGAAAAGCAGTGATAAAACTGCAGTTGGTATATCTTGCTTACGGCTTTGTTCATGTTTCACCATGTAATGGAAAAAAAACAACTCCTATTATAACACTCATTCTCCAAACCATAGCAAGAAGAAAAAATAAATTTACTGTTTTAACAGGAAGCACATGTCTGCTGGAGGGAATACTTTCAACACAAAGCAATTCTTATTTAAATGTCCTACATTTAAAAGCTGTTTGTTGGAAGAAATTCACAATTGCACACCTTTCAACCCTCTGCATGTTGATTTTAGCTATCAATTCATTTATGCTGATGACAGCATAACACTGATTGATAGATCTGGGGGTTGGCATCGTCTCTTAACTTGAATATTAACTGGAAATACCACTTACGTAAAACAAAGGCTGCAGTAAAGATGTGTTCACAAAGATTGCAAAAATAGATATTGGTAAAGGGAGACTATTTGGTCTGGATAAATCATTTTTCTGGAGGAGTGAAGGTTCCTCAGTTTTAAAAATTTCATCTTGAATAATTTTGCAGTCTTTGCCTCAATAGTGGCCCCCGTGAGATCTGAGTTTCAATTAGGAGCAATTATTCCTAATATCAATTTAGAATTTGACTTTCAAAAGTTTTCCTTTTTATTGATCTGCTGTTACGTGAAACACCGTTTCAGATTGGTTTAGAATAGTTCAATCCTTAAAACTTCCCAAATTCTCTTGAAATTGGATATTTGAACTTAGGTTTGCAGCATTGGCTTATTGCATCTAGCTATTATAATTGTTGATTAAGGATGACATGACTAGCACCACTGTCTAACATGGTGAATAATGTCGTAAACAATATATACACCAAAACATTACCTAATAGAACACACTCTGGAGCAGAGGGAATTTCACCGGGCGGATGTAGGAAAGATGTTTCCTCATGGGGTTAACAGATCCTTCAGTCCAACTCATCCATGCCAACCAGGTTTCCCAAACTAAACTCACCCCATTTGCCTGCATTCAGCCTATACCCATCTAAAGTTTTACTATTCACGTACCTGTCCAAATGTATTTTAAATGTGCTAACTGTAACTACATGTACCACGTCCTCTAGCAGTTCATTCCACATACGAACCACCCTCTGTGTGAAAAAGATGCCCTTCAGGTCCTGTTTAAATCTTTCTCCACTCCACTTAAAATTATGTGCTCTAGTTTTGAACTGCTCTCCTCTAGAGGAAATAGTTTTGCTATTCACTTTATCTATGCTCCTCATGATTTTGTCAACCTCTATAAGGCCACCCCTCAACCTCCAAATTCCAGGGGAAAAAACTGTCCCAGTCTATCCAGCCTCTACTTATAACTCAAAGAGTCAGTGCCAAAAACATCCTTGTAAATCTTTTCTACACTCTTTCCAATTTAATAATACCTTCCTATAGCCAGGTAACTGGAACTGTACACAGTAATCCAAAAGTAGCCCCACCAACTATACAGCTGCAATACAATGTCCCATACTCAAAGCTCTAATGAACGAACGTGAGCATGCTATCTTCTTCATCACTGTTTCCCAGTGATGCGACTTTCAAGGAACTATGTGCCTGAACCCATTGGTCTCTCTGTTCAATCATTCTAGTACCCCATAATAATATGCCACCTTCTAGTCTGGTCTCTCCAGGTCCAAAAAGGTTTTGATTCTAGTTGTTACAGCCCTTTGGTTTTTCCCTATCACCACCACTTATTTCAGTTTTGAACAGACTAGATCTTTCTGCGTCCAAAGTCAATATTGTCAGCCATGACTGTGAGCGTGTCCAAAAATTTTAAATATAATTACAGACTCGTCCATTCCTTAATGTGTGAGGGTTTCTGTTTTACCCTCTGGGTGATAAAGTTTTTCGTCACATCTCCTCTAAATCTTCTGCCCGTTTCCTTAAATCGATGCTCCTGATCATTGAATCCTCCATCTAAAGGCAAAGATTTTTTCCTGTCTACCCTATCTAGGCCTCATGTGGGTGAATCTGGAACAAGAGGTGGTGGTAGAAGCAGTTATGATAGCAATGGTTAAAAAGTATTCAGACAGACACATGAAAGACAGGGAATAGAGAGATATAGATTAGTTTAGATTGGTTGGCACAGACATGGTGGGCCTAAAGACCTGTTTCTGTACTGTACTGTTCTATGTCCAAAATAATGTTTTCCTCTCGCAGATAACACTCACATAATCATGCACTTAGATTGGGCATCAAGTAGATTATCGGTTGCCACTAGGGAAATGTTTTAAACACAAAATTTTAGCATTACAAATGTGAAATATATAAAACACATTTTGAAAGCATCAGGTGTTGCCTTTGACCAATCTTCAAGATAAACGTTTGTAAAATGATTCAAACTTCAGTAATTTAGTTTTCAATAATATAAGAATTCCTGTACCAAGTTGCAGAAGTTTAAACATATTCATTTTATTCCAAAAATCTGGACTAATTATTAAAATAACAAGGTAAGAAGTAAGTTTAATTGTTGAACTGTTAGTCAAAGTATTGCATGATGCTAACTCTCTAGCATGTTTGTAAATTCAGCAAGTAAAGAGGATTAAAGATGAAATCACAAAGTTTTGTTCAGATCTACATATCGTAACAAATAAGCAGTTTTTGAAAATTTTGAATGTAAATTAATTGAACATGAAAATATTAAAACTCTAAAGCTTACAAAATTAAATTTAATGCAATCACTTGTTTCTGTAGTTTAACTCAACCATGAAATCAGTGTGTCTCACATCAAGAGTCAGACGCAACATCCACTTAAAAATTAAATGAGTGTACAGGTCACACTAGATTTGTCCTGTTATCTCTGTAGACAGAACCAAGTGGCAACAGTTAAATATCTAATGAATTAATCCATTAAAAATATACATGACTGGCTTTGAACTGTTTACTTAGTAAACAGCTAGTTGATCATATTTCACCAAGTTTAATATTTAAACTATAATTAAGTATTTGCAACACAAGTTCTTTCAGATAAACATGCCTACAATTATGAGGCAGGGTCCAAAAACATACGTAGAAAATAGGGACTAGTCAAGGCTATTTGTTCCTTTGAGCCTCCTCTACCATTCAACATGATCATGATCTAAACTCCATCTTCCGCCACTGTGCCATTATACTTTAATTACCTTAATTCTCTTACCAGAAATCCAGTGACCTCTTAAATTATTTATCATATCTCCTGGAATGTTCAATACATTTCCTAATATTAAATGTAAGAATCTGTTGCAGTTTATCTTGAAATGTTTTGAAGTATTGTTTTCAAAAGCTAAAGAGTACGCCTAGAAGTAGCAGTCTGAAGATAGAGTTGTGATCTATGATACTAACAATTTATCCTACAAGAAAACAATTCTACATAAATCACATAATGGAAAAAAAAAATCATTGTTCCATGTACATGTACATGCATAGAATTCTGTGTATTGAAGTTAAGGCTTTTGGGAATACATCAATTTTTGAAATGGTATGATAATCTCCACCGTTCCTGTGTACTTTTTGTCTAAGTGAACATTTGTCTGAGTAAAAAATAACCTTTACTTCTGAACCAGAGACTTCCAAAATTGTATAAATCACTGGTAAATATTCATGAACTAGTAAGATTAGAAAGAGATTAAGAAATTGAAGACTACCTGAGAAACAAACAGATCCTATGATATCTAATGAAAGGTAATTGCAATATTTAAAAGACATTTAAGACAGGTACATGAATAGGAAAGGTTTAGAGGGATGTAGGCCAAATATAGGCATGTGTTGCTAGTTCAGTTTGGGAAACTTGGTTGGCATAGATGAGTCTGTATTCATTCTGTATGACTCTATGACCCTGTAAGAGGAAACCTTTGCTAGCTTGTAATGGCTCCTTTTAATCAACATTTTAGCTTTGATTTTTATCCAAAATCCTCCTTTTACCAAACATTCCAACAACTTCAATGACTTTTAGTGCTCAGCTCAGAGGCATAAATGATGTGACATAAAACGTTATTTTTAATTCGTACAAATTCCATCCATATGAATGTTCTATAACTGAGGCTTTGCTGCTAAAAACAAGTAAAGCTCTTCAAATGGATCAAATAGCTTTTCTGACAGACCAAAACTTTCCTGATTAGTGAACAGAACCTTACATTTTAGACTGGTTCAACACGTTTATCTTGACCATTGAATATTTTTTAAAAATAGTATATCATAAATTAATTCCAAATAGGGACTACTATTAATTGTTTTAATATATTAGCAGTTGGCAAACATTATTACCATTCAAATTAATTTGCTGTGCACCATCCGAGGTGTTGACATCCTTCCAAATGTGTTCTACCTCAAAACACTGACAATACATGAGCTGAGGTACAGCCAATATTTGATAATTTTCCTGCTTTTATCCCTCTTTATTAATAAGATATTTTTATGGGATGTTGATGTTACTGCTAGGCCAGCAACATTTTGCTCATGAAAAGAGGGTGGTGAACTGTGTTTTTGAATTACAACAGTCTGTTGAAGTACTAATAGGAAAGGGGTTCCAAGATTTCAAAGCAGTAATTGAAGAAACAACACTGTAGCTCCAAATTAGGATGGTCTATGACTTGGAGGAGAACTTTGAAGTGAAGATGCATCTTCTGAATTGGACACGCTACCGCCACTCTGTATCCGTGTGGTGTGAATGCTGAAGGTGGTGGATGGGGTCAATCATGTGGGTTAGTCAGTAAGATGTATGGACAGAAGTAGGTCATTTCATCCCTTTTCCCCATAATCAGCAAGGGATTCGAGGGTTAAAAATGTCAATCTCAGCCCTGAATTTAGTTACGATTAAGCATTGACAGGCCTTTGCAGGAAAGAATTCAACAGATTCAACAGCCTCAGAGGAGAACTTTTTCTGATCTGTGTCTTAATTGCACGATCCCTTATCCTGAGATTTTGACATATGGTTCCAAAGTCTCCCACAAGGGGAAACAACCTTTCCACATGTACCCTTTAAAATCTGCTCAGAATCTTGTATTTGTCAATAAAAGTAGCCACTTATTCTTCTGAAGTTGAGTACAGGCCCAACCCACTCAACCTCTCCCCTGAAGACAGTGCCTCCATACCCGGTATCAGCATAGTCAACCTTTTTTGGACTGCCTCCAATGGCAATATATCTTTCCTCAGGCAAGGACCCAAAAATTATTCACAGTATTCCACCTGTGGTTTGAGTCTACAGTTTTAGCAAAAACTCCCTGCTTTTATTCTCTTTTTTTTTGAATTAAAGGCCAACATTCCTTTGCCTTATTACCTGCTGAACTTGAATGCTCAGTTTTTGTGATTCACTGATGAGGACACCCAAATTCCTCTGTCTTGTACCTTTCTGTAGTCTTTCTCTGCTTAAAAAAAAATTCAGCTCCTCTACTCTTCCTACCAAAATGCATAACCTCAAACTTCCCTGCATTATATTCCATCTGCCAAGTTTCTGTTCACTACACCTGTCTATCTCCCTCTGCCGACTCTTTGCGTGATCCTCACGACTTGCCTTCTTCCCTATGCCTTGTCCTTGATGAAGTCAAGCTTTCGAGTGTTGGAGCTGCACTTTTCCAGACAGGTGGAGAATACTCCATCACATTTCTGGCTTGTACCTTGTTGGTGACAGACAGGCTTTGGGAATAAACAAGTGAATTACTTGTCACAGAATTCCCAACCTTAGCCAAGGATCCTATATCCATTTTATTTTTCAAAATTGTTTTTTCAACATGTGCTTCCATAAATCTTTGAAGGTGGCAGGACATCTCCTACATGCTGAAGTTAATGTCCAGCTATTTAATAATTTTTGTTATTTTCTTGGACTGTAACTTGTGAAAAAATACATTCATTTCTATTTTTGTAAAACATGGCCGTACCAAATTTCTTTGCAATTATAGCTGAAAACAACTTCCACCCAATAAGTTTAACAATGTAAACAATCTTTTCAGTTAAGCAATTTTTGAAACTGAGGTATTGAGTGCACATTCAAAGGAAACTCAAGATGTTGTAAATTTTAATTGAAAACTTTTGTTTCAGCAAAAATAAAGAACATCTAAGCAAACAGCCCAATTGTTAACTTTTGAATGGCTTTAGTTCTCAGGTTTAAACAGAATAAAGTGATTAAATACATTTACAATATGACATTGAATCCAAAGAATGGGATTAAACAATAGATTGAAAAATGTGTATAATATTTAAATGTTATTATAAAGTGAATTCTTTTAATTTTATGTTATTTTCCAATGCAGCACAAGCATGTTCCATCTATAACCTAGGGAACTAGAAGATATTTTTTCATATTCATAAAATTAGCAGCAGTTGTCAAAATAAATGTGACAGTGAAAATTTGTTTATGTATTTATCATGAAAATAACCAAAGACACACAAACTCTTCAATCACCATGTTGGTATCTCTGATGGCCTGGAATGCTCACTTCTCACAGCCACTGATTAAATGTGAAATCTAGCTGGTCAGGTGTAAGTGAAAAATAATAACGATCATGTAACATGTTAATATGATCATTCTTGAAGGCACTTTGCCATTGGCATTTTACTGGTAAATATTAATGATACGCATGCATTTTCATATTGCATTTACTTCATTTTTGGAAGATGTCCAACTGTACAATTATATATACTGTTTATTCATAGTTAGCTTATGTTTAGAAAGAATCTTTGAGCTGTAAAACAGTATGACGACATATCTCTGATTATGATTATTGATACTGATACAAACAAATATGATGTGATTAATTCAGAATTACATAACATTAAAAAACATTACCTTAAGCATGTATATTAAATCGTTTTAAAAAGAACTTTTGAATGCATTTTGCAAGGCAAGATTGTTTCCACTTTTCCTTTTATCTGTGTCATCTCAAGAAGTACTCTGCAGTTGGCACCACATCAACTGAAAGCTCACATTTGCCCATGTGAATTTGAAACCTATGATATTATGGTTTGCTTGAACTTCATCTAACTTTTGGATTGTATTTACAACTATAATAATATAAATAGAAATTTGAATTAAAAAGTATAACTTTGCCACTTCTGAATTGTGCATAAATCACCTGAAAATTTATGAAAGCAAACAGTTAAGAAAGGACTGGCTAGCTAACTGGACACTGCAGGGTTTCTGACTTGGATAAGATAGCTTGAAATGATTCAAACACAAATTCCAAGTATAAACTTGGAATCAAATTAACTTTAAAAAGCTAAAAGCTTTTTCTCTTATGCAAGTTTAAAAACGTCAAGCCTAATATAGCACAGATTCATGATCTTAGTTCTAAGAAGGGATTTTTATATGGCTGTTTAAATCAAATTTCTATTCAAGTTTCAAGATATTAATATTGGGCTGACATTGCTTAAAATTATATATTTCTGCAGAACAAATTTAAGACCAGATTTAATGTTTGAAACAATTGCAAGACAAAATGAAGGAATCACAAATCAGAATTCAATACTGGTTCAACACAGCACATTATGAACATCAGAGGAAATTAAACTCAAGCAGAGTACGTACATGCACTGAAGCATTATTGCTAGTCTATACCCTTCACACTTCTGAGAGCACATCATCCTAATCACTATGACCTTCTACAGGGTCAGCAGCAGAGTTCCATCAGAGACACAATGCAAGAGTGTTTCCAGAATTAAACCAGCATTTTTAAAATACTTACAACAAACTGTGGCTCTTAGCAGACTTCGAGGGAACAGAATTTGAAACAATATTTCAGAAAACTTTGTTTTAACTGACACCCTCAATAAATTATACACCTCAAATACTGGAATTTTACCATATTATCGCGATCTTTGTGATGTTCGAGTAGTCAGTTGAAGATGTGGGTGAGAAGGCTCTCTGCCAGTAAATTTTATTGAAGGCAAAGTTGCATTGTTATTTATAAAATTTATGTAAATAAAGTACAACAGTGATGCATATATTCCCTGCATTACATTTCTATTACTTAGTGTGTGTTTTTATATTGATCATGTGGACCTTTTGATCAACCAGAACATTTGATCAACTGGCATATTCTTGGTCCCATATGTGCCGGTTAATAAAAAAGTTTGCTGTAATAACATCCATTACATACTGAGCAATTTCTGAGCGTTTAGGGAAAACTCCAGATTGTTATGATTTAGAAATTAAAAGTTGTACTTGGTTAGCTTTCAGGTTCCAGATATAAACCTTTGCCTTCACCTGAATTTGCAACAAAGTCCACAACATTATTCAATATGCCAAGCACTTTACAACAGCTTCCTCTTACAATACAAACAAGTACTTCAAAATACCACTTAATACTGATGCATGCAAGATATAGAGATAAACTGGTGCTCAGATGTAAACCGTAAATAGCCTGTCATGGATAATAAACAAGGAGGGAACATTCAGCCTTTTGATCTCTGCGGACAACTTTGTTCTTACTCAATCAAGTGGCTTATCATGGACATTAACAAAGGTAGTTAATCCCTATCTGGTATTTGTGTAAAGAAATCAGGAAGTTACAAGGAGATTTTGTGATGTCACAAATGAAAATGAACTGGATAAACGCAGCCAGAAGAAAACATGATTGCGCATCCAAAATTGATCAAACACAGTTACAATTCACAGAAAAAAAACTATTATGTGTTGTACAAAATCTTTCTTCACTGCCTGTACAATATGACCCCATTTGCTAGAAACATCTTAACAACTTCATAAGGTAGTATTACGCAAAATTTATTTATCCAACACATAAATGCCTCACATTCTTATAAGGAAGTAACAATCTTACCAAAGGTGCCAAAGGCTAGATCCCATGGTGAACTGATTGATTGTTCCACTCCTGTCCTACCACCTTCTTGGTCGGTTCCCTGAACTCCTGTTCCTGCTATTGTGCTTACTATTTCTGATGTAAGGTCAATCTAAACACAAGAAGAGATAGTGTCTGTCAAAATATATTTAAAATGTTCGTTTTTAAAAATCAATTTCTGATAGTTACCTTACTTGCATTTCAACTGTTCTCAAAAAAAGAGAATTAGATGTAGTATAGTCGCACAAGTCAGCTATCTGTTCACTTGCTGGTTGCCCAAACTCATTTGAAGACTTCAGAACGGCTTTCAGTTCCTATAATGTAAGCTGTTTTTTTTTTGGGTCCAGTTCAAGACATTGGTTGAAGTCCATTTACGTTGGGCAGGCTTCCCTCACACAGAAGACCATAACTGGAGCAGGTTAACAATCTGCCTAAACAGGTTCTTAGAACAAAACTTTCAGAAGACAGAATCCAGTGTATCTGAGTCCCAATTTTACATTGTGTAATTACATGTAAAATGGGATAAATTTTAAAGCACAAATCAAATTTATTCTGAAATTTTGTGATCAACAATGACTTTAAGGCAAAGCTACCATTTTCAACAGAAACGAATTCACGTAATATCTACGAGATAGGTTTTTGGAGCGATTTATGGTAGATCCCACGAGGGAACAGGCAATTCGGATTTGGTGCTGTGTAATGAGGCAGACTTGATTGGGGATCTTAAGATGAAGGAACCCCCTGGGGACAGTGACCATCATATGAGAGAACTCACTTCACAGTTTGAGATGGAGAAGGCGAAATCAGATAAACAGTATTACAATTGAGTAAAGGGAATTACACTCAGCTCTACCCCTTGATTCTCTTGAAGTTTTGGTATGCTGCTGGCGTCTTGGACAGCAAAACCTGATGCTAAGTACCTATCGAGTTCCTCTGCTATTTCTTTGTTCCCCCATTGCTACTTCTCTAGCTTCATTTTCCAGCTGTGCAGCGTCCACTCTAGCCTCTATCTACGTTTTCAATAGCTAAAAAAAGTCACGTTATCTTCTTTTATATTACTTTCTAGCCTCATATTTTACTTTCTACTCTCAAATTTTATCACCATCCCCTTTATAGGTTTTATTATTATCCTATGCTGTTTTACAAAGGCTTCTCAATTCTCTTTCACCATATTTTGTTTTGTTTTTATGCTGACTTCCCTTCTCAGCCAAGGTTGCCTCAAAGAATAGGGATAAAGGGGTCTTTTTCAACTTGGCAGCCAGTGACTAGTGGAGATCCGCAGAGGTCAGCATTGGAATCACAACTATTCACATTATACATTAACGATTTGGACAAACAAACTAAGGCATTGTTGCCAAGTTTGCATATGACACGGCGATAGGTGGAGAGATAGTACTGTTGAGGTAGCAGGGAGGCTGCAGAAGGACTTGGATAGGGTTGGAGAGTGGGCAAAAGAATGGCAGATGGAATACAATGTGGGCAAGTGTGAAGAATAGAGGTGTAGACTATTTTCTAAACAGGGAAAGGCTTTGGAAATTTGAAGCATAAGGGACTAGGGAGTCCCAGTTCTGTACTCTCTTAAGGTCAGCATTCAGGTACAATTTCGAAGGCAAATGCATGTTTGCAATCATTTCAAGAGGGCTAGAATACAAGAGCAGAGATGTACTGCTGAGATTCTACAAGGCTGTGATCAGACCACATTTGGAGTATTGTGAGCAGTTCTGGCTTTAGATCTAAAGAAGGATGTGCTAGACTTGGGGAGGTCTAGCTGGGTTGAAGAGCTTGTCATATAAGGACTGGTTGAGAACTCTGGGTCTGTACTGAATGGAGTTTTAAAGGATGAGAGGAATCTGATTGAAACTTACAGAGTATGGACAGGCTTCAATAGAGTGGACGTGGGGAAGATGTTTCCAATCATAGTAGAGATTAGGACCCGACAGCACAATCTCAGAGTGAAAGGACGACCCTTTTACAACTTAGATCAGGAGGAATCTCTTCAGAGGATGGTTAATCTGTGAAACTCATTTCCACAGCAGGCTGTGAAAGCCAAGTCTTGAATTTATTCAAGACAGACATAGATAGGTTCTCGAATGGTAAGTGGATCAAGGGTTATTGGGAGAAGGCAGGAGAATGGGGCTGAGAAAACATATCAACCGTGATTGAAAAGTAGAGCAGACTCAGATGAGTCGAATGGCCTAATTCTGCTCCTATATCTTTTGGTCTAAAACAGTGTAAAATTGTAATCAGTAAATTTCATCATTTTTCTGAGATGCTGTTTTGTCCAATATGCATAGCCTTTCTTTCTTCTTTTTCTCTCTCCTTTTCTCGAAGACAGTGCTTCCTTTCTGGGATAAGCTTCTAAAGTCATTGGCCATCCTCTAGTGTCCTACATAAAGGACCATTCTTCATTTTTGAAGAAAATCACATTTGTCACAGGCTATTCAACCATGGAGCCAGTTCCTGCCCTTGCTTCATATTTACAGATGCACATTTCCAGCCAAGAGTTAGCATCAACGATCGGGAATACGAAACTTGGCTGAATTTTTCTCCATTATTCAGGAGCAATAAACTCTTGCAACTTACCACTGTCCCAGCTGAGACTGGCTGTTCAGAAGACATGCTGACCCGGTTATTCATGTGGGAATTTGCAACACTTGTTCTAAAATAACATCTTTAGTTTAACATGAAATATTATATATAAAAAGTTGAGTGATCATACCAACTCAGCCCAGAGACAGACCCATGTGATCTAATCACAAGAGGGACAGAAACCCAAACCAAAATCAACTCAAAAATCAAACGAAAAGTGATAGTTTTTAAAACTTGACACTTTAACTAGGATTGCTTCTTTTTTAGACACAAAGATGCAGAGAAAGACAAAGGCATTACTGCTGTATTGGTTAAAAGTTGGTTACGAGTTCAAAATTAAGGGAACTGGGCTGACAGGACATTGAGATTTAAAGAACAATGAGTCACCAAGGTGGGCCTTGCTGGTGAAAGTTGGTGCTGGGATAGTCCAACCGAGTAGAAAGATTTTTGAAGGACATCAAACATTCTGGCATGGCAAAGAAAAGTGCTGGAAGCTGAGGATCTGTTGGGATTTAATCTTGTATTATTACCCATCTGCCAGAAATGTAACCTATAGCAAAAGGAGTTGAAAGATGCATCCAGTTGAGCTAATTAGTTAACACAAAAGCGCTTATTACTTATTTCTGCCAGTCTCTGGGAAATTAAACTCTTCCTAAAAGTATGTCTCTGTAAGGATCATGACAATCCTCCAGACTATCCGGTTTCAGGTGTTCAAACTACTCATTTCCTTAAGCTGAGTCATGTGTAACTAGATACTAAACATTTCTAATTCTGGCCCCTTGTAACTCCCTTATTTAATTGCTCTACCAGCAGGAGTCATGCCTTCAACTGCCTAAACTCTGGTATTCCCTTTCTAAACCTCTCCTTTAAGATTTTGCTCAAAACCTACCTCTTTGACCAAGCATTTGCTCATCTGTCCTTGTATTTCATGTGGTTGGTCAAATTTTGTTTCATGACTCATGATGTTTTAATGTATTAAAGGTGCTTTGTTAATGCAATGTGTTAATGTAATTGCACCATACACCAATGAGTCATTTTTAGATTGCAAACCAAAACAGTTAAAACATATAATAGTTTATCTAATGTAAATGAGTGTCAGTTGTTTTTTCTCCCCCCTCTTAACTAGACGTGATGTTATTTGATAAAACCAAGATTACACAAAGCAGTAGAATGGATCCACAAACTGTCAATATGACACAAAACTGTAATCTCAAGTTATAAATTAAAATAAATAAAGCAAAGTAACAGGCACTTCATGGAAATAGTCCTTCATAAACTTCCAGCATCTGCCACAGCACAACTTATTTGTCACTACAGACAGCTTTTTCCTTACCTTTCTTATTGCATGGTTCTCTGTGTCTGCCACATAGATGATATTACCCTTTATCAATACTCCTTGAGGAGAATTAAAACTAGCTTCAAAAATGCTCCCATCTTTCCAACCGCTCTTTGGTCCTAGATTAAAAAAAACACATTAACAGCATCAAACTGCACCATCAAAATATCAGAAGTGCTGGGAAAAATGTTAAATAGATGCACACAAAAGTGTACCCCTTAGAAAATCTGGGAAGATAGTTTTGCGGAACAAGGAAATGGCAAAAGGAGTTAAACAGAAATTAAACAGAAATTTTGCACCAGTCTTTAGGGTGGACGATACTTTGAACATTTCATTATTACTAAAGAATACGAGGGAGGAATTAAGTACAATCACCATCACTAAAGATGTAATATTAGACAAATTAATGGGGCTAAAGGCAGATAATTCCCCTGGCCCTAACGGCCTGCATCCAAGGGTCCTAAAAGAAGTAGCTACAAAGTGGATGGATTGGTTGTAATTTTCCAAAAATCCTTGGATTCTGGAGAAGTACCATAGGATTAGAAAACTGCTAATTTGACATGCTGATTCAAAAAGAGTGGGAGGCAAAAAGCAGGTAACTATACATTGATTAGCTTAACATCTATTGTTGGAAAAGTACTGGAATCAATTATTAAGAAAGTAATAACAGAACATTTGGAAAATCATAATCAAATCAAGCAGAGTCAGCATGGCTTCATGAAAAGAAATCATATCTGACTAACTTATTGGAGTTTTAGAGAGGAACCAGTAGATACATTATATTTGGACTTCCAGAAAACATCTTAAAAAAAAAAATCACAAAAGGTTAAGTCACAAGATCACGTGGTGTTGGAGGTAGTACATTGAATGGATAGAGAATTGGCTCATGGACAGGAAACAGCAAGGGTTATTTTTAAGGTTGGTGACCTGTGACCACTGGGGTTTCAGAGGAACAGATCTTGGACCACAACTATTTACAATATGTGTTAATGACTTGGAGGAAGGAAGTGAATGTACTATAGCCAAATTTGCAGACAATCCCAACTGTATAATCACTGTACAGGTACACCTGGATGCTATGGTGGTTCAGTGGTTAGCACTGCTGCCTCACAGCACCAGGGACCCAGGTTCAATTGCATCCTTCAATTACTGTCTGTGTGGAACTTGCATGTTCTTCTTGTATCTGTGTGGGTTTCCACCAGATTTCCTCCCACAATCCAAAAGATGTGCAGGCTAGGTGGATTAGCCATGGGAAATGCAGGTTTTGGGGCGGGCGGGATGGCGGTGGTGGTGGTGGCCAGGTCTGGGAGGTATGCTTTTTGGAAGGTTGGGGCAGACTCGATGGCCTGAAAGGCCTCTTTCCACACTGTTCTGTTCTGTTCTTCTACAGGTGCAGCAGGTAATCAGGAAGGCTAATGGAATGTTGACCCTTATTTCAGTGTAACAGTAGGGAAGAAAAACAGTAGTCGCTGGAAAAGCTCAGCAGGTCTGGCAGCATCTATGAAGAGAAATCAAAGTTAACGTTTCAGGTCCTGTGATCCTTCCTAAGAACTCCAAGGAAGGGTCACCAGACTCAAATCATTAACTTTGATTTCTCTTCACAGATATTGCCAGACCTGATGAGCTTTTCCAGCAATTTCTGTTTTTGTTTCTGATCTACAGCATCCACAGTTCTTTTGGTTTTTAACGATAGTGGGGAAGTCTTACTGCAACTGTAAAAAGTTGCAGTAAGTGATGAGTTTTGGTCCCCTTATTGAATGACTGCTATCATTTATTTGGAGGTAGTTCACAGAAGGTACACCAGGATGATCTCTGGTATGAAGGGATTGTCTTATGAACAAAGGTTAAACAGGTTGGAAATCTACTCACTGGAGTTTAGAAGTGGGAGAGGTGATCTCATTGAAAGATACAGGATTCGTACAGGATTAGGATGGATGAATGAATGCTGACAGGATCTTTCCCCTCACGGGAGCATCTAGGATCAGAGAGCACAGTCTCAGATAAAGGGGTGCCAATTTAAGACAGCGATACGGAGAAACTTCTTCTCTCAGATGGTTGAGTGTTTTTGGAAGTCCTCGTCACAGAGAGGTGTCAGGGCCGAGTCCTGGTGTATATTTAAGGCTCAGATAGACAGATTCTTGATCAATAGAGAAATCAAGAATTACGGGCAAGGGCAGGAAAAATGAACATGAGGAATGTCAGATCAGCCACGATCCTACTGAATGACGGAACAGGCTCGAGGAGCTGACTCCTGTTCTCGTTTGTACTAATTTATGGTCTTACAAAAGGATATTAAAGAGCATCCTTCAAAAATGCCAATAATCATCCTAAATCAACACCACAAAAACCAATGATCGGGTCATTATTGCTATTTGCTGGTCCTTGTTGTGTGCAAAGTGGCGGCCATCTTTTCTATATTACAACAGTCACTACACTTTAAAAATGTATTGTTGGCTGGAAAAGGATTTGAGATGTCTAGTGATTGTGGAATGTAAGATTTTGTGTTCAGAAGTCAAACTTTCAGATATAGAGCATATTGCTTTTCAATTTTTAATCAACATTTGCTCATGTAACTTTAAAAATGTTTTGTACAAGCACATTTCACATTTTAGTACAGAGCTGCCTCATATTTAATCACAAGATCATTCTTAAAATAGCTAAGAAGATGCATTTTTGAAATAAATAAATACTCTCTACTGAGCTTAAGTCAATGCAACTCCAATCAGCTTTATTTGTATTGCTCAGAGCCCTTTCTGTTATAAGATTGTGTTTGTAAACCAAATCACATTTTTTTTAAAACTTGGATTTAGGTGTAGCTTTACTACCAAGGAGAATTTTGTTACGCAGTCATTGTCATTATGGCATAGGAGGAGGCACTTCAGCCCATTGAGACTGTGCTGACTCAATCGAATCAATCCCACCCTCCTGTTATGTTCTTATAGTTGTGCAAGCTAAATTCCCTCAACAGCCCATTTAATTTTGTTTTGAAATCACTCATGATCTCTGCTTCCACTACCCTTGCAGTCAGTGAGTATCCATAATTAGTTGCCTGCTATATGAAAGAATCTTCCAGAAATAAGTCATAAAGATGCACTAACTATTTGGCAGTGATTATTACTCAAAACTGATTGTACCCTTACTGCATTTATTACAGAGTCCCAAATTACAACATGTACAATTACAATTTGTTCAGCTTACATTTTAATTCGATCCAGGCTGCCCTGTACCTATGAAGCTGGCAGCATGACACATCTGTTTGTCAAGATACAAAAGACCACAAATGGTAAAAATCTACACTGAACATTTATAATGCACAGCAGGTTAATCAGCATTAAAAATTGAATGAGACAGTTCCCAAGTAAATCTTTATAGCTTGTTTAATTTTTCTTAGGTGCTGGTCAACCTCTCATATTTCCAGAATTTCTTAGTTTAGAGACATATCTTCTGTATTGCCATGTGGAATATCTATAATAAGTTAACTGTGTTGTTTAGAAACAATAAATAGCTTTGTTGGGTGCTATCAATTGATAAAATATATTTTTGTTACGAATGCAAGAATCCAAAAGGAAAAGCTCTTACCTCCAACTGCATGAAGAATTTCTCCATTCTTTTCGGTCACCAAAATCCTATGATGGCCAGAGTCAGCAATTGCTAGTCTACCTGTAGCACTATCTACTGCAATTTTACCCGGAAAAAGCAATGATGAAGGTGGCAAAAAATCTTTGTATAATTTCAATTTGACGGCATGATCCTTAATTTCTCCTTTTTCTTTGTAGTACTTCAAAGTCACTGAAATAAAGGAAAAAAGTTTTTCCTTGTGTCCTTCTCCAATCAGCGTGAACAGAATATTTCCTCGTGGACCTAGAATTACGAGTGTTGGCCAACATGTCACCTCAAGCTCTTGCCACAATTTTGCATCAGCATCATTCACAACAGGATGGGTAATATTATAGCGAAGGACAGCACTCTGAATGTTCTTAAGAACCTTTTCATTTGGAAACTTTGCTGAATGAACACCGACAACTACTAGTCCATCTGAAATGAAAGAATTAATACAATATTAAATCAGATGCACAACGAGGAAAAGCTCCGAAGATAAATGATTACTGTACAGTGGTCAAATTAACACTAACAACAAATTTCAGAGCAACCACCTATTCTATAGCCACAAGAGAAGCTAAGCTAAGAAATAGTCATAAAGCCAGAAAATTTATATGTCCAACATTCTGCAATATGGAACGGTTTTCACACTGAAGTTGCAGTATGCTGAAAGGTATGAAATGTACAATTTTACAGTTCCTTTATATTCTGTAATTTTCATACTTATTAAAAGTGCTCTCCTCTTCTTTTAGGGGAAGGCAGTTAGATAAGCAGTCTGTTGCTTTTGAGGTAAATCACAATAATCATGCTTTAATGCTGGATGTTGCAACATTTAAAATGTAAGCAAAGTTTTGTCTATAAAATTGATTCACAGACACCCTCTTGAAATTGAGAAAATACTTGTGTATTTCATGTTGTGTCCCACTAGGGCATGTCAACTTGACTCCTTAGTTGAAAAATACTATTCCTAAGTACCATTTAAAATTGGTCTCAAATTTTATATTGTCTAGATGTTTTATTTATAACAAGATAAATGAATATCACAAAACAGATATATGTTCATTTAAGTTGAGAGTTTGCTGTGTGCAAATTGATTGCAAGCTTTAAGTAGTTAAATGGCTGCAAAATACTTTGAGATATCCTGAACACGTGATAAGATATTGTAAAATGCATTTCTTGTTTTGCTACCGAACTAGGATGCCCAACGTTTGTGCTACCCACGTGAATAGTATCATTGTTAATTCCTTTTCATCTCTAGAGACTGATTATAGTTGAGGAAAATAGAAACATAGGAAGAAGTGTAGGCCATTTAATACGATCATGGCTGATTGAACTCTTCAATGCCTTTACCCAACCTGCCCCATAATCCTACGTGCTATTGCCAGTAAGAAATCTACCAATCTCTACCTTAGATGTATTGAAAGGCCGAGCGTCATTAGCCTTCAGTAACAAGGAAAATAATCTGCCTGCATCTATCAAGAATTTTGTATGTTTCGATGAGATCACCTTTCATTCTTCGAAATTCTAGAAAACATAAGCTTATTTTGCCCAATCTCTCTCGAAATCTTGAATCAAATCTGCTAAAACTTTGTAGCACTCCTACTATGGCAGTAATATGCTTCCTGAGATAAACAACTCACCGCTTCACTCAGCAACTGCTGTCCACCATCTACAAGGCAGAAGTCAGGAGTGTGATGGAATATGGCCCACTTGCCTGAATGAGCATAGCTCCAACAACACACAAGAAGCTTGACATCAGCCAGAAAAAAGCTGTTTGCTTGATTGGCACTACATCCACAAACATTCACTACCTCCACACCCAGTGCTCAGTAGCGGTGTGTACCATTTACAAGATGCACAGCAGAAATTCACCAAAGGTCCTGAGATAGCACCTTGCAAGTCCACAACCACTTCCATCTAGAAGGACAAAGGCAGCAGACACATAGAAACCCCATCACTCACAAGTTCCCCTCCAAGATATTCACCATCCTGCCTTGGAAATATGTCACCCTTCCTTCAGTGTTACTGAGTCAAAATTCTGGAACTCCCTAACAGCATTGTGGGTCTACCTATAGCACATGGACTGACGCAGTTCAAGATGGCAGTTCACCATCACCTTCTCAAGGGCAACTAGGGATGGGCAACAGACGAATGAAAAATAACAAGAACAAAACTGCACACAGTAGTCCAGGTATTAAAAAAGATCCTATACATCTAAAGCAATACTTCCCTATTCCTGTACTCAAATCTTCTTGCAGCAAAGGCTAACAATCTATTAGCCTTCCTACAATCTATTAACAATCTATTAACCTTGCTGCACCTGCATATTAGCCTTCATTAACTTATCTACAAGGACATCTAGGTGCTTTTTTACATCTACATTTTCCATTCTCTTACTATTCAAGAAGTGCTCTGCACATCTGTTCCTGCTACCAGAGTGGATAACCTTATATTTTTTCACATTATTTTTGAAAAATATGTATGACAATTTTCTCACTTTAATGCTGAAAAAAGAAATGCTAGAAGGTACACAACAAACAAGTCGAATTATCTGATCTAACAATTACCAGTTAAAAGATAGAGCACTAATAAATAAGACATTCACACGCATTCTTGTCCAAAATGTGCATTTGGAACTTAGAAATTTACTCACCTAGTTGCACTAGACAGAGAGTTACGCATTGGGCACAGCTAACATCCCAAGTGATATGAATGAAATAGCAAATTATATCAGTCCTGTGTTACTGTTTCTGGTATTGATGCTCCATATTCAGATCTAATTGATTGAAAAATGAATCCTGGAGCCTTTTCCCAGTTTAGTAATTCCCTTTCTTCTGTACTGCTACAGTCAAGGGATCTTTAGGAGCTCAGCATCATGTAACACTTCATATCATGGGGAATGGCCCTATGTAGAAGGGAATTGCTGAAGTTCCGATAATGTTTTGCATTGCCTGTGGCAAAAGGAGACAATCTAGATAGATAGTGCTTAAGAATCCCTGAAAATTTTTGTCTAGTAATGGTTTAAAATTTGAGTGGCATTTCAGTAGCAGATTTACATGCCTAAAGGGATTTGATTTTCGTTTTCATGCAACAACGCTGCAATTCCTGTTATTAACTTAAAGATGTGAATTTATGTAACAACTAAATAAAATATTATTTTATACCCAAACATGTATATTTTGAAGTACAAAATTAATTTACAGTCCTGAATAATTTCTTCCACATCATTTAATTTGGTGAATATTTCTCTGCATTTTGTTCTGAAGTGTTCCTTACAGTTCATTATCTTGTACTTTTCTTCCCCAATTAAATAGTCATTATATTTTAAAATATTTTCAATTGACTACAAAATGCAAGCAGCCTATTTTTAGTATTAATGGCACCAAGTTGTCTGAGATGACATTGCCAACAATTTGGGTGGTACACAGTACCTTGGATCTCCTTATACTTGATTTGTATTGTTATGATCCCAATTGATGTTCTTACTGGATAAGTCAGATCCCAGACTGAAGTTTGGCTTGATACTTTTTTTTTGGTTTTACTATGGGGCACTCAATTAAAGTGTGTAATGCTGCATGTTTGGTTTTAACAATGAAAGACAAGTTTATTATGCACAATAAATGAAGATAAAATAGAATACACCAAACTAATTACAAACAATATATGTTTAAAGAATTTCACACACATAGTAAAATATTGTAAATTTCCATTAATCCCAACAGCGCTCTTTTACAGGACTCACACCAGACAGAATTCCCTCTCTACCATGTCTAACAGGTTTAATTCAATTGTGGCTTCAATTTACAGTCTTGAGAATCTGATAGCCTCTTCTTAGAGTCTTCATTCAATTGAGCTTAGATATTTTCAGATTCAAATACCCCTTCCAAGTTTTGAATACACACTTTTGGTCCATAGCTTTAAAATTGAATTCACACTGAGATAGCCTACTTCTAAACGATCTTCCTTTCTCAGGAGCAAATATTTTACATATCCAGCTTCAAGCAAGGCTTCTATAAAACCTGGCAAACTGCTATGGGTGTTTTCCCAATAATAAAAACAATCTAATCCAGAATCTTCTGAAAGCCTAATGCACTACATTGTTTTTCAAAACAATGAGAGAGAGTTTTTGGTATTTAATGTGGTGTTGTTTGCATTGGGATAGTTAGCGGTGAATAAAGTAAACAATCAGTGGCTATAGAAATACTTGTAAGTCAAATCACTAAACCCCTTCAGAAACACAGACCAAAACCCACATGCCGCAAGCTCAAATTCAAACTTTAATAAATACTAAAACATAGATAAATCACACACCGTACATCACAGTATGCAACTTTCATCACAGATTAACCTTTGCCGAGTTACCAAATCCCATTTGTTTCATTATTCTACGTACTTTCTGAAGATCATTTAGATATATTTTTAGCAATCCCAAAAGATTGGATTTTACTATCCATGACAACAATGGAAGCAGCAAAGTTGTTATTTAATGGATAACGTTGTTAAGTTTAAAAAAAGACAAGCAAACTGCATTAAAGGAACATGGGGACACTTGCAAATAATACCACAACATATTAAAATTTGTTCAAGAAATTACAAATCAGTTTTGTATCAGTATATCCAAAAACAGATCTAAACAACTGATCCACATGATATCATTTGTCATGCTTTAAAATATGTCCATGTAATTTCAGCTTAAAAATGTTTTGTGACACTTAAAGAAATTCAAATTGTTTGATAAGGAGGAAACTTTCAGTTAAAGTAACTAGACAAAGATTCTTTCCTCCTAGCTTTAATCTTAAATAGAATGCAAGTTAAACGTGTTCCAGTGAAAATAAAAGTCCGAAGCATCTGCTACTTGTCTAGGCAGTGAAGTAATGATTTCTGAGTTCTGAGTTCTGAAGAAGCGTCACCGGATCCAAAACGTTAACTCTGTTTTTTCCATTACAGATGCTGCCAGAACTGCTGAGCTTTTCCAGCAACTTTGTTTTTGTTCCTGATTTACAGCATCCACAGTTCTTTCAGTTTTTGTTTGAACTTAAGGAATGGGCGGCCACCAGACAGAAGGGCACCTAGCGGGTATTGAGAGAATCCCCCCAAATGCATCTCTCTCATTTTTTTCTGGTTTTGGAAAATGGTGAGCATGACTGTTCCTCTGTTAAAGGCAGCAACATCAAGGCCATGGCAAAGTGGGTAGTTTAACTGTTCATGGAGGGAGGAAGAAGTGTAGAAGGGTAACAGTGATAGGAGATTTGTTAGCGAGAAGAGAAGATGGGTGCTTGTGATCACAGACTTGATTCCAAGATGGCATATTGCATCCTCAGATACTAGGGTCAAGGCTGTTACAGATGGTTGCACTGCATTCTGAAGGGAGAGGGTGCACAGCCAGAGGTCATTGTCAATGCTGGGACCGATGATGTCAGAAGAAAGAGAAGTGAGTT
Source organism: Ginglymostoma cirratum (assembly GCA_024137785.1). NCBI lineage: Eukaryota > Metazoa > Chordata > Chondrichthyes > Orectolobiformes > Ginglymostomatidae > Ginglymostoma > Ginglymostoma cirratum. The sequence continues at coordinate 20,688,925 of JAHRHZ010000140.1, forward strand.
TGCAACCACACTTTAGGGAGTTAGGTAGGAAATTTCTTCAAGGGCAGTAATCTCCAGATTACTCCTGGCAGCACACAGTAGTGAGTATAGAAATAGAAGGATAGAGCAGATGAATGCATGGCTGCAGAAATGGTGCAAGAGGGAAGGCTTTACATTACAGAATCAGAGATGTACAGCTTTGGAAATAGACCCTTTGGTCCAACTCGTCCATGCTAACCAGGCATTCTAAATAAATCTAGGCCCATTTGCCAGCATTTGGCCCATATCCCTCTGAACCCTTCCTGTTCATGTATCCATCCAGGTGCCTTTTAAATGTCGTAATTGTACCAGCCTCCACCACTTCCTCTGGCAGCTTATTCCATACACACACCATCGTCTGTGTGAAAACATTGTCCCTTAGGTCCCTTTTATATCTTTCCCCTCTCACCTTAAACCAACGCCCTCTAGTTCTGGACTCCCGTACCTTGGGAAAAAGACTTGACTAATCACCCTGTCCATGCCCCTCATGATTTTATAAACCTCTATAAAATGTGACCACTCAACCTCTAATGTTCCAGGGAAAATAGCCCCAGCCTATTCAGTCTCTCCCTATAGCTCAAACCTTCCAACACCTGGGAACATTCCTGTAAATTTTTTCTGCACCCTTTCAAGTTTCACAACATCTTTCCTGTAGCAGGGAGACCAGAACTGAATACAGTATTCCAAAACTGGCCTAAGCATTGTCGATTACAGCCAAAACATAACATCCCAACTCCTATACTTAATGCACTGACCAATAAAGGCAAGTGTACTAAATGCCTTCTTTATGGCCCTGTCTACCTGTGACTCCACCTTCAAAGAACAATGAACCTACATTCTAAGGTGTCTCTGTTCGGCAACACTCCCCAGGACCCTAACATTACGTGTACAAGTCCTGCCCTGACTTGCCTTACCAAAATGCAACATCTCACATTTATCTAAATTAAACTTCATCTGTCACTCTTCGGCCCATCTGATCAAGTTCCCATTGTACTCTGAGATAACCTTCTTCACTGTCTACCGCAACACCAATTTTGGTGTCATCTGCAAACTTACTAACCATTCCTACTATGTTCACATCCAAATCATTTATATAAATGACAAAAGGCAGTGGGCCAAGCACCGATCCTTGTGGAACATTGCCAATCACAGTCCGCCAGTGTGAGAAACAACTTTCCACCACCGCCAATACCACCACTCTTTGTCTCCTTCGAATTAATTTTGTATCCAAATGGCTTGCTCTCCATAGATTCTATGAGATCTAACCTTGTCAACCAGTTTGGGACCATACATGGCAACTATACAAGTAGATCTGCTATAACACGCGTTGTGTTCACGCGAATTGGCTATAACACGGTTAATGAATAATAGACGCTGTTTGGATAATGCGAACTTTCTGCTGTACAGGTGTAGTGATTTCCCTATAACGCAACTTTCTAAGGTGATTTTCTATAGAGTGATGTCTCACAAGAACACAACTATCGCGTTATAGCAGAACTACCTGTACAAGTTGTATGGGTTACATCTGAACAGGAATGGAGCCAACATCCTTGTGGGGAGGTTTGCTAATGCCGTTGGGGCAGAATTAAACTGGATGGGCAGGGGAATTGGATCCTGACTAGTTCAGAGGGAAGACAATCTGAGGTGGAAGTAGAAGTTAAAAGATGAGTCTGGAAGGCAGACAGAATGTAGGCTGGATAAAGAAGTGAATTTAGCAAACAAAATGGAATATATTTGAATGCAAGGTGCCTGAGGTATGACAGCAATGAGCTGAGGGCACAAATAGGCACATGGATTATGTTATCATAGCTTTGACCAGGACTTGGCTGAAAGATGGGATGGATTGGCAGCTCAATATTCCTGCTTAGCGGGCATTCATATGAGACAGTAGGGTTAGAAGTGAAGGAAGGAATCAAATAAAGCAACGACAAGGGCTTTTTATCTTGGAACGATCAACAAACAAAGCCAAATTAAACCAAGGAACTGCAGATGCTGGACAGCTGAAACAAAAGGAGAAATTGCTATAGAAACTCAGCAGGTCTGGAAGCATCTGTGAGGAGAAAGTAGAATTAATGTTTCACAGATGCTGCCAGACCTGCTGAGTTTCTCCAGCAACTTCTGCTTCTGTGTCAATGGAGCCATATGAGTAGAAGTGAAAAAACAAGAGGCAAACACACAGTTGGATGTATATTATTCACCTCCTAAACAGTCAGGGAGAGATAGAGGATCAAATATGTATTCAAATTTTAGAGACCAGGAAGAATAATAAGGCAGTAAAAATGTAGAGGATTTTAATAACCAAAAAATTAACTGGGCTAGGAACGTAAGAGATACAAGCAGGAGTAGGCCATACAACTGTTCAAGCCTGCTGCACCATTCTATAAGATCATGGCTGATTTGCCCAGGTTCCTTAGCCCCTCTCTTATGCCAGCTCCTCATAATTTTTAAATCCTCAATATTTCAAAAAAATCTAACTCTGGTTTAAATATTTGCAGTGATCTAGTCTCCACAACTTTGAGTTACAGAATTCCAGACATTCACAATCATCAGGGAGAAGAAATTCCTTTGAATCTTGGTTTAAATAAGTATTTCCCAATTCTGTAACTATGTCCCCAGTTCAATATTCCCACAAGAGTGGAAACATCTTCTCCACATCTACCCTGTCAAGCTCCCTCAGATTACGTTACATTACAACAAGATCAGCCCTCATACTTCTAATGAATAAAGGCCAAACTTGTTTAACCATGCTTGACAAGGTCACCCCTCCATCTAAGAAATCAGCCTAGTGAATCTATTTTGACAACCTCCAATGCAACTATATCCCTTTCGGTACAATATTGTACATGGTACTCCAGGTACAGCCTCATCAACATACTGTACCATGTAACAGGTCCTTCCCATTTTCAAAGTCCAATCTGTTGCAATAAAGGCCAAAAATTCAATTTGTCTTCTTCAATACTTGCTGCAAATGAATGCTAACTTTTTGTGTTTCATACACATGAACACCGAGATTCCCCCTATGCTGCACTTTTTTTGGAGTCTCTCTCTACTTCCTACCAAAGTGCATAAACAAATATTTTTCCACATTAAACTCCATGTGCCAAGTTTTTGCTCACTGACTCATCCTATCTACATCCCATTGCAGATTCCTTATCACAAAATACCCTCCCACCTATCATTACACCATCATCCAATGTAGATACATTACAACATTACCCCTTCCATCAAGTTGCTAACATAGATAGGAAATAATTCAGGCCTAAGGAAAAATCCTGTGGTACTTTTACTTACTGTAGAGTTGACAAGGAGGACACAGTTGATGTAGTATATTTGGACTTTTGACAAACGCTTTCTGTAAGTTCCACATAAGAGATTGATGTGCAAGATTAAAGCACATCGGATTGGGGGAAGTATATTGAGATGGATAGGAAACTGGTTGGTAGAGATGAAACAAAGTAGGAATTAATGGGTCCTTTTCAAATTGGCAGGCAGTAACTACTGGGGTGCCACAGGGATTGGTGCTGGGACCTCATCTATTCACAATATATGTTAATGATTTGTATGAGGGAACAAAATGTAACATCTCCAAATTTGCAGGTGATATCAAGTTGGGTGGAAGGGTGAACTGTGATGAGGATGCAGAGATCCATCAGCATGACCTCAACAGGTTGGGCAAATCAATAGCAGATGCGGTATAATTTGGATAAATGTGAGGTTATTCACTTCAGAAGAAAAAAGAAGGCAGATTTCCACCTGAATGGCTGAAAATTGGGAGAGGGAAGTGTGCAGCGGGACTCAGACATCTTTCTTGCACCAGTCGCTGAAGGCAAGCATGCAGGTGCAGTAGGTGATAAAGAAGGCAAATGGTATATTGGATTTCATTGCGAGAGGTTTTGAGTACAGGAGCAGGGATGTGTTGGTGCTGTTGTACAGGGCCTTGGTGAAACCACACCTGGAATATTGTGTGCAATTTTGGTATCCTTTTCCAAGGAAGGATGCTTTTGCTCTCAAGGGAGTACAGCAAAGGTTTATCAGGGTGATTCTGGGGATGATGGGTCTGACATAGGAGGAGGGATTGACTAGGTTGGGATTATTTTCGCTGGAATTCAGACAAAAGAAGGGGGATCTCAGAGACTTATAAAAATTCTAACAGAACTGGACAGGGTCGGTGCAGGGAGGATGTTCCTGATGGTGGGTGGGTCCAGAACCAGGGGTCACAGTATGAGGATTTGGGGTAGATGATTTAGGACTGGGATGAGGAGACATTTCTTCACCCAAAGAATGGTGAGCCTGTGGAATTCATTACCACAGAAAGTAGTTGATGTCAAAACATTGAAGGTATTCAAGAGGCAACTAGATATAGCACTTGGAGTGAATGGGATAAACGGTTATGGGGAGAAAGCAGGATTAAGCTATTGAGATCGTGAAGAATGGCGGAGCAGGCTCAACGGCTGAATGGCCTCCTCCTGTTCCTATCTTCAATGTACCTTTGTTTCTTTCCAACCTGAAAAAGGTCCATTAATCCTGGCTGTCTTGTGTTAACCGATTGTCAATCCATGCTAATGCCTTATCCCCTGTACCATGTGTTCCTATTTTTTAAAAAAAATACAGCCCTGATCAAATGCCTACTGGAAATCCAAATAAAACGGTAAATGTAATTTATCAACTCAGATTGTTATATGTTTAAAGAACACTGGAAGATTTGTCAAATATGTTTGGACTTTCACAAAAGCATGTTGACTGATTGATTGTGTTAATCTTTTCCAAACAGCCCATTTGTTATTTAATAATGGACTCTAGCAATTTCCCCAACCACAGATGTGAGGCTTTCTGTCCTATAGCTTCCTGTTTTGTTTTAAACCCCTCCCTTCGTGAACAGAGCAATTACACGAACAGTTTTCCTCCAGAAATCTAATGAGAATATCTTCACTAATGCTTCCACCAACTCTGCAGCAAGTAGGTTCAAAACTTATGGATGCAGGCCATCAGGTTCTGAAGACTTGTCTGCCTTCAGTGTCATTAGTTGATCAAATACTTTATCCCCTTGTGACAGAAATTCTTACAAGAAGTTTCCTTCCATTAGCACCTTGCATATCTGGCATCCTCGGAATATTCCTAGTATCCTCCATCGTGGAAATTGATGTGAAATATTGGTTTAAGTTATTTGCCACTTCCCTGTTCACTGTTACAAATTCCAAGATTCATGCTCTAAGGGTCCTATATTCACTTTAGCTACTCACTTCGTTTTTAAAAACATACCCATAGAAGCTCTTACTGTTACTTTCTACATTTCTTGCTGGTTTACTTCAATAATCAATTTTCTCCCTCTATAATAGCTTTTAGACATCCACTTCTCTTTCCTAAACATTCCCAATCCTCTGGTCTACCACTAGTTTTCACCACATTGTATGCCTTGGTTATTGATTGGATACTCGCCTTGACCTGTTTCAACCACATCTTCTCATGTTCACCTTCTCATCAAGTACTTCTTTTTGACAGAAATAAATTTCCATTGCGCATTATGAAATCTCTTAAATGTCTGTCACTGTTCATCTACTGACCATCCCCCAACCTATTTTCCCAGCCTGCTTTAGACAACTCTTTTTGTACCTCTTACCACTATGGTTTTCCTTACTTAGACTGGCAGTGCTGGTCGAGATTCATATTACTCTCTTTCAAATTGAATTTGAAATTCTACCATGTTATAATCTCTATCCTCTAGGGGATTATTAATGAGATCATTTATTAATCCTACCTCACTACACATTACTACATCAAAAAAACTTGCTCCTGGGTAGATTTTGCAACATGTCTCGCTAAAAAATAACCCCTGATGCACTTTACAAATTCATCTTCTATGTCGCTGTCATCCATCTGATTTTTCCAGTCAATATGCAGGTTAAAATCACCCGAGACTTATGTTTGAAGAATTTTGAAGAACATCATGTGCAACATAGTGACGACACTACCAAAATTTTGAAATTTGTGGGATCACTTTGACAGACTATAAGGAGAGTCATCGAAGAAGGTGTTCTTATTTCTCATATGATAAGGGAGTTGATAGTGTAAATTCACACAGCAAAAGGTATGTCAACATGCTCACGTGCCTGTGGATCTGTAGGTTCTCGTTCAAATTGTAATAAATCACTTAAATACTTACCGTATATTTTTTGTATTCTTGTGATTCCTACGTCAGACAAACAGTAAAGAAGCAAATAATAACACAAAGATTGGAGCCAAGACTGTGTAATTCCATCTACTCAGATGATGCAGGAATGTTAAAGGAAATTGGTATGGTCAACCACACCAAAATTCGCAGACTGCTCAATAAGGATGGGGAGGGATAGTTTACAATATTCACAGATATGGTGATTAGAATTTTGATCTGTCAGTGAGATAGCATTTAGAAATGATATACTTGGGAGAAAATTAACAGTCATTGGAAAAATGTGGAAGCAATCAAGGAAAGCCACATCAATTTTGTGGAAGTACAGAGAAGGTTTATGCAGTTGATGTGGTGTACATGGACTTTCCAGAGGCATTTGATAAAGTGCCACAGAACAGGCATGTCAGCAAAGTTAGAACTTTTGGAATAAAAGGCACAATGGTGGTATGAATATGGAACTGAAGGAATGACAGGAAACAGTGGTGGTAAATGGTTGCTTTTCAGACTGGAAGAAGGTATACAAGGGGCTTCCTCCATGGTCAGAGATAGGACCCTCTTTTAATACATATTAATAATGTAGACTTGGGAGGGTCAATTTTTGCCAGATTGATTTAACAAGTTTGTATATGGATGGAGCAATTGGTGCCAAAATCTACACACTGAAGGACAGAAATCTGAAAAATTATGATTTCATGTTGTCAAAGGTAAACACCAAAGGAAAAAAAGCACACAGCAGTCACCTCCACATCAGCAAATGACAACTTAAAATGCCCTTCACAGCATGTGGGCAGTAGATATGAATCATGAGCAATGACGCAAAGCCAATGAAAGATTTGGGTGTATAGGGTACAATGTCAAAATTTTCAGATGACATAAAATATGAAAGTATTGTGAGCTGTGAGGGGGATAGCACAAAATTTCAAGAGGTCATCAGTCTAGTGGAATAGGCAGACAAACAGATGAATTTTATTGCAGGGAAGTGTTTCATTTTGGTAGGAAAACCAAGAAGAGGTAATACAAAATAAAGACTGTAATTCTAAAGGAGATGCAGGAGTTGACAAATGTGGGGTGAACACATATAAATAATTAATGGTGGCAGGGCAGGTTGGGAAAGAAATTAATAAAGCATACAGGATATAGGGCTTCATAATTAGGGATACGGAGTACAAAAGGAAAGAAGTTAAATGTAAAACTATATAAAATGCTGGTTCAGCCTCAATTAGAGTAATGTGTCTAGTTTCCAGACATCACACTTCAAGAAGGCTGTGAAGGCATTAAAAAAGATTAATGACAATCAGCCCTGGGATGAAACACTTCAGTCATGTGGATAAAAGCTGGTAATGTTTTTCTTGGACAAGTGATGGTTCGGAGGAGATTTGATAGCAGTATTTAAAATCATGAGGGATCTGAATAGATAGAAAATGTTCTGATTAGTGAAAGAGTCTAGAACCAGAGGACTGTAATTTGAAGTGGCTAGTTAATAAAAATACATGAAAATCTTTTCATGTAGTAAGTGGTTGGAATTTGCAATGCATTGCCTAACAGTGTGATCAAACCCTTCAAATAAATTATCTGAAGGGCTATGGAGACAAGGCAGGAGAGTGAGCATGAAAGTTCCTCTTGTTGGTAATCATTATGGATACAACGGTGCTATATTAATTCCATGATTCTATAGTTAAATAGAGATAAGTATATTTCATAACCTCTGAGGGGAACAAATAACTGATTTGTTCTAAATGGTAACAAAAGCATAAATAGAACTACTATGTAGAACAAAATAAAGGTTGAAATGCTTCTCCACACATTATTTTGGGTACTGAAAACAACTTTATTAAACCTTTTGATAGAAATAAACAGAATCATAAGCTGCAATGATGCAACCTGTCTGAGTTGCTTAAAACAAAGCAGCTGATAAAATTGAAAATGAAATCACTCAAAGTTAAATCTCAAAAGGTCTTTGTAAAGTCACATCTACTGAGCATTCTTTCAGTATATGACAACTTGGTTCATAAGAAGTATTGGATTTTATAAGATCAGTGATCCTCTTTTGTGATTGATATGACGTCCCTCTGCTCTGAAAGCAGATTACAGTCTAATATTTTAGCCAAACTAAAATGCCTAGGAAATTATGAATTAAAATCAGTAAAACTGCATTATTAGGAATCAACGACCCAAAAATCTCCAAATTCATTGCTAATTAAGGAATCCAACGACTCCTTGTTTGGCACATCAAATTCTGTTTGACTGTACAGCCATGAAGCACCTTAGGATGTTCAAGATGTTATATTAATACAAGCTGTTGTTGTATAGCAAGTCCAGTGGAAATTAGAAACCGATATAATGACAACAGGGGGCCAAAATATTTCTTGCATATACACACTTGAGCTTTATTTGAATGTAATAAACAACTGTATCATTAATTTTTATACTTAAAATGACACGTATAGAGGGCAGCTTTTATTTTACAAACTTTACCAATGCAGCTGTAAGAAGAAAAATTATCAACCAAAAATGCCAGTGTTTCTTAATGGGGTCAATTCAAATCACTTAAATAACTACAAAATGTGATCATAAATGGGAAAAGTATTCCACTTACAAAATAAATTCCACTTAAATTGTGGACAAACAAGTCATAATAACTCTAAAGTGAAAACCATCATTTGGCTATTGGCCTTTCTAATGCTTTACGTTGTACTTTAAAGCTTTTCATTTGCTCACAAATATTAGAGATAGGCACGAACTTGGGTCAGTTGCTTCTAAAGAAAATGTTTCAAGTAAAGCGACTTATTTAGTCGATAAAGATTTCCAGCCTTTCCTATTGAAAATTCATTGTTACCAATACCTTTATCAGAGAGCTTCTCTTCTAGAGCATGAAGGTCTGGCAGCAAGTGCATGCAGTTGATGCAACAGTAAGTGAAGAAATCCAGTATCACCACTTTACCACAAAGGTCTTTGTGTAGGAGGAGAGGAGTTTCAGTGTTCACCCATTCCAGACCTGCAAGAGAAGAAATATCAAAGAGACCATTTACTTTTGCTGATACTGAAACTACTCAGTAAGGTGGAGAAATAGTAGGGGCTGCAGATGCTGGAGAATCTGAGATAACAAGGTGTAG
>JAHRHZ010000140.1:20703221-20716523 GCA_024137785.1 Ginglymostoma cirratum
TAGGAACTGCAGATGCTGGAGAATCTGAGATAACAAGGTGTAGGGTCCAGGCCCGAAACGTCAGCCTTCCTGCTCCTCTGATGCTGCTTGGCCTGCTGTGTTCATCCAGCTTGACACCTTGTTATCTCAGATTCTCCAGCATCTGCAGTTCCTACTATCTCTGAAAGGATTTATAATAGGTTGACTGTACACAGTCACTGCAAAGCCAGCTCCTATCCTCCTTTACCTAAGTGGGTTGTGCCTCATTTGCCTTTCTCCATGGCAGTTCCTTTCCCCTTCTTCCCAGCACTGCTCGTAGCTGCTCCCATTTCTTCCCTCCCATCCTCTACATTGTAGCTGCTTGTGAGCTTCTTATCTGTTAATGCTCTTTTTGTGCATGATAATGCTGTATACTGCAAGTGGCAATTCCTGATTTTGCAAGAATTTCTACCAACAATATTTAATGGCTTCAATCGCAGCTTAAGTACTCGTAGATGTGGAGGTCGGAAGTTGTACTTGGGGATTCAACTGCTTAAGAGTTCAGAATGTTCTCAGGATTGCTGAATGGTGTTCCATGTTTACAGCATATCATGAATGTGCCCAATTACCACAATATCTTTCACAGCACTGGGGAGAAAATGTGGGAATAACAAAGACCAATTAGTACTATTATGAAAACAATGCATGCTGATTTTGTTCCACGAGTGTAGACAGACACCCCAGAATGATGTCAGTTAGCACATATGTTACAATCAAATCTGCACAAAAGAATATTCAGCAGATCTCCATGTGACCAACTGCATGCAGGCTGTTAAAAATATATTGCATATTTAAAGAACATGACAACCTAAATTATACTTTAAAAATCAAACACTGACAATCAGACATTAAACAGAAAAAAACTAGGAACATAAAGTGGGGTCTGTAAACATCTAACAGGAGGAAAAACAGGATAACACTTCTGGAGTAGACTATACAAAACTTGGAAGCTGGAGGATATATACAAACCCATTGAAAGGTCTAAACAATGCAAAGATTTGGAAAGAGAGAGAAGAATGATCTTCAACTAAGAATCAAATTTCTCCCACACATAGATGGTCGATGGATTTAATACAAACAAGCATTTTGAAAAACTGTATCAAGATAACAGATGGTCAATATATGAAGATAAACTTAATGAAGGAAAAATACATGAAGTCACAAATAGGTAAGTATTAGAAAATATTGGTGGTGAACAAGCAATGAGAACTTTACGCACAAATTTCTACACTATCCACAATAAGATGAATGTACCAGAACGTAAATACCAATGACTTAATAATTCTTGGTTCACAGGAAACCGACTCAACTTTTCCGGAATTTTCAATTTGAGTTCTAATACAAATGAGTAATGACAATGAGAAGAGAAGACATCTATTATTGTAAGACTTTTACAGAGCGGCAGAGTTCCACTAGAAAGTGAAGCATAATGCACAATCTAAATGTTATGCATCACCTCTAACACATAGTACAAAATACATGCAAGGACAATTCACACTCCATAAACTGAACTTTAGGCAACAATAAAGAAGCACAAGTACAAGAGAAAACCGTAAATTTTAAAACTTGCCAAAGCTAGTGTTTCTTGTACGAATTAATAGCTGATTGACTAGACTGATTTGATAGCAATATAAAACTGAAAAAAAAACCATAACATTATTTACCAATTTAAATGACTCCATTTTCCAAATCTATAATCTATATTCCTTTTGATTTGCTGCACATCAGTAATATATAATCAGTTGGTAATGTAAAATGCAGATATTAAACAAATGACTTTCCAGAAATACTACTCTTATGACTAGTGTCCTGGAATTCTTTCACTCCCAAAACACAGTCCAAAAATATTATGGACCTGTTTATGGGGCAAGATTAACAGTGAGGCTACCAGATCTCATCATTCATCCGTGCAAATAAAACTGTGGTGTGTGGACTATTTTAAAAATTCAAGTGACATAGCATGTCCTATTTTTGAATTGTGATGTAATTATTAAAATATTTGTATAATACACACAAATGACCTCATCTAAATAGTTAGATTTTATGTTTAATACAAATGTCTTATAAACAGTAGAATATACAGAATTTAGAATATATAAAATTATGGCTGTCAAACTACCAGAGAAGAAAAATTAAATTCCATAGCTGAAGTTAAATAGGATATCTATAATCATGTCGCCTGTACTAGGAACCACAAGAGAACTTTCAAATTTAAGACTGTTTCATCCAAATTTCTCCCAGTTTAATGAATATTTTGTTGTGCAGGTATAAATATTAATCACTTCAAACACCAGTGATCCTGATAATTTGCATTTGTCATCAGACTATGTTGTGCTTGACTTCAGATATTCTAAACCGTAACTATCAATTCAATTTTGCTCATTTACCATGCAAGAATTTAGTTAAATTGATTTGAAAATTAGGTGATGTTCATATATTTGTAAATAAATGCATTGTAAACTCAAAGTGTGATTAATTACAGCTGAGTAAAGCACAGACATAATTTCATCAAACCATCAACCACAGCATTTGTAAAAGGCAATAAGGGATCTTACTCAAATCCAAAAAACTGAAGGCTAATTTAAAATAATTCAGAACTTTAAAGACATCTCTATAAATAATCAACATGTTAAAAATAACCAGCATGAAACTGTGATAAGTTAAATTCAGATGACACAAATGCCAATTAGGTTGAATCTGTCGATCATTCCTGTTAGGGGAAAACAGCAAATTCCATTGAGTGATGCCAGTGACAAGGCAACAATTCCATACCAGAAATTCTGGATTAGCCAAACTTGTCATATGACTGTGCTGACCATCCAGTACCGAGTTTGACCACACAACAGTTTGAAAACATGGAGTGCTAGGCAAGTTACCATCTGACATTGAGATTTCCCCCTGCAAGATGAGCAAGTCTGCAAATACCGCTAAAGATGAGACAAAATTAAAAGTACTGTCAGACAGAAAGTAACGTTGATGCAGCAAGTGGAAAACCACAGCTGACCACATGGTGAGTGGGAGAGTCCATCATTGTGAAAGACAAGATGACTAGCTTAGAACATTGTGAAAAGCAAATTTTCTCACCAGGAGGTAGATGAGAACGACTGTCGATCCTAACACTGAAGAAGTGCTGCTTACGTGGTTCAAGGCAGCCTGAGCAGAGAACGCTCCCTTTGCCAATCCAATTCTGTAGAAAAGTGCATCAAGAAAGTTGTAGCTCCCTGTGATGAATGACTATATTGATTCAAGACAAGGCACAACATTGCCTTCTGTACAGTAATTGGAGAGTGCACAGTCGCAATGACAAATGTTTGGCTCCACAATGGTCTTGAATAAGTACATACAAAGAGACATTTTTGATGCACACGAAACTGGGCTTCTGCTAGACAACTCTTTACATGTTTAACCTTTTAAACATCAATCCTGAAAACTGGAGTAAGGAATGCATCATTGCTTTGTCTGCACCAAAGCAGACGGAATCAAAAAAGGGCTATTTCTTGTGATACTAAAGTCCAAGGAGCTAGTTTGCTTCACAAATGTCATTTTTGACATTACCCATGCAGTACGAGGCTAACACAAGTGCCTTGACGAGCTTCAAGCACTGTACAGCAGTGATTTGGGTAAGGAGACAAGAGACATTAACAAAAAGGGAAAGATTACTATTACTTCAGTTGTCCTATACACCCCAATATTGCTGGCTTCAAGACTACGAAGCTGACATACTTGCCACTCAACACCATGACCAAGCTCCAGACATTAGATCAAAAGTGATTACGAATCTGAAAACCCATTACCAAAGGCAGGGTAATCTCTTAGGTTATCAAGGCCATTGATAAGGAGTACAATGTAAATATTCCAAAAGCCACATTCATCATGAAGGCATGGAGGATGGCGACCAAAGTCACAATTGCTGAACATTTCTACCAAGTTGAATTAGCTTTATTGTCACATGCACTCAAATGAGTAGTGAAAAGTTTACAAGTTGCCACCAATGGCACCATTTTAGGTCCAAGATACATAGGTATAGATTCTTCAGTACAAATTCTTAGCCAAAAAAATTAGAAAAGCAAAGAAATAAGAAGTCTAGCATTACAGATCGTAAGAATAAATTAGAAAATAGAGAAATAAAACATTCAAAACAGTCCTTCCAATCCCATCTATGCTGGGACCTAGTCTCCAGTCAATGCCAAGCATCACCTTGGGACCAGGAGACTGCTCTGGAATCACCTCAAGGCCAGCAGTCCAGGCTGAGGCCACACCAGGCTGAAAGACTGGAACATTGGGTCAGTAAGATTGCTATGCCGGGCGGGAAACCATCACACCCAGCTGGAAGGACGCCTTGCCGGGTCCATGCTGAGGCTGAGAGTCTAAGTTCAAGTCCACACTGAAGTGAGGAGTTCAGGATGTCACCGAGAAAAAAGAAGAGAGAAAAAAAAACGGGAAAAAAAATGAAATCGATGGAGTGGATGAATTCCAGCTGAAGCATCCTACTCCACCGCCATGTTGGTTGGGTTCAGACAAGTTACTATTACACAAGTTGCTGTGAACAAGGAGTAGCAGGGTGTGATCAATCAACTTGACGAGATGTTTTTTGCACATGAGAGAGAGGCTGGCATGGAAGTTCCAGCAGAGAGAAATGTGGAAACCTGAAGGTGGTCAACACTGTAACAGAACTGGCAGATGATACATTCATCGATGTATTCTATCCTCAACAGAGAAGGCCAATGACCCTGAAGAATCTGACCCACTGCTCACCCACATGTTTCGCTATCTCATGTTGCAAAGGCTGTGGGGATGTTCCAGAGCTTCATACTGTAGCACAAAAACATTTGACTGTATTGACAACATGGTGGAGTGCATTTGACTCATCCAAAGACAAAATGCCAAGCAGATAAAGATTATGGAGCTTTTCTGGAATTAACTAGATTTTTCAATGCAAAGCTCGGGGCTTTTACAAAGTCGGGCCATTTTAAGGTGTGAACAAATTAGAAAAAATATTTTTCACACATTTACTGCTTTATCGTGTTTTCAATTAGCATTTAACTCTTAACTGTCCTCAAATGGCCTAGCAAGCCACTCAATTCAAGGGCTATTTGGGATTGGTGACGAATGTTTGCCTTGCCAACAATGCCTACATCCCATTTAAGAACAAAAAGAAATTGAATATTGTTTTTGACATATTCCTAAAAACAAGGTATATCAACTGACACAGAGATGCATTCTTGAGGGAATGGAGCCTCCTCGGCTATCACGAAGCCCCGCTTAGCACAAATTTGTGGATGGATCTCCTGGGATTCAATTCATCAGGATTTTGATTTTACTGTGAAATCTAACAGTACGTTACTTGATATTCCTTAAGTTAGTTTTTTATTAGCAATTTCTGCAAATGTTCTTAAGTTCAGCATGCCTTGTACATACTTGGCATGCTTCACTTCAAAATTTCTTCATGCTAAGTGTCACAGCAGCACATCAGTTTGAACAGAAGTCATCTATCACTTCAGCTTCATACAATTAATGTAACCACAACCAATTTGTGCCCTCAATCCTAATTAATTTTCTTATGAGCTGCATTGATACTGGTAACAGTTTAAAGAGAAATTTAAACTCCAGCTATTAATTGGAAGAATGACCCCACAAGATTTCAAATTTTTAAACAAAAAAACTTTGTTGTACAAGAATTAAACAAACAAAGTAAACAGTACTAACAACACAATCATTTGCAGTTACTCAAGTTCTAAATCCAGTTCTATACATTACATCCAGTCAAGGTTCTTCAAAACTTTACAGGATCTTGAGAGTTCATTTACTTCTGCTGTGCCCAAACTTAAGTATGCCACAGCTTTCCCAAATTCACTTTGATCTCTCTATAGTGTTCCAGCTATTCTGAGACCCAAGATACAGAGTCATACAGCATGGAAACAGACCCTTCGGTTCAACTTGACCATGCCGACCAAGTTTCCCCAAACTAAACTTGGCCACTTGTTTGCATTTGGCCTATATCCCTCTAACCCTTTCCTATTCACCTACCTGTCCAAATTTCTTTTAAATGTTGTAACTGTACCCGCATCTACCACTTCTTCTGGCAGTTCACTGCATACACGAACCATGCCTGTACTAATGTGTACCTGATCAAGGTTTGAGATGAGGGTCAAGTTGTCATAAGGGATAAAAGGTACTGCAGATGCTGGAGAATCCGAGATAACAAGCATGGGGCTGAATGAACACAGCAGGTCAAGCAGCATCATAGGAGCAGGAAAACTTGACGTTTCGGGCCTAAACCCTTCATCAGAAAAAGTTGTTCTTCAAGAATGGGAACCTCTGTCACCTGAGTTTTAGCTAGCAGAGGGAAGGGCTTGGATTCGAGGTATTCAGCAATGTTCCCTCACGCACTCAGCTGCTCTAAGGTTCCATGGTCAGTACTCATCATGCTAATTGTGCATTGATGGAAGTCATTGCTGTACATGTCTTGGAAGCCCATGCAGCCAGGAAGAAAATTAGACGGAACTTAGGAATATATTAAACGGAGGAAAGGGGAACTGGATGACACCGCTGCAATTAGTAGTTAGAGGGTCAGTCCAATATGCAGCCAAAGCCATTCAGAGCCTTAAAACTGTGATACGTGGCTTGGGGAGCCAATAGTTCATGTTGTCATCACAGCAATGGCTCAAAGTTAACTTGCTAATCATTCAGAACTAATTTTTCCTATCTTATAAATTATTGTGATCTTTGAAATCTGGCATTCTTGCATTTGTCCTGGAGTATTATAAATTGCACTCATCTACTGAATGTGTGGAAAAACAAAAACCTGTTACGTTTCTGATTTTTTACAGGTTAAAATGAAACCAGATAGTACAATAAGCAAATTAGGACAGGATTGCACATATAGTAATATATACTTTTGCGGGTGTAGGATAAAATGAAAATACTGCAAAAATTCCCACGAAGAAACCTCCTCGCCCTGTTCAGTGACGTTTCACCTTTTAAGGTCAATTCTACACAAACTGGTACACTGAGTCGCTTCCCCTTTCCTCACGGGGGTGATTTGCAATAGATACTTTCAGCTTTTGCGCAAAACACCAGACGATTGACGCTCCTATCACACTTTGTATAGACATTTACAGGAAGAGGTTATACTGTGTTAATAGACAAGACGAGATATACAGCTTGCAGTATTTTACGGCTAGGCGGAAAGGAACCGTGCCTCTTCTTTTCACAGTCTGTGCAGACATACGACAGACATTGGGCGAACAGGAAACTTTAAAAGCAACACATCATCCTGCAATAACAACGGGTATTCATGGATGATATGTTGTTCTAAAAGTTTCCTGACTACTGAACTTCCCTGTCTGTATTGTATACGCAAAGATGTACATATTTGATTTCAATTAGTCTGATGTCAAGACAAGAACATGAGAGGAAGTTTGCGGAAACTTACAACAACAACGCCGAGTATGCTTTTTCTTTAAAAAAAAATAAAGCAGAGCATATTATGTTTTAAAATCAATACCTTCCCCACCTGCGACTCCAGTAATGTCAAAATTACATTACAGGCGATTGTGACATTTATTCCCCATTTACCTTCCAATTCAAGTACCGAACGACTCTCTAAAACCCAGCTAGCCTTCCTTTCTGATGTTCTGGGAAAGAAACGAATTTTACCTTCAGCAAACTCAGGGATTTTTAAATCGGTTTCCCCGTCATCTATCTTTCGGAGATATTGGAGAATGAGTTGTTCTTTCTCGGCCTGACCAGCAGCTTCCAGTAGAGCGGCTTCGAGCTGAGCCTGAACTCCAGACACGGCCGCCATAGCAGCGATCGAGCAGACAGCGAGTAAAGAACAGCAGCACCGATCACCACATTCGCTATGCTGCTCGCGCATTACTTAAATTTTAATTATGTTTAAAACCATATGTCTATGTACATTTGCCGCACATACGTATCGTTAACTCAAACCGAACCCATTTAAAAAAAATATTTTCGTCGTTGCTGGATTGCTGCGGGAAATTGTGTCGAATTTGCGGATTTGAGTCAGAGGGTTGGGGAGCTCGAGCGCCGGGTTTCAACAGCTCGGTGTTCCCTTCCCGCTCGCGGTTGTGCTATGAGCGCCGAGGAAGAGGCTATCTGGGGTTATCGGTCCGTCGGGAAACGGAGGCGGCTCGCAAATACCACAGAAGCTGGTAGTAGCCCTCCCCGTGCTCATGCGAGCGGGGTCAAGTCTGCCCGGCGGGGGAGCCGGATTAAAGGAGCCACATCACAGCGACACTCTCAGAGGGTGCCCATTGACCACTCGCCGAGAGGCGTGAGGGCAACCTCCGGTCCGGAGATGTCCTCGCCTGCATCAAATGCCAGCAAGTCGTCCCCACAACAAGCCGCACGCAGACCGCTGTCCCAGGTTGAATTTCCCAATGCCTCCGAGGGCGAACAAATGCCCAAAAAGGCCAGGCCTGTCCATGACGGCTACTGCCCAATCTGTCAAATGCCCTTTTCCTTATTGCTGATAGAAACACCCCGGTGGCATGTTGCAGAGTGTTTGGATACTCCGGGTTGCGCAGATATTGGTGAGTTGCTAAATAATTGCGAGTTCTGCAGCCTTGTTTTTTTTTAATATGAAGGTAAATTTTAACATGTACAATGTTAAATAAATATTTACTAACTGATTTAAATTGTTTATGTAATGATTAACTTTGGCCTTTTTTGTATTGGCGTTTATATAAAATCTTTAACAGTAAAATTTGCCAAAAACACTTGAGGAGCATTATAGGGCAAAAAGTGACAGCAAGGTTACATAAAGAGTGACTGGAATAGGTGACTGAAAACTTTTAAAAGTCATCTTAAAGGTGGAGGCAGTTAAAAAGAGTTTCAAAATAGTACCTAGACGGTTGAAGAGACAGCTGTTTAAACGTGGGTGAACAAAATTGGGGAAAATATAAAAGTCAGAATTGGAGGAGCGTGGGATTTGTGGAAAGTTGTAGAGCTGGGAGCATTCACAAGCCAGTAAAAAGATTTGCACACCTGAATGAGGAATTTTAAAATCCTACAATTGTCACATTGCAGTTGTTACATTCAGCCCATCATGTCTGCATCCGTTTTTCTGAATGAGTGTTTCACCAAGTGATATTCTCTTGCCTTTTTCATGTAATCCTGCACATCCCTTTTTATGTAATGATTAACTTCAATTTTCTCTACCACACTTTCAAGCAGTGTATTTGAAACTTTAACCACTCCCTTGAAAAAACATTTCCTTAAGTCAAATTTTTCTTCTTTTGCTAATTACTTTTAAATCTGTTCCCCATTGTTCTCACTTCCTGCATGAGTGGGAATTGAATACCACCACAAAATCTCCTCTTGGCCTTCTCCAAGGAAAACAGCCCCAACTTGTCCACAATCTTTCTGTGCAAATGAAGTTCCTCATTCCTGAAACTATTCTCGATCTTTTCTACATGCTCCCCAATGCCTTTACATGTTTTCTTAAGAGTGGCACCCAAACTGAGGTGTTGCTGGATAAGGAACCAATGTAGATTAATGAACATGAGTTTGATTGTGAACATGACTGGATGTGGGGTTAGGATGAGGAAATACAGATTAAATAAACTTAAATTTATAGTTTAAGAATGTGGAAGGTGGGAGGATGGCGAGTAGGTGGATTGGAATAACAAAAATCTAAATTAACAAAAGGTTTCAATGCAGAGGCAAGGCTGTAGTTGGGTGATATCACTGGTTTAGAAGTATGCAGTCTTAGAGATGGATGCAATGTGGCTCAGTCAGGTAGAACATTGAAATTGCAGACATCTGTGGCAGTGTCAGAAAAATCACTGGAAAATGGATAGAAATTGCCTAGGGAGCAGAGCTTGTAGCAGGGACTGAAGACAGAAACTTTGGTTGTAGACTTTTGGTCCTTATTTACTTGGAGGAAACTTCTGCTTGTCCAGTACTAGATGCTGGAAAAGGACCTTCTTTTTCTGGAGAGAGTGAACAGTAAGGTACCAGCAGCATAAGGTGGAGGATGAGGTCCTGAAAGCAAATTTTGGGGAATTAGGAAGAGATTACAAAGCAGGACTAAAATAAAAGATATTTTCAGGATAACTCTATATCTTGTGTGCTATTGAGCTTGGAACAGGAGAATTAAGCAATGGAAAACATGGATGGGGAATTGGTGTAGGCTGAAGACCATCATTTCTGAGGTGTTGGGACTGGTTCTGGGGCAGTTGGAACTTAGACATGGTGTATGAGATGCACCTTAGTAGGACTGAGAATGATATCTTTGCACGGAGATTTGCTACTTCTATTGGGAACATTTAAACTAGATTTGCATTGGGAGAGGAACCAGGGAGGGACCTCAGACTGAAAAGAAGCAAAACTGGTAACATTAAGTAGAAATGTAATCGGTGAAATTAGAAGATGACAAATCAAAGGCAAACATCAAACAGCTTAAGAAAGCAGAATGAAGTTAAAAAGGCAGAATTAAAGACACTATCTGAATGCAAGCAGCATTGACAACAAGGTTGATTATTTGAAGACACAAATTAAGATATGGTTATTATAATTGCCAGCACAAAGATGCAGCTGCAGGGCAAGTGCAATTGTAAACTGAATATCTTATTTGTCATTTAGGAAGGCATATAAAAAAACAGAGGCAAAGTAATGCTCCTCATAAAGGATGAGATCGGTATGTTCATGAGAGATGATGTTAAACTGAAGGATCAGTTAAACTAATGACGTTAGGCTGTAGAATCAATCTGGATGGATCTAAGAAATGCAAATGAAGTTCCTCATTCCTGAAACTATTCTCGATCTTTTCTACATGCTCCCCAATGCCTTTACATGTTTTCTTAAGAGTGGCACCCAAACTGAGGTGTTGCTGGATAAGGAACCAATGTAGATTAATGAACATGAGTTTAATTGTGAACATGACTGGATGTGGGGTTAGGATGAGGAAATACAGATTAAATAAGGGGCAGCAAACATTGGTTATTTATTGGCCACCAAACAGTAGTGGTAATCTTGGAAATAAATTGGCCATCAAAGATCCAAGTAATATGGATAATACAGGAATAATTGATGACATGAATTGACATATAGTTGGAGAAACCTTACCAGTGCTAATACTATAAGATACAGTCTTGAAATGGGTACAAGGAAGGTTCAGAGGCAGTAACTAAGGATTGAGCTACTTTAGATTTAGTATCATACAATTAGAAAGGTCTAATTAACAACCTTGCATTAAGGAGCTTTTGGGAAATGGTCACTATTATAATGATAGAATTTCAAATGAAGGTTGATTGTGATTATTTTTAACACAGAATCTTAAAATCTGAAAAGGGAAACTTTGAATGTGTGAGAGCAAAGTTTGCCACAGTGGATTGGGAAAGTACATGAAAAGATTTGATGTTGACGGGGCAGTGGTAGTATTTAAAGAAGTACTACATAGTCTTCAACAAATATACATTCTTCAAAGGCACAAACACTCATTGGGAAAGGTGAATAAATCAATGACATAACATCTCTAGAAACTTAAGGGATACACAGAGAGGATGCAGGAAAGATGTTTCCCCCGGCTGTGAGATCTAGAACCGACGATCACAGTCTCAGAATAAAAGGCAAGCTATTTATGATGGAGACGAGTAGGATGCTGACTCTTTGAAAGTATCCATCCCTCAGAGCTGCTGACATTCAGTCATTAAGTAAGCCTCAAGACAGAGATGGATAGATTTTCAGTTACTAATGACCCCAATGAATGTGGGGATAGCACAGAAATAAGGTGTTTGAAGTAGATGATCAGGCGTGATCTAAAATGACAGAGTAAATTCAAGGAGCTGAATAACCTACCCATGTTCCGATGGCTAACCAAAGAAGTTAAAGGTTGCAGTAGAACAAAGGAAGTGGTTTACAAGGATGTCAGAGAAAGTAGTAAGGCTGAAGATTGGGAGTAATTTAGATCCCAGAAAACGATTCCCAAGGAACTAATAAAGAAAGAGAAACGAGAATATGAGTGTAAGCTAATGAGAAATATAAAGGTGACCTGGAAGCTTCTTTAGGTATACAGAAAGAAAAGATTAACTAAGACAAATGTGAAGACAGGAGAACTTATAGTGGAGAACGGAGAAATGGCTATACTAATCAATTACTTTGTCTCTGTCTTCACGGAAGAAGATACAGAAAATCTCTGACAAATGTTTGGCAACCAAGGGGCTTATGAAACTGAAGAACTGAAGGAAATTAATCTTAGTAATGTAGTACTTGAACAGCTGACTGGTTTGAATGTTAGTAAATTCCCTGGACTGGATAAACTATATCCAAGAGTGTTTAAGGAGGTGACTATGGAGCTAATGAATCATTGGTGGTTATTTTTCAGAATTGTATAAATTCTGGAAGGGCTCCTGCAGACAGAAAAGGAGCAAATGTAACCCCACTATTTAAGAAGGGAAGTATAGTGATTATAACAGGGTTAGCATGGTGGTCATCATAGAATATGAGTTCCTTGGTTGGGGTTATTAATCTAGTCCAATCAGGAAGCCCTGGCTGACAGATAAGAACAGGAGTGTCAGGCATCCTGTTAACTCTGTGACCTGGCTCTGAGGGAGCTGGGTCAGTGTTAAGGACTCTCCACGTGTAAATAAAGGGTGACTTGATGATGGGATACTGGCCTCTGAAGAGCGATTTCGGTGGTGACGAGGGAGCGATTAATGATGTAACCATGCAAAAGTGCCTACTAGCTGAAGCTACCACTACAGACGCTACAACTGGCTTTGTCATTGGAAAATGTGGCACATAGACCATATGAGTTACGGGGTATTCACATGGAAGTGGACACCCTTGCCAGTCCAACTGAGCTTGGGAATACTACTTGAGTGAAGGTAATTGCACAGCCTCACTCAGGACATATCCTGAACAGAGGGACTCAAGGTCAGCCCACAGCAAAACCCCAAAACAAAGCCAAGTCTTGGACAAATCGTTAAAACTTTCTTCAGGATCTGGGCCGGCAAGCCATTGTAAGTGCTGCCAGTATGCGGACTCAAGATAACAAAACAGTCCCACTAGACCGAAGACAACAAGCATGGGGCTGGATGAACACAGCAGGTCAGGCAGCATCATAGGAGCAGGAAAACTTGACGTTTCGGGCCTAAACCCTTCATCAGAAATGGGGGAGGGGAAGAGGGTTCTGAAATAAATAGGGAGAGAGGGGGAGGCGGATAGAGGATGGATAGAGGAGAGGATAGGTGGAGAGGAGGCAGACAAGTCGAAGAGGCGGGGATGGAGCCAGTAAAGGTGAGTGTAGGTAGGGGG
>JAHRHZ010000140.1:20716923-20779549 GCA_024137785.1 Ginglymostoma cirratum
TGGAGATGAGCTGGGCTGGTTTTGGGATGCGGTTGGGGGAGGGGAGATTTTGAAGCTTGTGAAATCCACATTGATGCCATTGGGCTGCAGGGTTCCCAGGCTGAATATAATTTGCTGTTCCTGCAGCCTTCGGGTGGCATCACTGTGGCATTGCAGGAGGCCCAGGATGGACATGTCATCTGAGGAATGGGAGGGGGAGTTGAAATGGTTCGCGACTGGGAGGTGCAGTTGTTTGTTGCGAACTGAGCGCAGGTGTTCTGCAAAGCGGTCCCCAAGCCTCCGCTTGGTTTCCCCGATGTAGAGGAAGCCACAACGGGTACAGCGGATGCAGTATACCACATTGGCTGATGTGCAGGTGAACCTCTGCCTGATGTGGAAAGTCTTCTTGGGGCCTGGGATTTGGGTGAGGGAGGAGGTGTGGGGGCAGGTGTAGCACTTCCTGCGGTTACAAGGAAAAGTGCCGGGTGTGGTGGGGCTGGAGGGGAGTGTGGAGCGGACAAGGGAGTCGCGGAGGGAGTGGTCCCTCCGGAAGGCAGATAAGGGTGGGGAGGGAAAAATGTCTTTGGTGGTGGGGTCTGACTACAGATGGCGGAAGTGTCGGAGGATGATGCGTTGGATCCGGAGGTTGGTGGGGTGGTATGTGAGGATGAGGGGGATTCTTTTTTGGTTATTGTTGCGGGGACGGGGCGTGAGGGATGTGTTTCGGGAAATGCGGGAGACACGGTCGAGGGCGTTCTTGACCACTGTGGGGGGGATGTTGCGGTCCTTGAAGAATGAGGACATTTGAGATGTGCGGGATTGGAATGTCTCATCCTGGGAGCAGATGCGGCGGAGGGGAAGGAATTGGGAATAGGGGATGGCATTTTTGCAGGAGGGTGGGTGGGAGGAGGTGTATTCCAGGTAAATTGAGTAAGAGAATTCATAGGCTGGTGTCCAGGAGAATGCACACCCTGCAAAGTCTACCAACATCTGGTTTGGAACAGTTAAATTGCTTAGCAACGTTCGAATCAGAACTAATCAAAATAAATGTCTGGTTAAGTGGTCTAATGGAGGTCGATACCGGGCAGCCATTTCAGTGACCGCAGAATCAGTCTTTAACAAAATTCGCTCTGGACTCCAACCTTTAAGTTTGCGCAAGACCATTGCTGGATTGAGAACCTATACCAAGGAACCTTTACAGATTAAAGGTACAACTTTGGTTCCAATCTCTCATGAAAAGCATCTGGTTTGGTTACCACTGATTGTAGTAACAGGGTCAGGCCCAAGCTTGACAGGGCACAGTTGGTTGAGGAGGATTCAGCTAGATTCGTTCAACGTTTTTCGATTATAAAGTGGCTGTCTGAGTGAAGTCCTACTTAAATACCTGGCAGTTTTTCAGGTATTCTAGTGACTAAACGAGCCAAGGCCACCTTACCTGTTGTCAAGGAAACAATTCCATGATTCTGCAGAGCCAGTAGTGCCATTTGCTTTACAGGCTCAAGTAGAGGCAGAAATCAGAAGTCTGGAAATTGAAGGAATCATCAAACCGGTCCACTTTGCTGAATGGCAGCACTGGTCATGCCAATTGTGAAGCCTCATGGGTTGGTTTGCCTTTGTGGGGATTTTAAACAAACAGTAAACCATTTTTCACAGCTGCATAAATACCCAACCCTCACATAGAGGATTTATTTGCAAAACTGGTGGGGTTGGGCTTGCTGTTCTTCACGATGTTGGACATGAGCATGCATGCTTACAGTTGTGGTTAGTTGAGGATTCCCGGAAGTATGCTACAATTAATACCCCATAGGGTCTGTACCAATATACAAGGCTGCCATTTGGGGTGTCGTCAGCCTGTGCAATCCATGGACGATGGAGAACGTTTTACAAGGTCCACTCCACATCCGCATTTGTCCAGGTGATATGCCAATAACAGGGAAGACCAATTAAGAGCTCCTGGAGAAATTAGACCTTGTCCTTAGATCTGCTTAGACTACAGAGTCAACAAGACTGGGTTACATCCAATGGAAGATAAAGTGAGGGCGATCAAAGGTGCCCCTGCTCCCATGATCTGATATTGGCATGCAACGTCTCCCCATACAGCATCAGGATAGTATTAGCTCATAGGTGGCCCAATTCAGAGGAACACCTAATAGCATGTGCTTCCAGGACTTTGGCTAATGCAGGGTATAAATTTGCCCAGGTAGAGAAGGATGGTTTGGTGGTCATATTTGGAGTCAGGAAGTTCCACCAAAATCTTTATGGATGTAAATGTGTAATAATAATGGACCACAAACCTCTACTATGTCTAGTCAAAGAGGACAATGGGGTGCCGCACCTAACTTCAGGTCAAATTCAGCAGTGGGCTCTAATACTAAGTGTGTGTAATTACAAGTTCGAACACCGTCTGGGAGGCCAAGGAGCAAATGCAGATGCATTGAGCTACCTCCCACTGGCAGATTCACCACAGGTGGTGCTGTCACTGGAAAAGTCCGTAAAGGTTTTAAGTGTTCTAGACACATTTTCAGCGCAGCTGACAATATCAGACTTTGGATGCAGAAGGATCTGATGTTGACAAAACTGAAACAGCTGGTGGTGTTGGGGGAAACCAAAGGGCTGTCACAACCAGGATTGAAACTTTTTTGGATTCGGAGAGACCAGGTCACAGCAGACGACGGCATATTATTATGGGGAGCAAGAGTGATTGTCCCAAACAAAGGTTGCTGCCCCGTAGTGCCTGAACTCCACCAGGGTCATCCAGGCATTTCGAAAATAAAGATTTGAGAAGTTATGTCTGGTGGCCAGGATTGGATTCAGACATAGCCATGTTGGTGGGACAGTACCCAGAGTGCGAATAAGGACTAAAATTACTGCCGGCAGCTTCCCCAGATTTTTGGGGATGGCTGGGCAAACCCCAACTAAGTTACACGTCAACAAGCAGATCCTTTCATGGGCTCAATGTTCTTAGTCATTGTGGATGTCTACTCAAAGTGGCTGGAAGTGCATAGAGTTCATTTGTCAGACGTGGGGACTATGGTAGAAAAACTGTGCATGTCTTCTGCAATACACCGACTTCCAGAAGTGTTGGTCACAGATAATGGGCTGTCACTTACCAGCAGGGAATTTGAGTATTTCCTAAAGTCGAATGGCATTCGCAAATAAGGAGAGCTCCATACTATCCATGATCCAGTAGTCTGACAGAAAGAGCAGTCCAAACTTTGAAGGCAAGTTTAAAGAAACAGCCTACAGCTTTACTAGATACCAAACCATCCCAGTTCCTATTTGCTTATAGGACCATCCCTCATGAAACCATGGGGATAGCTCCAGCAGAGTTACTAATGGGGAGAAGACTCTGCACCAGGTTAAATCTGATCTTCCTGGATTTGGGGGGAGAGGGTGAAGTCGCATCAGGATCGCTAGTGCCGGACACAATACTGTGCTAAGCAAGAAAGATGGTTTACTTTAGGGAATGAATTTTGATGTAGGAAGCATGGGAATGGCTCTTCATGGTTAAGAGGCATGGTCAATGCAAGGTCAGTTCCACTGATATATAAAATTCGGGTAAAGTGCATTGGTCCTAAACAAACACATGCATCATGTGAAAGCTGCAAACGCGCAAGTGGTGCGGAAACAAAATGTGTCAGGCTTCTCAGCAGCCTTTCTGATAGTTCTGGATCCCAGGGGCTCTCCCCATCTGTCAAGTGTTCAAAATACTTTGGAATCTGAGATAGACACAGCGGATGTGGCTGCTTTGATGCCTTTGCCGCCTGAAGAAGAGAATGGATTTCTTCTGAGAAGCTTCGGGCATAGGATGCGAGCTACTGTGCATTGCACACTGCCTGTATCTGAAGCAGAGTTGGAGGAAACTGACCCAGTGCTAAAACGCCCCAGGAGGTGCTACAAAGAAAAGGGGGAGGGATGTAGTAATTGTAATGAGCTGGACTCATAGAATATGAGTTCCCTAATCGGGTCTGTTAATCTAGTCTAATCAGGGAGCCCTGGCTGACAGATAAGAACAAGAACGTCTGACATCCCGTTCAGTCTGAGAGCTGTCTCTGAGGGAGCTGGATCAGTGTCAAGGACTCTCCCTATGTAAATAAAGTTAATGTTAATTCTTTGAGGAAGTGACAAAGTTGATAGATGAGGGAAGGGCAGTATATGTCAGATACATGGACTTCAGTAAGGCGTTTGATAAGGTTCCCCATGGTAGGCTGATGGAGAAAGTGAAGTCGCATGGGGTCCAGGGTGTACTGGCTAGATGGATAGAGAACTGGCTGGGCAACAGGAGACAGAGAGTTGTAGTGGAAGGGAGTTTCTCAAAATGGAGAACTGTGACCAGTGGTGTTCCACAGGGATCCGTGTTGGGACCACTGTTGTTTGTGATATATGTAAATGATCTGGAGGAAAGTATAGATGGTCTGATTAGCAAATTTGCAGATGACACTAAGATTGGTGGAGGGGACTGAGGGAGACTGCAGCAGAATATAGATAGATTGGAGAGGTGGGCAGAGAAATGGCAGATGGAGTTCAATCCAGGCAAATGCGAGGTGATGCATTTTGGAAGATCCAATTCAAAAGCGAATTACACGGTAAATGGAAAAGCCCTGGGGAAAATTGATGCGCAGAGAGATCTGGGTGTTCAGGTCCATTATACCCTGAAGGTGGCAACGCAGGTCGAGAGGGTGGTCAAGAAGGCATACGGTACGCTTTCATTCATCGGACAGGGTATTGAGTACAAGAGTTGCCAGGTCATGTTACAGTTGTATAGGACTTTGGTTTGACCACATTTGGAATACTGCGTGCAGTTCTGGTCGCCACATTACCAAAAGGATGTGGATGCTTTGGAGAGGGTGCAGAGGAGGTTCACCAGGATGTTGCCTGGTATGGAGGGCGCTAGCTATGAAGAGAGGTTGAGTAGGTTAGGATTATTTGCATTAGAAAGATGGAGGTTGAGGGGGGGACCTGATTGAGGTCTACAAAATCATGAGAGGTATAGACAGGGTGGATAGCAAGAAGCTTTTTCCCGGAGTGGGGGACTCAATTACTAGGGGTGACTATTTCAAAGTGAGAGGAGAAAAGTTTAAGGGAGGGATGCATGGAAAGTTCTTTACGCAGAGGGTGGTAGGGACCTGGAACGCGTTGCCAGCGGAGTGTAGAGGCGGGCACGATAGCGTCATTTAAAATGTATCTAGACTTTTACGTGAATGGGCAGGAAGGAGAGGGATACTGGTCCTTGGAAAATAGGTGACAGGTTTAGATAGAGAAGCTGGATCGGCGCAGGCTTGGAGGGCTGAAGGGCCTGTTCCTGTGCTGTAATTTTCTTTGTTCTTTGTTCTTTGTTCTTGTTCTTGGTGACAGGATACCAGTCTCTGTGGAGTTATTTCAGGAGGCAGCCGGAGCATCTCCAGAGGCGCACTGCTGATGTTACCTAGTATGGTAACGACACATCTGCAAACAAACTTAGCAGCTCAGCGAGCAAGTCAACAACTCCATAAATCTTATTATCATGAATGTCCATGTAAATGGCCTCATGCAAAATAATGTTAATGTTGTGCAAAGTCAGCATTCATTTATGAAAGGGAAATCATGTTTGACAAATCTGTTGGGGTTTTGAGGATATTACTGGCAGCATGGATAGAGAACAACCAGTGGGTGTGCATTTGGATTTTTAGAAGGCTTTAAATAAGGGTGATTGTGGGTGATTGTGGGAGAT
Organism: Ginglymostoma cirratum; assembly: GCA_024137785.1. Taxonomy (NCBI): domain Eukaryota; kingdom Metazoa; phylum Chordata; class Chondrichthyes; order Orectolobiformes; family Ginglymostomatidae; genus Ginglymostoma; species Ginglymostoma cirratum. The sequence continues at coordinate 20,722,613 of JAHRHZ010000140.1, forward strand.
TACTAAAAGAATTAATGTTTAAGGTTATAGGTAATATACTAGTATGGATTGAGAATTGGTTAGAAGGTAGAAAGCAGAGAGTTGGTACAAATAAGTCATCCTGTAAATGGCAGGCACTTATCAGTTGAGGCATCACAAGGATCAGTGCTAGAGCCACAGTTGTCCACAGTCTATTTAAATGATTTGGCTTTGTGGATCAGTTGTAATATTTCCAAATTTGCTAAATGAATAAAACCAGATGGGAATTTTAAGTTGTAAAGAAAATACAAGGAGACTTCAAGAGGATTTGGATAGGCTAAGTGAATGGGCAAAAAATGGCAGTTGGAATATAATGTGAAAGGGTGTGAAGTGCAGAGAGACAGAATATTTCTTAAATCGTGACAACTTGGAAAGCTAGTGTCCTTGTTCAGAAGTCCCTACAAGCTGGCATGCGAGCACAGCATTAATTAGAGAAGCAAGTGGTACGTGGCCTTCACCGCAAAAAGATTTGAGTACAGAAGTAAAGATGCTTGCTGCATTTGTACAGAGCCTTGGTGACACTGCACCTCATGTATTATGTAAAGTTTTGCTCTTCCCTATCTACAAATGGCATACTTGCTATAACTGGAGTACGACAGAGATTCACAAGGTTAATCCCTGGAATTATGGGATTTGCTACTGAGGAAACATGGAGGAAACTGGACCTGCATTCTCTAGAGTTTCAGGAATGAGGGGTGATCTCATTAAAATAAACACAATCCTTCCAGGATGTGATAGGATGGTTATGGATAGGATATTTTTCCTAGCTGATGTTTATGAACTAGGGCACAGACTCTCAGGATAAGAGGTAGGCTGCTAAAGACTGATATGACAAGGAATTTCTGTGCTCAGTGTATAGTAAATCTTTGGCTTTCTCTCCTCCAGAGAGCTGTGATGAGCATGCATAAGATAGAAATCAGTAGATCTTTGGAGACTAATGACATCAAGGGACATGGAGACAGTGGCAAAGTGGCATTGAGTTAGGTGATCAGCCATAACCTAATTAAAAGATGGAGAAGCCTTGATGGGTTAAATGGTTTATTACTGAAAACTGGCACTGATGCAATGGATGGAATGGCTGCCTGCTGTGATGTTTAATTTTATGATTATAAGGATTATGATGGATTGTAGATACAACAACAATGCTGTTACTACAAGTAGTGAACAGCAGAGGTTCAAAAAGGCATCTCACTACCACATTATCAAAGAGGTCGGCAATAAATGCTGCTCAGCCAGTGAAGCCACATCCCATGAATGAATTTAAAAACCTTACAATCTCATAGGAAGTTGTTTATAACTATAAAAGGGCAAATCAATATTGCGTTGGTTGATCAGAAATCTGACAGAAAAGTTCAAACACTGAGTAGCAGGAGTGATGAGCACACATTTAGGAGGTGAACACACAATCTTGGACAATGGAGAGCAAAGGCAGGTTAGAATTGAGTTCAAAGTTGCCAAGTGATTGTGTATGAAGATGCATGATGTATTTGCTGGCATTTTGATAGAGGAAGATCTTGGTCATAATCTTATTCTTCATGATTTCCACAAATGTGCACTTTCTAGAAAATGAATGAATAATAATCAATAAACTGATTTTTAGCCCAGGGACAAAAACTAATTGCTCAAGATCAGCAACCTTGGGATTAAATTTGAGACCTTTCTCCTCTGTACCAATCAGCCATTTTTAGTTGCTGCACTTTTCTCCCGTTTATTGGGAAGCCTCAACCATATATAATAGTAACTTATTCTAATTAAAAGCTTAGAGGCTTACTTCTAATTCACCAAAGCCTTCCAACATCTATTCAGCACAAATCGGGTATACCCTGGAATAGTCACAATTTGATTGAATGAATGCTGCTATGACAGCTATGTAAAATGCTCAATTCTATTCAAGACAAAACAATCTGTTTTGCATCTCTTACACTGATCTAGAAGTTCATAAAAGAAGTACTGTGGGTTTAATTCCTAGAAAGCCAAAGACGACAAATGCATGGGAGCACCACTGCCTCCTGTCCCTTGCCTAAACCATGTATTATCCTGATTTGAATAGCTCATATCGTTATTCCTTTAACTGCAGTGGAATAAAAATCCTAGAACTTGATACCCAGCAGCATTGTAGCAGCACCTTAACTGTATGGACAGCAGCAGTTCAAGAAAGCAGCCCACTATCAACTTCGCAAGTAGTGAATGCTGGTTAATAAACACTGGCCCTGGCAACCATATCTGTATTCCTATTGATGAAAACTCAAGTGCTTTTCTTTGGTTTTTGAGTGAAACACTAATTTGTGATGAAATGTGGAAAATAGGTCCAGTTAATACTGCTCAGATTATTTGCCACAGCGTCCTTGCATCTGGTAGAGTGAGGGTTGTCATCTTGTCTGCCTTCCCCATTTCAAACCAAAAAACTGGAAAATAGCATTTGATAATGTTGATTTTTCTTCAGGAGAATTGTTTGGTCCTGTATTAAGTAAGAAATAAATGCATCCAAGTTTTTTGATGCTTCAAAGGAATGCTAACTGTAATGCTTCCGTTAGTCATTGGACCTTCTGTCTGAAAATGTGCAGTTAACTTACTAAAATGACCTGATATTTAAAGTCCAATAATAAATATGTGCTAAGTTTTCTAGACAGCTCCTGATTTCTGACATACTGATGTATTTTATGCTAACGGAGGTTTGGTGTTTTTAGAGGTGAATGTAAATAGTAAATGATCCAAGGGAATTGCAAAGGGGGAAAATGAGTACATTTAAAGTGTACTCTGCCGCCAAAATAAAATGAGCCTGTGACCGAATAAAATCCTGTTTTTTCTCTGTAGATTCAGAGACTGTCTACAGGTAATCGGGCAACATGTTGAACCACAGCTGTCTACACTGTATGTTTCTTTTGTTGACAATATTATTGTGGGAACTGTCGATGGTATTTGATACTTTTATCACAAATTTCCAGCAAACCAAAGGACTTGTTTTCACTCTGGTTTGCTGTGGAGATAGTGAGTAAACATGAACTGGTAAATCATGTTAACGATATTTTGAAATGCGTCATTGGTATGATGTATTGTATGGAGATTGACATTTTTCTCAACCCTGAAAATAAGTAAGAGATAAAATGTTGTAATTTTGTTAGATGTTTGCTAATTGGTAGGAAAGAAAATTATATGAGTGGTGTGATATTAGAATGCAGGTTCAAATTTAACGTAATGGATGGTTCAAACAGTTGTTAGGAAAGCTAGCTGAAGCACATTAAAACGATATCTTGGCAATCCTTGGCGAACCTGTTTTGTCTTTTGGACTGAACTCTGTGGAGTTGTAACATTCATCCAATAACTCTTGGAGGAGTCTCTGAATTACAACCCAAGTGATATGTGAGGGAGGAAGCATCTTTTTGTGCACTTTTCTCACAACTGAAACAAACTTAAGACCTAGCACAAACTCAGATGTAAAGCTTTTCTAAAGCCAAGATATTTGGTGCAGCCTAAACTGTATTGGTGTTCTTAGTCTGTTCTTGTAAATAATACATGAGAGTTAGGAGTGGGAGAGCGGGAGGAAAGTTAAATGGCATGACTGATTAAGTTGAGTTGTAAGACCACCTTATGTGTTTTCTAATTGTAAAATGATTGGGTGGAAAATACAACAAGACTCTTATTTATAGCATAAAGTCAATTTGACTTTAGCTTTTGACTTTTTCATGCTACATTTTGTACATTAAATTTGTAAGCCCACATAAGAGGAACAATACTTATCTTCCAGAAAATATGTTACAATGAAGGAATTAATATTTGACAGATGTTACTTTATATGGTAGAATGTTCAACCCACTAAAAAATTAGCTGATACTCCCATTCCCACTTAGTGCATTCTTTTCAAAGGTTCAGATCACAGCTGATGTTTTTCAAAGTACGGTGCCAAGAGTTTGGGAGAGCCTTGATATTACTAATGCGCTGCATTATTCTGTACCTGTTTAACAGATGAATGGGTGAAGATGTTAACAAATGGAAAACTCTACCATTATCACAATGGCTATTTTGAAACATATAATAAAAGAATGCATCTAAAATATAACAGTATCTACTATGATGCAAAGAATAATCTCCACAAGAGTATGTACTAAGTTGTTTTTCTCTAGTACTTCAGTTTAATTGTTGAGCATTGAATAAAGCTATGAAATCCTCTAACATTGCTACTTTGTATTAAAATAGATCAGGCATGTTTCACCGACCTTCCATTTATGAAATAAATGTTTGGAATTAAGAGTGATACATGAGAGATTTTAGCTGTCGTGGTAATTTTGTCAAGTCAGGAATAAACAGCAACTTTCGTTTATGACAGAAGTAAAGTCTTTATTTAGTTATTTAATATCTCATATTGGAAAGATATTGCCATGTCCACTTAAATATGTGTCTGAATTATGTAGAATATCACATAAACTATGATTCCAGTACGAAATTTGTTTTTACAAACTTCATACGATTGTATTAGAACTTATATAGCAGTGTGATTCATCACATTTAAAAGAAAATAAGCTGCTCAGACCAGTTAAGGGAGTGAACGGACACAATTGAACCAGAGAAGATATCACAAATGACAGGAGAGAGGTAATTTGAATTTCTTTATTTTTCTCCCCTACTATATATAAGCAGAAGTGTTCTTTAAAATCTGTTCTTCTGTCCGTTTTTTGATAAGTCGTGCATCATGTTCCCCAAACCATGTTTCTCAATGCATCTTTTAAATTACTTATGTTATGACCCTGGACCAGACCACCAAATTTATGGAATGACTTGCCCAGGGACCGGAACCATTTTTGAAAGTGGAAGTGCTGTGGGATCCCAAGTACTTACTAATAACAAAAAGACATGAGGTTCCATGATTTTGAACAAACAAGCGTAAGATCGTAAATAGTAACTGGAGCCATTTGGCTCCTCTAACCACAATAGGATCACAGCTGATCCGACATTCCTTGTATCCACTTTCCTGCCCTTTCCTCATAACTCTTAGATTCTTGATCAAAAGGGAAATCAACTGTCTCAACCTTAAACACATACAAGGAATCTGCCTCCATAGATATCTGTGACGAAGAGTTCCGAAGACTCTTGATCCTTTGAGAGAAGAAATCTCTCCTCAATTCAGTCTTAAATTGGCACCCCTTTATACTAAGAGACTATGCCTTCTGGTCCCAGACTCTCCCATGATAGGAAACATCCTCTCAGCACTTAACCTGTCAAGCCCCTTAAGAAACCTATATGTTTCAACAATAAACAATGGAACTTATTATACATAGTTAGAATTGTAATACTATAGGTTTAAAAATCTTTTTTTCTCTAATGTCCGGTTGTATTTAACCTAAGCTATATACGGGGCAATAGACACGCTGCTATTAGAAACCGCACAGAACATGTCAAATAGCAGGTGCAGTTAAGACAGATTCTGTAGATTTCTATGCAGTCCCCATACTGAGGTCATCAAATTCCATTAAGCTTTACAAGGGATTCTAATTTCTTCTCTTTTGAAGACCCAACTTTGGGTCTCCTCTATTTGCTGCATCAGAGACTGCCTCAATGCCTACTTATGTTCTGATACATCACTCACCTTTCCTAGGACTATACTGCTCTGAATTCTTGAGACTGTTTTCTGGCATCTGCTTGCAGGTACAAGTCTTTCTTATTCATTAATAGCTAGCTTCACCAAGCTGGTACTGCACCTGCATTTCTCCATGTTCTAATGTCTCTCAGCTGCATAAAGCAAATACTGCTTGTGAGCTTTCTTCAACCACATTCTTAGTTGTAGCAAATTAGTAATGGCACTTGTCCATTTTCCAAGCACCCATACCTCGCAGAACTTTCCCTAAGTCCTAATCCCAACATAGAAACCTTACAGTGTGAAAACAGGCCATTTGACCATTGGGTCCACACGGACCCTCCAAAGAGCTTCCCACCCAGTCTCACCCTCCTCTATCCGGCACCTGTAACCCTGCATTTCCCATGGCTAATCCACCTAGCCTGCACATCCCTGGACACTTTGGGCAATTTAGCATGACCAGTCCACTTAACCTGCACATCTATGGACTGTGGGAGGAAACTGGAGCACCCAGGGGAGACCCATGCAGACACGGGGAGAATGTGCAAATTCCACGCAGACAGTTGCCTGAGGGTGGAATTGAACCTGGGCACCTGGCAGTCCAGTCAAGCAGCAGTGCTAATCCCTGAGCCACTGTGCCACTCTAGTCAACACTCAGTTGAATTTCCTAGCCACCTGCACTTCTCCTCAGATCCTGCGACAGTAGTACCTTTTCAGGATGGTGCCTGTTCTCCCTTCATTTGACTGACTAAGTGCCTGAAGGTAGCGACTTTCTGCTTTAACTCCCTCCATGCAGTCTAAAATTGACTGTTCAGTGATCCTTGAACTGTGATAGGTCAGTGATCTATTGAGAATCTTGTAACACACCTTGCCTTTATTCCTAGGGAGTATTGAATGAACTAATATTTTGGAAGTCAAATTTATCAACCCTTTGAAACAGTCTGTTCCCTGAATGTTACAATATCCACAGATTGTCACCTTTCTCAATCCAGAATGGATACAAGAGAGGATTTTATCACATCAAAAGAAAAACACCTATGGGTTTTAAACAAAAATATGGTTTATTCATACGTGGAAACCTGGGGTTGGGGTGATTGCCACAATACATCCAAGCAGATAAGCATACCAGGAAGAGAAAAAGAAAAGAAAGAGGTTTAATTAACAAACTTGAAAATGAAAAGTATGAATTTTGATTAATGTAATTTTTGTCTGAGTCCAGAAAGTCAGTGTCTGACAAAAGAATCTTTTCTGAACATGAGATAACAAGGTGTAGAGCTGGATGAACACAGCAGGCCAGGCAGCATCAGAGGAGCAGGAAAGCTGACATTTCGGGTCTGGACCCTTCTTCAGAAATGGGGGAGGGGAAGGGGGCTCCGAAATAAATAGAGAGAGGAGGAGGCGATGATAGAAGGTGGATAGAGGAGCAGATAGATGGAGAGAAGATGGACAGGTCAAGGAGGCGGGGATGAAGCCAGTAAAGGTGAGTGTAGGTAGGGAGTTGCGATGGGGGTTGGTCAGTGAGGTGGGAGGACCGGATAGGTGGGAGAAAAGATAGACAGTTCAAGGAGGCGGGGACTGGTCTTGGAATGAGGTCAGGGGTGGGGAGATTTTGAAGCTCGTGAAGTCCATATTGAGACTTTGCTGAACATGTTTTGATTCAGATGGGTGTGCTTGGCTAAACTTGCAGAATTCCTTGTGAAATTGTGAAGACGCAAGATGAGATTGATGTATAGACTTGGTCCACTTTTCCAGTGAATACAGGATTACTTTTGAAAACTAAGTTCAGAAGAGTTTGAAATTTGAAGCAAGATTGCTTGGCATGAGAGGCAGACCTGATGTTAACAAACCTAGGTTTTTAGCAGGAACAAAAACAAAGTTCAAAGCTTTTGGAGTAAACAAAGTTGCTGGAAAAGCTCGGCAGATCTGGCAGCATCTATGAAGAAAAAAACAGAGTTAACTTTTCGGGTCCGGTGACCCTTCCTCCGTCACTTTGTTTATGTTCCTGATTTACAGTATCTGCAGTTCTTTCGGTTTTTATTAGGTTTCTAGCAGCCTGTGTTAACTCAGTTGTTACCAGATGGAAACAATAGGATCTAACGATTACAATTTACCTCTCCAGAGGCCATGGAGATTTGATCGTGCAATGAGACCATTAAGAAGTCACTTTCAACTTAAGAATTGGTTTCTGTTCCTCTGGTCAGGTGTCCAGTATTTGCCTTGGGAGATAGATGAGGCTATTAATAGCACCAGAATCCTAACAAGGTTAAGCTTCTCTGCCCCTTGTCAAAACATATTGTGTGACATAAATGGAAAACCATTAGTGCCCCTTCAGGCATAATGAGTTTCAAAAGCTTCCCTTTATTCTCCATTCCTGCTGATGTTGCTTTTTGGTGTTGATTTGACTGCAATGTACACATTGTGGAAGGTGTGTGAGATTCTAAGATTATGACAGTTTTAGGTTTAAGCTTGTGCCTTTAAAACAATATATGATCTATTTTCATGCCTTATTGATATGACAACATTTATGGTAGGCCCAATTTTATAACAAATCTACCATCATGTGAGATAGTAAGAATTGCTGATGCTGAAGTCAGAGATAACACAGTGTGGAGCTGGAGGAGAAGGGTCCTGACACAAAACGTCAACTTTTCTGCTCCTCTGATGCTGTCTGGCCTGCTGTGCTCCTCCAGCTCCACACTGTGTTCCCATCATGTGAAATTTGTCTTGATGTTTCTTAAAGTAGGAAAATTTTTTTGTGTCCTTTCATATTTCATGGCCCTGCTTCAATTATATGCTCTCCTGAATAGCCCTATTCGTATGTATAACATTTCTGGGAATTTTAATCAGTAGCATTTTCTTCTGAACTTTTTAACATTTTATATCCCTTACTATTTTAGAAACCATAACACCAAACAGTTTTATTTTTCAAGTTTGTGATAATCCAAGATTTTCACAAAATACTTGGAATATTTTGATTGTTTCATTTCTGTTTCATTGTTTTCATATATTCTTGTCCATTGAAAGTCTGTGTAAATCCTTCTAAAATACACCCAAAGGTTCAGAGTAGTGAACAGTATACACACAGACACTTCTCGGTGGAAGTGAGCCATCCATCATATCACTTGGGGCTTTTCAATAGGTGTCCACGATGTATGACTGAAACTGACCTTGATTTCAATTTTCCTATGCCTTGAACCTAATACCCGCTTCATGCCCCTTTCACAAAATTGGTTTGTGAATAAAACGTTATTCACTGAACTTGATGTGATCAGTTTAAGTGCTCAGCAGATATGCTAATAACCCTTTAAGGCACATATAAAGGCTGCTAACCAATGATAAGTTTAATTTTTTAAAAATCATATTTGGAATTGGGTTAAAGATCAGTTGAAGTAGAAGATTCCCAAGGAGAAATATATATTTGCTTCAGGTGGAATAAGTGTTTAAAGAAAAAACAAGGCTTTTTCATTTCAAACAAAAATCAGAACAAATGATAGTTAATTGCCTAAAACCTGCAGTTTTAAATTGTTAACACTTTATTGCTATTCCAAAGTTGTAAGTGTTTGCTAATTGTATAATACATCTTTGACTTTTGCTGGAAGGTTTGTAGTTCAGACCCATTATAGTTTCTCCCTTAATTTTGATTTGCTCTTAATTTTTTCTTGTGGAGATGCACTAGAAAGCATAGATTTTTACAAGACCTGCAAAGGAATTCAGAAAGTCTTCTGCTTCAATCTGAGATTTACATCTTGTTTCTATTTTACAAATCTGTCATAGGATTTTATTAAACAAATACATTGAAAATTACTTGATATGGAAAACTATGGTATGGCTTAAGTTTCACTCCAAAAGGACTGAATGATCTTCATGTTTTCTATCCTTACAGGGTGAGAGCGTTCAAAGTTTTAACATGCAGTGCAATTAATGTCTGCTGCTGTAGTTTTTGCAGTATATCTCATTTACTGCCTTTATTTTATGATCTTCAGATGTTTTACTTTCTTGCCGTTATTTACTCCTGCATCTTTAGCTTTACCAAGCCTAATATAGAACTAAGACATAAAAGTTATTTAGCCCAATAAGAGATAAATTGCATCTATTCTGTCAACCAGCCTTAATTTATTAGTAACATTGATTCAGATGACGAGCCATTAGCTGTGCTTTGTATCTAGTTTGGAAAAGAATCTAACTCAAGATAATTTAGCGTTTAGTTCTTCCATGGGCAGTATTTAATGCGATAACCGTTTAAGTGAAAAGTCGAGGCACTTTTGATCTAGGCATACTCCAGTGCTATTTTACTTTAAGAAGCAGGTAATGGAGCTACGTCAATCTGTGGTGGTCACCTTGCCAAATTACATCATTTTGCTCCACCACGTTCAATTCTATTTCAAGTTTCTCCTGAATATGTGCATGCTTCCCTTGGAAGATCAATAAATGGGGTCATCCTTAAGATGCAATATTGTATCACCCTTGAAATCACTAATTTTGTCAATCTGCCCAGGTAGAGACATTTGAGATCATTGGCAGATTTGATTATATCATTGATTGATCATGATTGTCTGATTTGGTTTTGTCATATATGGTCTGTTTTGCCACATTGAATTATTTAAATCACATGAATTGTGACCACGCTGAGATCTATGAATATTTAGTAGGCCTGCCACTTCTGGACCATTGGTATCCACCAGGAAGCCACGATAAGCTTGCATATTGGGACTGTAGTACTAGTTAATGAAATTGGTGATCCATTGTGCACTAAGATGGTCTTGCATAGGCTGTACCCTGAAGCGCCATTCACTTAGGAACCTGTCTTTCAGGATTGATATAGGTAATATGTTGACACTAGTTCCTCTTTGATTTCACCTTTTAATGTGTGTTGATCCACTTTTTCAAGACATATATTAAAGTTGTGAAAGCTTTCGTCGCCTTGTGCCGTTGATATGATGTTTGGGGTTAACAATATGGAAAGTTTGGTTATCTTTTGAAATTTGCCTTTCAGTTGGTTGCCTCAACTTTTTTGATGTGTTTGTGTTTGTGCACGATCTTAACAATTCTCTTGTTACCAGTGTTATGTTGCTGTATTATACTGTTGGTCAGCTCTGATTTGGGGTCTGGCTTAGCTTTTGGAACCAAATTTCCTGCAAGTGTGTGCCTGATGCACTTTGGTATCACACTTTTTACAGATAATTATTTACAATATAAGTTAATGATTTGGATGAGGAAAGGAAATGTACTATCACCAAGATTGCAGTTGATACGAAAATAAGTGGAAGGCAAGTGGTGAGGATGACAAAAGGGCCTGTAGGGAGATGTAGATAGGTTTAGCCAATGGACAAAAACTTTACAGATCGAATATTACGAAGGGAAATGTGAGGTTATGCACTTTGACAGGCCAAATAGAGGAGCTGAATATTATTTAAATAGAGAAAGACTGCAGAAAACCTCAGAACAGAGGATTTGGAACTCTTCATCCATGGATTGCAAGAAATGATCATCCCAAGTTCAGTAAGTAGTGGGAAGGCAAATTGAATGTTAGCCTTTATTTCAAGGGAATAGATTATAAAATGAGGGAGGTTTTGCTGAAACTATACAAGGCATAACTAAATGAATGCTTTTGGGCCCCATATCTAAGGAAAGATATACTAGGTTTAGAGGCAATCTAGAGAAGGTTCACTAGGCTGACACCAGTTACGGAGGTACTGCCTTATGAGGAGAAGTTGTGTAGATTGGCCAAAATTAGAGGGAACACTGATAGTGAATCTGTCAGCAGAGGGCTAATGAGGATCATTGATTACATTCAAGGCTGAGATCGATTCAAGGCTGAGATCAACAGATTTTTAATCAATAAGGGAATCTAAGGTTACGGAAAAAAGGCAGGAAAATTGAGTTGAGGATTATCAAATCAGCCATGATCTCATTGAATGGCAGTGCATAATCGATGGGCTGAATGGCCCACTTTTGCTCCTCTATCTTAGTCTTTTATTCATGAAAGCAGGACAGCTTTTGGGTAGGTCCGAGAAGCCTCACCCATTACAGATTTTCTTGGTTTGGAGTACTTTGCTGATAGTATCAATAGCGTTGACTGCTGTTAAATCATGACATTATTGTTGGCCTGTCACAACGGCTTCATACTTTTGACCATCAACTAATGTGTCAATGGTATGGCCTTTTTTCTTGCCGAGTGAAACTTTCTGAAAATTGCTCTTCAAAAAGCACTCTGACTCAGACCCATTGCTGTAGCATTTTCCAGTAAACCTTTAGGGTTTCAGTCAGTCTGACATGAGTTGAAGTCTGTTAACCCATGCCTTGATCTGGTCTTTGAGATCTTTCCAAATCTTTTCTGGATTTTACTGATTCCCAATTGAAAGATCAGATGTGTTAATTCTGTAAAGCCTTGTTCTTGTTGATGCAAGCAAAATTTTCAGATATGTCTTCTCGGGATCATCTATTCCTTCATTTGTAAAATAGACAGCATACATTGTTTGAATAGCTATAGTTCTACAACAGTATCACTGGATGTCCATTCCACAAGTAAGTATTTGCCTTCTGTTTTCCTTTGCCTTTTTTTAAGAAGCACAATTCAGTGTTTCTTTATTTCTTATACTGGTTTTGCTCTCTTTTTCTTTTTGTTTCTCCTTCTTTTTTCCTTCTATTTCCCTTTATTTCCTGCATTGCTACTCCTTTATTACCCTTGGTTCCTTCAAGAGAATTGACTTCAGAATTGCAGATTCATAGTTGCAGATTTTACCATGTAAGTGATGTCACTGAAAAAGTTCCATTCCAAAATGCAAAATGATTTTTTTTTGCAGTAATGCCAATTTGAAAAGGCTCTAAAATCAAGGTAATTCAGTTTCCGAAGCTTTCAGGCTAGTATATGGCCTTCATTTTGAGTCCATATTATCCTCCAAGGGAATCTAAAGGCAGTGTTTTTTTTATTTTAATCCACCTGCTCAGAGTTTCTATCACGCATCTCTGGAGCAGGTGGGACATGAACCCAGGCCTCCTGGTCCGGGGTAGGGGTACTACCACTGCACTACAAGAGGGCAAAGGTAGTGCTTGTTATTTGAGAATGGTTTAGAGGAGTTGTGTGCCCCACAAATTGCTAGTTTTAAGCAAGTAATTGGCTATCTTGCAGGTACATAGCAATGATCTTGGGCAATAAATTGCAAGGTGTGAGTTACAGTAGATGTCATCAAGCTCCTGAATATTTATGGTTACCTCTAAGCAGTGATGGGATTTTTGCCATATGAACCAAGCAGCTGTTTTTAACAAGTTCCCAATATCCTTAGGACTCCAAAATGAGGTAGTGATCATAAGATGACCGAACTTTCTCTGCAATTTGAGAGGGAGAAGATACAATCAGAGGTAATGGTATTACAGCTGAATAAAGGTGAGGTATGAGGGAGCAGCTGGGCAGAGTTGACTGGAAGAGGAGCGTACCGAGCTACAAATCTACTCCAAAACCTTACACTGGAACAGCAATGCCAGGAGTTTCTGGGAGTAATTCAGGAGACGCAGCAAAAATTCATCCCTAGGGAAAAGAAGCATGGTACAGGGACGATGAGGCAACCATGGCTGACTAAGAAAGTCAGGGATAGCATAAAAGCAAAAGAGAAAGCATGTGATGTGGCGAAGGGTAGAGGGAAACCAGAGAACTGAGAAGCTTACAAAGAACAACAGAGGGGAACAAAAAAAGAAATAAGGAGGGAGAAGATTAAATATGAGGGTAAGCTAGCCGGTAATATAAATAAAGACTGTAAGAGTTTCTTTAGGTATATAAAGGGCAAAAGAGAGGCAAAAGTGGACATTGGACCACTGGAAAATGATGATGGAGAGATGGTAGTGGGGAACGAGGAAATGGCTGAGGAACTGAATAATTACTTTGTGTCAGTCTTCACGGTGGAAGACATGAGTAATGTCCCAAAAATTCAAGAGAGTTCAGGGGCATAGCTGAGTATGGTGGCCATCACCAGGGAAAAGGTGCTAGTAAAACTGATTGGCCTGAAGGTGGACAAATCACCTGGACCAGATGGACTACACCCCAGAGTTCTAAAGGAGATAGCTGAAGAGATAGTGGAAGCGTTACTGGTGATCTTTCAGGAATCACTAGAGTCAGGAAAGGTCCCAGAGGACTGGAAAATGGCTAACATGACACCCCGTTTAAAAAGGGAGTAAGGCAAAAGATGGAAAATTACTGGCCGATTAGCCTAACCTCAGTCGTGGGTAAGATTTTGGAGTCCATTGTAAAGGATGAGATTGCTGAATATTTGGAAGTGTATAGTAAAATAGGGCAATGTCAGCATGGTTTCATCAAGGGGAGGTCATGCCTGACAAATCTGCTAGAATTCTTTGAGGAAGTAATGAGCAGGGTAGACCAAGGAGAGCCAATGGATGTTATCTACCTGGGCTTCAAGAAGGCCTTTGATAAGGTGCCACACAGGAGGCTGCTGAGTAAGATAAGGGCCCATGGTGTTAGAGGCAAAGTGCTAGCATGGATAGAAGATTGACTGTCTGGCAGAAAGCAGAGAGTAGGGATAAAGAGGTCTTTCTCAGGATGGCAGCCGGTGACAAGTGAAGTTCCGCAAGGGTCAGTGCTGGGACCACAACTTTTCACCTTGTACATTAATGATCTAGGTGAAGGAATGTGGGCATTCTGGCTAAGTTTGCAGATGATACAAAGATAGGTGGAGGGACCGATTGTATTGAGGAGGTGGGGAGGCTGCAGAAGTACTTGGATGGGTTGGGAGATTGAGCAAAGAATTGGCAGATGGAGTACAATGTGGAAAAGTGTGAGGTCATGCACTTTGGTAAGAAGAATAAAAGCATGGACTATTTTCTAAATGGGGAGAAAATTCAGAAGTCTGAAGTGCAAAGAGACTTGGGAGTTCTGGTCCAGGATTCTTCCAAGGTAAACTTGCAGGTTGCGTCAGTAGTCAGGAAGACAAATGCAATGTTGGCATTTATTTTGAGAGGACTTCAATATAAAGCAAGGATGTACTGTTGAGGCTTTATAAGGCTCTGGTCAGGCCACATTTGGGGTATTGTGTGCAGTTTTGGGCCCTATATCTCAGGAAGGATGTACTGGCCCTGGAGTGGGTTCAGAGGAGGTTCATGAGAATGGTCCCAGGAATGAAAAGCTTAACATAATAAGGAATGTTTGAGGACTCTGGGACTATACTCATTGGAGTTTAGACGGATGAGGGGGGATCTAATTGAAATGTGCAGAATACTGAATGGCCTGGATAAAGTGGATATTGGGAAGATGCTTCCATTGGTAGGAGAGTCTAGGACCTGAGGGCTCAGCCTTGGAGTAAAGGGAAGACTTTTTAGAATGGAGATAAGGAGAAACTACTTCAGCCAGAAGAGTGGTGAATCTATGGAATTTACTGCCACAGAAGGCTTTGGAGGCCAGGTCATTGAGTACATTTAGGACTGGGATAGATAGGTTCTTGATTATCAAGGGGATCAAGGGTTACGGGGAGAAAGCAGGAGAATGGGGTTGAGGAACTTATCAGACATGATTGAATGGTGGAGCAGACTTGGTGGGCCAAATGGCCTAATTTCTGCTCCTATGTCTTATGGTCTTATGGTCTTATCCTCTTCCATAACATTCTGGAGTTCATTAATTGTGACTTGTGCATGACAAAACAAAGAGAGTGCTGTATATTTATATCATCTCACTGGCCTCCCCAAAGTGCGGAGTCAGTGGAACACTCATCACTCAAATATGAGAACCTTGTGAGATACATCAACAAAAGCATTTTCATTTATTTAATTGCTGATTCTATGTAGCACTAGCTGTTGATTTTGCACGTGAATGACCAGCACACAGTAAACTGTCAAGATGCATTTGATCAGTAATGGCTGTTCTATTTGAGGATAGAAACTACGATCAAAGTAATTTCAATTTTAAGTTATATAAATGAGAAAATAAATATATTTTGGTCATTAACAGCAGATTGCTTTAAGACATCTCATTGCATAGTAAATTAATAAGATTCCATTTCAAGATGATTCACGTTATTTTTCAGAATGCCCTGATGGCTTGCTTTGCAACAATACAATTCCAAGACACTACAAACGATATTCCCATTTGCTACTTGCTGAAAGTAGAGCACTGGGCCAGAGTGGTGTTCAGTCTACATTTTTGCATAGTTCAATAAGGGATGCCTTCACAATTTCACCAGATCCTAACAATAATCATCAGTCTTTACAGAACAATCAATCTCCTTGGATTCAAGAACATCTGACGAACAAAAATCAAAATGCCTTCCTACTGCTAAAATCTCCTGCCTTCAAAGTTAAGGAGAAAAGCTCAAGTAAATTCAAAGCAGCAAGAGCAGTAAAAGGAAGCATTTCTTCTTCTGAAAATGTTTCAAGAGGAGATGTGTCTGCAGCATCACCCAGTAGCCTACACAGAAGATTGTCTCATTCAGCATCACAGTTAACAAAGGAGATAGAACCTGGAATTAGTACGGATGGATTTTTTAATGTAAACAGTACAAAAGTAAGGCTAAACAGTCTTCTAGAAGATACATCTACTTCTGTTCTTGCTTCAAATGCCAGTAATAATAACAAGGATGATATCAGTTGCTCTCCACTTCGTTGTAATGAAATTCCAGATCGAAAAAGGTTATCTTCAACAAGGAGAAGATTGTTTCATGGTCAAACTGTTAAACATATTTGTAAACTTGAAGACAGCAATTGTTCTAGCTCTGTAGAAGTTAATAACCATAGGCAAGAATTGGTTCATAAATCCTGTGGTCTTAACGACACAATCACAACTGACTTTAAGACTATTGCTATTGATCTAGATTCCAGTCTGTTAACTGACAGTGCTAACATTCTAACTGAAAATAGAATAGGTATTGCAACACAAGCACACCAAGCAAAAGCTTGTAATGGGATTCCATTGGATAATGAGGAGATGAAACAAATGAGGAATTGGTCACAAACTAATTTAACAGAGTCAAACTTGATTAAATTGGAATCAGTCCCCTTAAGTTCTGATAGCTTACTGAAGCCTCTTCAAATTAAACAAGAGCCAACCAGTTTACCAGAATCTACTCAAGTTAAGCAAGAACCAACCAAATCATTCCAGCTTGCTCAAAGTTCTATTGTGCAGGAGCTTCATGATTGCCTAGCAAGAAAAGAAGAGGAAGATCATTTTGGTTGTTCTGTGAAGACATCATTGCCTCAGTATTCCTTAATTTCGCCTTCATTGAATGTTGTAAAACAGCGTAGTTGCCATTCTGAAGCTCTCATTTCTTCAAAAAGCATTAGACTTCAAAAGAGTAGAACAACAACTTTGGAAATGGCATCACTGGGCTTATTGGATAGAGGTCCTATAAAAATCCCCAAAAGGAGAGATTTAAATAAAGAATTAAAGCAAACTGATATTGGAGTTTTTTTCGGACTTCAACCCAAAATCAAAGACGAACAAAAATGTCCAAAAAACATATCTCCAGGAAAAGCAAATGAATTGGTTTCTGAGCTTTCATATAATGAAAGAAGGCAAAGACAAAGAAAGAGGAAAATAGAAAACTCCGTAGGTGATGAAGCTTGCATAAGCACTGTAGACAAACTTCAAACGGAACTAAGTGATGCACAACGAGGAAGAACAAAAAGGCAAAGAAATGGAGTAAGCAGACATAAAAAAGCCAAGCAGGGTCCTTTTTACAAGAAGATTCCAGGTAAACAATCAATTTTGCTTGTGACCAGTTTATTTGTTTTAGATGGTAGCTAGGTGTCAAATTATGAGCAACTATGTCATGATATATTTGTGTAGCATAGGAAAATGTAATTTTCCATGTTTACAACATTTTATAATCTTAATCATTTTATTACTTAATTGTATGATTATTCTGAAGAATATAAAGTTTGAAATAGTTTTTAACTCTAGTGCTGATGTGCCACTTGTTTATATCTGCCTTAATTTGCAAGCAACAGATAGGGGTAACTGTTCAGATATAGTTGGACTCTGATGCTGTTTAACTGTTAGTCCAATTGGAAAGATGGAACAAATGTAAATTTTAAAAGTTAATTAAGGAGATTTATATGTTCATCCCCTAATAAATTTGTAATTTGTTGGTTAAGCACGTAAAGTTTCAACATAAACAAGTGTTCAGCCCATGCCCTCTTTTACACTTACCTTCTTGTAAGCAGACAGTCTATACCGAATTTCCAGACTGTTTTATTACTCATTTTCATCTATTTGGTAAATGTAATTTTTCGTAACAAAATATCTGAAGTGGATGTTTCAAATCCCTCAGTTGTTTACAAAAAGAAATCTTTTATTTTTTCTTCTGACTCTTTGCAGTTCGTTTTGGATCTGTGGTCCCTTGTTCTACACCTGCTCAATCACCACCAACAGTCCACTTCTACCTACTGTCTTGTCCCTGTCACCTCATCATTTACACTCTTGTGAACAGTGCTTCACTTTTAAAGCCTTTGTATTTTCAAGGTTGATGTATTTTGTGATATCTGCTATCTGAAGTATTAATGGAGACCAATGCTCACTACATTCTCTTCCCACCTCCCCCTGGATTTTTCCCTTCCCCTGTTTTGGATATTTCCCCTCTCCCAGTGCTTGAATGAACATAATTTGGGGAGGATGGTATAACAGAAATGCAAGAATGTTCTTTTCAGCTTAATACATAACTGTCACAAATATTGTACGCTAGTTTGGAAGACATAGTCTTTTGGTAGCATTAAGAGGCTGAGCGCCAACTTGTGAAAAAAGCAAAAGTTGGCTATATCTCTGATATAGAAAAGAAACCTTGTGTTGTGTGCGACTGTAAGTGCTTTTAAAGCAAGAGCCAGTTGTATTTATGTAAAACCAAAAGAATC
This sequence comes from Ginglymostoma cirratum, assembly GCA_024137785.1. Lineage (NCBI taxonomy): Eukaryota > Metazoa > Chordata > Chondrichthyes > Orectolobiformes > Ginglymostomatidae > Ginglymostoma > Ginglymostoma cirratum. The sequence continues at coordinate 20,741,043 of JAHRHZ010000140.1, forward strand.
ACAGATGCTGGAAATCAGAAACAAAAACAGACATTGTAGGAAAAGCTGAATATGTCTGGCAGCATCAGTAGAGAGAAAACAGTTGAAAACAAATGCTGGAGATCACAGCAGGTCAGACAGCATCCATGGAGAGAGAGCAAGCCAACATTTCCAGTCTAGGTGACTCATCATCAGAAGTGAAGTGTGGAGGAGGCAGCATTTACATTCTAGTTCGGGGCAAGGAGGTTGTGGGGCTGATGGGGTGTAGAGTGCTGGTGGAGAAGCTGGTACTTCAGATTAAGTGATCAGAATGTAAGAATGGCAGAACAATGGCGTGTGTAGCTGCCAGACTTGAAAAAAGCAGACAGTCCCGATGGAGTGGGGAGAGTAGAGAGAGGACGTGGTGACATAGAGTGTGAAAAGTAAAGCTAAAACAAAGGGAATAGTTGGTTCACAATTTGAAGGTGTTGAACTCAATATTAAGTCCTGAAGGCTGCAAAGTGCCTAGTGCAAAGATGAGATGATGTTCCTTCAGTTTGCGCTGTGAAAGTAGATTAATGTTTTGTGTCCAGTGATCCTTCTTTGGAACTGATGGTGGCTAGGTAGCTTATTATTAGTGTTATATAGTACTAGTATTGTTAGCTTTGTATTATTTTTATTTATAGTATTTGTTATCAGACCAGAGGGAACGAGAAGAGATGGCCCAAATGTGATCAAAAATATAAATATTAAGGACCAGAAGAGAGGTTGAAAAGAAGAATGTGATTAAAGAATCCAGGAAGCTGGAAACATATCCATCAATGGTAGTAACTTAAGATCCAAGATGGTGGACTGTAGAGATCTTGAAGGCTTGTAGAGCTGGATGAAGTTAGAAGTGGCAAAGAGTAGGATTATGGATTTATATTAAGCAGTTTTTGGATTCAGAGCTGGTATAAGTCAGCAGCGGGTGGTGGATTAACAGATTTTGGTGTGATTTAAGAGTTTTGAATGAACACAGGCCCCCCCCAGGATCTTTCTCCATTTTAGTCTTCTCTGCATTCCTTCCCAGAAACAGTCCTCGCCTATCTGTCAGATTTCCCTTCGTATTATGATTTTTGACTGTTTTGATGAGTCATCAATATTTGTGTGAAACAGCAGCAGGAAATCTGTCTTCACAACTGATTTTTGTGCTTGAAGGAACTAATTTCACAGTGGATGCCTTCCAATATGGTGATATTGAGGGTTGTACTGCCTACTTCCTGACTCACTTTCATTCAGATCATTATGGAGGCCTTAACAAGAATTTCAAACGTCCTATTTACTGCAGCACGGTAAGTTAAGTAGAATTTGAAAAAGAATCTCATATACTATTCATTTGAAACACAAATTTTGATTTCCACACTGCGCCATAGCTGTGTGGTAGCTGCTGGCCATCTGGCCTATTGGGAATCTAGCCTTGTATGATTGCAGAGATAGTAAGAACTGCAGATGCTGCAGTCAAAGATAACGTGGTGTGGAGCTGAAGGAACATAGCAGGCCAGGCAGCATCAGAGGAGCAGGAAAGTTGACATTTTGGGTCAAAGGGTCCCGAACCACAACATCAACTTTCCTGCTCCTCTGCTGCCTGGCCTGTTGTGTTCCTCCAGCTCCACACTGTGTTATCTTGGATGATTGCATTTCTGATTGATGTGTGATTTTTTTTTTAAACTACTGTTGGTCATGTAACAAATGTACTTATTCTTTAAAATGAAATGCAAAGCGTATCAGTATTTTTTTGATTGGACGGTGCTTTTACATCTCTTAATATGGAATGGTATATGTACCTGTATTCTGAGCAAATGTAAAATGTTTTCTATTAAAGTTAGTTCTTGTGGCTATAGTGACATGGTTTTAACTACATCTGTGGCTGGATAGCGATTTCTGTTTAATAATTCTGTATTGTGGGAAAATGGAAATAAACTACTGAGGATATTGGAAATCCAGAAAAAACAGGTTGGAACTATTCAACAGATCAGGTAGCATTTACGGAGAGAAACCATTAATGCTTCAGGTTAAAGACCTTTCCTGAGTGACACCCAACCAGCTACGTATTCCCAGCATTTTCCTTTCTCTAATTGTATTTTCTGTTTTCAGTATGTTTATGCCTATAAGCATTTGTCTTGGTCAAACAGCATAGAAACAGGATCTTCAGCCCAGCATGTCTGTGCTGACCAACAAACACCAAACTATACCGATCCCATTTACCCACTCTTGGTCCATAGCCTAATCTGCCCTGGAATTTTAAGCGCTCGTCCTGACACTATTAAAATGTTGTGAGAGTACCTGCCTCCACCACCCTCTCAGGCATATTTCTATCACCCTCTGATCTCTTCACATTCCCTCTAAACCATCCACTCCTCACATTCAATCAATGTCCTCTGGTCTTAGGTACATATGCCATGGTAAAAAGATGCTCACGATCTACCCTATCTATGCCTGCCTTAATTTTGTATATCTCAATCAGATCCCCTGTCAGCCTCCAGGAAAAGTTTAAGTTAATTTAATTTGGATAAATGTTAGATCTTACATTTTGGTAAAACAAACGAGAGCAGGACTTTCACAGTTCGTGGTAGGATCCTGGATAGTGTTGTCGAACAGAGACGGTGTCGGCGGTGGGCGGAGTTGTGTTGGCGTCGGCACTTCCTACAGACAAAGGGGGTGGACATGGGTACTTGCATGGGCCCAAGCAATGCCTGCCTCTTTGTAGGTTAAGTGGAACAATCCCTCTTCTGTACCTACACTGGCCCTAAACCCCACCTCTTCCTCCGTTACATTGATGACTGTATCGGCGGCGCCTCGTGCTCCAACGAGCTCGAACAGTTCATCCACTTCACCAACACCTTCCACCCCAACCTTAAGTTCACCTGGACCATCTCTAACACCTCTCTATCCTTCCTGGACCTCTCTGTCTCCATCTCGGGTAACCACCTAGAAACCGATATCTATTTCACGCCCACCGACTCCCACAGCTATTTAGAATACACCTCCTCCCACCCACCTTCCTGCAAAAATGCCATCCCCTATTCTCAATTCCTCCACCTCCACTGCATCTGCTCCCAGGATGAGGCATTCCACTCCCGGACATCTCAGATGTCCTCATTCTTCAAGGACTGCAACTTCCCCCCCGCAGTGGTCGAGAACGCCCTCGACCGTGTCTCCCGCATTTTCCGCAACTCATCCCTCACTCCCCGTCCCCGCAATAACAACCAAAAAAAATCCCCCTCGTCCTCACGTACCACCCGACAAACCTCCAGATCCAACGCATCATCCTCCGACACTTCCGCCATCTGCAATCCGACCCCACCACCAAAGACATTTTTCCCTCCCCACCCTTGTCTGCCTTCCGGAGGGACCACTATCTCTGTGACTCCCTTGTCCGCTCCACACTCCCGTCCAGCCCCACCACACCCAGCACTTTTCCCTGCAACCGCAGGAAGTGCTACACCTGCCCCCACACCACCTCCCTCACCCCAATCCCAGGCCCCAAGAAGAATTTCCACATCAAGCAGATGTTCACCTGTACATCTGCCAATGTGGTATACTGCATCCGCTGTACCCGTTTTGACCTCCTCTACATCAGGGATCCAAGCGGAGGCTTGGGGACCGCTTTGCAGAACACTTGCGCTCAGTTCGCAACAAACAACTGCACCTCCCAGTTGCGAACCATTTCAACTCCCCATCCCATTCCTCAGACGACATGTCCATCCTGGGCCTCCTGCAGTGCCACAACGATGCCACCTGAAGGCTGCAGGAACAGCAAATCATATTCAGCCTGGGAACCCTGCAGCCCAATGGTATCAATGTGGATTTCACAAGCTTCAAAATTTCCCCTCCCCCAACCGCATCCCAAAACCAGCCCAGCTCATCCCCACCTCCCTAACCTGTTCTTCCTCTCACCTATCCCCTCCTCGCCCCTCAAGCTGCACCCCATCTCCTATCTACTAACCTCATTCCGCCCCCTTGACCTGTCCGTCCTCCCTGGACTGACCTATCTCCTCCCTACCTCCCCACCTACACTCACCTTTACTGGCTCCATCCCCGCCTCTTTGACCTGTCTGTCTCCTCTCCACCTATCCTCTCCTCTATCCATCTTCTATCCCCTCCCCCGCCCTCCCTATTTATTTCAGAACCCTCTTCCCCTCCCCCATTTCTGATAAAGGGTCTAGGCCCGAAACGTCAAGCTCTCCTGCTCCTATGATGCTGCTTGGCCTGCTGTGCTCATCTAGCTCCACACCTTGTTATCTAAGGTCCCAGCGCTGATCCCTGTGCTACACCACTGGTCACAGGCTTCCAACCAAAATGAAAACCCTCCACCATTATCCTTTGTCTCCTATTTGCAAGGCTATTTTGGATTGAATTTGCAATTTGCCTTGTATCTCATGGGCTCTTACCTTTTGGTCCATGCTTCCGTGTGGGACCTTGCCAGAGACTTTACTGAAGCCCTTGCAAACCACATCATCTACACTACCATCATCAAAGTGATTAGTCACGTTTCTAAAAAAAAGATACTAAATTAAATTAGACAGGGTCTCCCTCCAACAAATCTTCACTAACCCTGATCATTCCCCTTCTTTCCAATTAATCCTGTCCTTCAGAATTTATTTTCAGTAATTTCACTACCGCTGATGTCTGACTAACTGATCTGTAATTACCTGGCCTATTCCTGCTGCCCTTCTTGAACAAAAGAACCACATTAGCTATCCTCCAGTCATCTGGCACTTCACCTGTGGCCAGTGAAGTATTAAATGTCTCCATCAGGGCCCCAGCAATCTCCTTTCTTGCTTCCCATAGCCTGGGATGCATCTCATTGGACCCTGGGGATTAATGCATCTTCATGCCAGCTCAAACATCTAATACCTCCTTATTAATTTTAACATGCTTTAGAACCTCACCATCCCAACTGAAATTTCCAATTACAATATCTTTCTCCTTTATGAATACGGATGAGAAATATTAATTTAAGAGCTCACCTCACTCACATCCTCTGTCTCAATGCACAGATTGCCTCTTTCGTTTCTAATCAACTCCACTGTTTCTCTGGTAATCCTCTTACTTTTAATGTACTTATAAAATACCTTGGGATTTTCCTTTAATCCTAACTGCCAAAAATATTTTGCAGCCCCCTTTGTCCTCCTAATTTCTTTAAGAACCCCAGATACACACTCTACTCTTGGAAGTCCTCCCCTGTTTTTAATGCTCTGTACCTAATGTGCTTCATTGTTTTTCATCATCAAGCTCTCTATCTCTTGACATCCAGGGTTCCCTGGACTTGCTGCCCTTGTCCTTTCCACTTAGAGGAATATGCTGGCCCTGAAGTTTCACTATACTACTTTTAAAAGATTCCCCTTTCCAAATGTAGACTTACTTACATGTAACTGCTCCCAGTCTGTTTACCAGATCCTGTCTAATGGTATTGAATTTGGCCCTCTCCAGTTTAGATACTTTACTTCAACACTATCCTTATCCCTTTCCACAAAGACTTTGAAACTTAGAGTTATGGTCACTATACCCAAGATGTTTGCCCACTGACATTTAAACCACTTGACTGGCATGATTCCTGAGGAAAACGTCTAGCACTGTCCTTTCTCTAGTTAGACCGTCTATGTGATGGCACTAAAAGCTCTCCTGTGTGCACTTTAAAAATTCCACTCTGGCTATTCCTTTTACGCTAATGCGATCCCAGTTAACATTAGCAAAGTTGAAATCCCCTGCTACTATATTCCTACTCCTCTCACACCTCTGTGATATGCCTACATATCTGCTCCTCTATCTCCTTCTGACTATTGGGAAGCCTGAAGTATAGAAATTCTGCTTTGGGGTAAGTGATGGCCAAGTGGTATTATCACTAGATTATTAATCCATAAAACTCAGCTAATATTCAGGGGACCCAGGTTCAAATCCCTCCATGGCAGATGGTGGAATTTTAATTCAATAAAAAAATCTGGACTTAAGAATCTACTGATCACCATGAAATCATTGTCGATTGTCTGAAAAACCCATCTGGTTCACTAATATCCTTCAGGGAAGGAAATCTGCCATCCTTACCTAGTTTGGCCTACATGTGACTCCAGACCCACAGCAATGTGGTTGACTCTCAGTTGCCCTCTGAAATGGACTAGCAAGTAATTCAGTTGTACCAATTGCTACAAAGTCTCAAAGAAATGAAACCAGACAGATCACCTGGCATCGATCTAGGCACCAGAAGAGTCAACTGCAGAAACAGCCTTGCCAATTCTGCAACGTCCTCCTCACTAACATCTGGGGGCTAGTGCCAAAATTGGAAGAGCTGTCTGACAGACTAGTCAAGCAACAGCCTGACATTGTCTGTAAGGTATGATTCCATGAGTGTGACTGTGTCCCAGACACCACCATCACCATCTGTGGATATGTCCTGTTAGACTGGCATGACAGGTCCGCAGAGGTGGCGGCACAATGGTATACAGTCAGGAGGGTATTGCTCAAGGAGTCCTCAACATTGACTCTGGACCCTGTGAAGTCTCATGGTTTCAGGTGAAACATGGGCAAGGAAACCTCCTGCTGATTACCACAGGCCATCCTCCGTCAGCTGGTGAATCGATATTTTTCCATGTTGAACAACACTTGGAGGATGGCAAGGGCACAAAATTTACTCTGGGTCGGGGATTTCAATGTCCACCATCAAGGGCAGCTCGGCAGCAGTACTACTAATTGAGCTGGTCGGGTCCTAAAGGACGCAGCTGCTTGACTGGGTCTGCGGCAGGTGGTGAGGTAACCAATGAGGGAAAAACATACTTGACCTCATCCTTACCAATCTGCCAGCTGCAGATAAATCTGTCCATGACAAGTGTCCGTAAGACAATGCCTTCACATTGAGAATAGCCTCCATCGTGTTTTGTGGCTCTGTCATCACGCTAAATGGGACAGACTTCAAACAGATCTAGCAACTTGAGACTGGGCATCCATGAGGTGCTGTGGGTCATCAACGGCAGCAGAATTGTACTCCAGCACAATCTGTAACCTCGTTGCTTGGCATATCCTCCACTGAACAATTTCTATCAAGCCAGAGTATCAACCCTGGTTCCATGGAGAGTGCAGGAGGGCATGCCAGAATCAGCACCAGACACACTTGAAGATGAGGCGTCAACCTGGTGAACCCACCAAACAGGACCGCTTCCATGCCAAACAGCATAAGTAGCAAGTGATAGACAGAGCTAAGCGATCCCACAATAAATGGATCAGATCTAAGCTCTGCAGTCCTGCCACATCCAGTTGTAAATGGTGGTGGGCATGTAAACAGCTCACTGGAGGAGGCTGCTGAAATATCCCCATCCTCAATGATGGAAGAGCCCAGCATATCAGTGCAAAAGATAAGGCTGAAGCTTTTGCAGTGCTTCAGAAGTGCTGACTGGATGATCTATCTTGACCTCCTCTCGTGGTCTCCAGCATTACAGATACCAGTCTTCAGCCAATTTGATTCACGCCACATGATATCATGAAACAGTTGGAGACACTGGATACTGGATGGGCCCTGACAACATTCTGACAATAGTACTAAAGACCTGCGCTCCAGAACTTGCCGTTCCCCTAGCCAAACTGTTCCAGTACAGTTACAACACTGGTGTCTACCCGACAATGTGGAAAATTGCCCAAGTATGTCTTGAACATAAAAAGCAGGACAAATCCAACCTGCCCAATCACAGCCCCAACAGTCTACTCTCCATCATCAGTAAAGTGATGGAAGGTGTCATCAACAGTGCTACCAAGCAGCACCTGCTCAGCAAGACCTGTCCAGTTTGGGTTCTGCCAGGGACACTCAGCTCTGGACCTCAATACAGCCTTGGTCCAGACATGGACAAATGAGCTGAATTCCAGAGGTGAGGTAAGAGCGCCAGCCCTTGACATCAAAATTGCATTCAACCAAGTATGGCATCAAGGAGCCCTAGCAAAACTAGAATCAATGAGTATCAGGGGACAAACTCTCTGGTGGTTGGAGTCATACCTGACACATAGGGAGTTGGTCGTGTTTGTTGGCGGTCAGTCATCTCAGCTCCAGGACATCTCTGTAGGAGTTCCTCAGCGTAGTGTCCTAGGCCCAGCCATCTTCAGCTGCTTCATCAATGACTTTCCCTCCTTCATAAGGTCAGATATGGGGATGTTTGCCAAAGATTGTGCAATGCTCAGCACCATTTGTGACTCCTTGGATGCTGAAGCAGTCCATGTTCAAATGCAACAACGTGGACAATATCTAGGCTTCGGCTGATAAGTGGCAAGTAACATTCATGCCACACAAATGCCAGGCTATGACCATCACAATTATAGACAATTTTACCATTGTCCCTTGGCATTGAACAATGTTACAATCACTGAATTCCCCACTATCAATACTGTGGGGTTATCATTGACCAGAAACTCAACTGGACTCGCCACATAAATACTGGCTACAAAAGCAGGCCAGGAGCTCGGAATACTACAGTGAGTAACTCACCACCTGACTGTTCAAAGCCTGTCCACCATCTACAAAGCACAAGTCAGGAATGTGATGGAATGCTGCCAACTTGCCTGGATGTGTGCAGCTGCAACAACACTGAAGAAGCTTGACAACATCCAGGACAAAGCAGCCCAGGTTGGCACTACATCCAAAAGCATCCACTCCCTCCACCACCGACACTCCGCTGTGTGTACTATCTACAAAATGCACTGCAGAAATTTACCAAAGATCCTCTGTCAGCACCTTCCAAACCCACAACCACTTCCATCTAGAAGGAGAATGGCAGCAGATATATGGGAACATCACCACCTTCAAGCACCCCCGCCCCCCCGCACAAGCCAGTCACCATCCTGACTTGGAAATATATTGGTGTTCCTTCACTGTTTCTGGGTCAATATCCTGGAATTCCATGCCTAATGACATTGTGGGTCAACCCACAGCAGGAGGACTGCAGCGGTTCAAGAAGGCAGCTCACCACCACCTTCTCAAAGGCAATTAAGGACAGGCAATAAATGCTGGCCAGCCAGTGATGCCCACATCCCACAAAAAATTAAAAAGCAAATCCCAACAACATGATCGCCCCTTTTTTACTGATTCTAAGTTCTATCAAGTTGCTTCTTTTGAAAAGCCTTCTAAGACATCCTCCCTCATTACTGCAATGATGGTTTCCTTTGTCAGTTGTCTCCTCTCTTACATTCTCCTCATCATGCCTGTAATTTCTGTACCCTGGAATGCTGAGCTGCCAATCCTGCCCTTCCTTCACTATGTGTCTGTGATTTCAATAATATCATATTCCTGCAAACTGATCAATGCTGTAAGTTCTTCCACTTTACTGGTCAGGCTCCTTGCATTAAAATAGATACAGTTTAGCTTTCCGGTCATCCTATGTGCTTTTTTTGTGCCCCATGTCTTCTCTGCATGCTGGACTGTCCTGGTATTCCTTCTATATCTGACTGAACCTTGCTCCTGACTTTATATTTATTCTCTGCCTAATCCCCCAGACAACTTCCCAAAAAAAAAGCACAAGCAAATCACCCAGTAAGGATACTGGACCCATTCCAATTCGAGTACAAGCTGGATGGGTTGCACAGGTCCCATCTACCCCATGAACTGTCACAATGATCCAAAAATCTAAAACTCTCCCTCCTACATCATCCTTTAGCCACGTGTTCAACTGACCTATCTTCCTGTTCTTATATTCAGTAGTGCATGGCACTGGAAGTAATCCAAAGATTACAACATCCCTAGTCCTCCTGTTTTAATTTACGATCTAACTCTTTAAATTCCTGTTGCAGGACTTTTTTTTTGCCCATGTCATTGGTACCAACATTTACCACTACCACTAGCTATTCACCCTCCCCTTTCAGAATGCCCTACAGCCACCTCTGAGACATCCTGGCCCTGGCACCAGTGGGGGAAACATACCATTCAAGAGTCATTTTTGTGGCCACGGAGCATCCTGTCAGTTCCCTTTACAATTAAGTCCCTTATCACTAAAGCTTTCTCAAGCTTTATCCTTCCCTGCCCTGCAGCAGAGCCAACCGTGCCATCCATTGAGAAATCCCTTTTGGTATTGTTTATAACAAGTTGAATTTTTGTAGTATCGCTATTTTGGATTTAAAATTTAATAACCAAAATGTTTTATATTCAAAAATATTATCCTGCAAGGAATTGCTGCTTCTAGAACTCTGAAAAATCTATTTGTACGTCAGTTCATGATAATCCAATGTTCTTCATGATATTCTACATAATTGGACTTGGGAACAAGTAATTTAATATCAAAGTATTGAGATTAATCAAACTTGGATGATATATTAAGGAAATGTTTGGCTGTACACAAGCAGGCAATGGAACTCTGTGTCTGAGCTCGCAAAATAAAGTGTAGAGGATGTGTTCCCTGTTTTAGTTTTTAGCTGCAAAACCCCCTTCCCCATACATGTCTGGGAGCTGGACCTAGGTCCCCAGGATTGAGACCTTTGTTCAACTAATTCAGTGAACTCTATTTCATTCAAACATCTAATTTATTAATGACAGGAGCTCCAAAAGACGCTAGAAGGCAGCAACTTGCTCACGTGACCATAATAGATGGGCAGTTTAGTAAATCATTCAATTAACTTTATTCCCCTTTAAATTTCAGATAACAAGCAATTTGGTGATATCTAAGCTTAAAGTGCAGGCACAGTATGTCACAAGTCTGCCTATGAATACTCAATGTGTTGTGGATGGAATTAAAGTAGTCCTTTTGGATGCAAACCAGTAAGTATTTTAACATATCTTCCATCAAAATGTATAGCCACTATCACCCACAACTCTGTTAAATGTCCAACATAATGTCTGCTAGCCCTGAAGGCTGTGACATTTCAGTATTGATCTGCAACATATTCTTTACTTCTGGCTAGAGATTCTATTTTTTTCCTAGTCCCACTTCTTCCGCCTTTTCTAATTCTTGCAGTCTTCACTCTATGTAGTGAGTTCAAGCCCCAGGATTTGAATGTGCAATCTTATTTTTTGTATGCCGCGGAAGTTGTATTGCACTTGAAGCGTTAACTATTGTGCTCCCGCCTTAGATGGTGCCAAACCTGCTGAATATTTCCAATAGTTCTGATTTTTATTAAACAGACTGGAGTGGTACTTGCTCTGCATTTAGAAGGTTAAGGAGTAATTCGGTTGAAATTTCTAAGCTAAGGGGAACTGATGGGTAGAAACCACCTATCCTTTGTTTGTTAGCTAGAGGGTAATTAGGGCTACAATCTCAAAATTAGAGCTGGACCTTTCAGGAATGGTTTTAGGAAAGGGTAATAAAAGTTTGAAGAAGTGTTCTGCGAATGAAAATGACACTTGGTCAAATAATTTTGAACCGGTAATTAATAGCTGACTTTGCAAAACAAAAGTCTGTTTGGAGTTGGGTCACCAATCAGCTGTAATTTTTTTGGAAGGTGGAGCATGTCTCCCATTCCTGTATATTCCCCTTACTGATTCTTTCATTTCTCATGGTGTTAGAGAACTTGGTCCTGTAAAGAAATACTGGGGTAAGCTTGGTAGTAAAGATTGCAAAAAAAATTAATGTTGAATTTTTGTATTGTTCAAATTGTTCATGAACAGGGGTTTTGTACTATAAAACTACTAACTTCTATTCTGACTTGAATTGTCTATAAATATTCTGCAGCTGTCCAGGTGCTGTTATGTTGTTATTCCAGCTTCCAAATGGTAAAACATTGTTGCATACTGGTGATTTTCGAGCTAATACTTCCATGGAGCGCTACACTCATCTCGTGGGGCAAAAGATTCACACTCTTTATCTGGATACCACGTAAGAGAAGTTTATTACATGAATCAGAATGGTATTTTTTCTGATTAAAATGTCTTGGTTTAAATCAGTGTTGTCCAATACATTAGCAGCTAGCATATGAACTGAAGATGAGTAATAGATATTATCATTAGGCAGGTGCTTTAAGTATTTATATTTGCATTTTGTTTTAATTTTACTTTGTAAATTAGAAGTAAAATGTGCATTTCTTTGTGTGTTCTTTATTTAATTGGTTATCTGCTAAAATGGTACGACACAGTAAACACTAGACTTCGTCACTATGTAAACACCAACAACATTGTTTGGAGGGAGGGAGTGAGCTTTGGGATATCAACTGGACCAATTGCAATAAAAATAAACATCTGCAACAATGCAAGTGGTGGCAGTAGGCAAGCAACATCTCATTAAGTTGTAGATTGAGAGATGGGCAGGTTGGCATGTCTTGTTGTGCAAGTCACCAGTCTAAATAATAACTGCTGAATGGTCGAGCAAACTGTTGAAGAAATTGCACTAAGACATGCTGTTGTCTGATGAACTCTCATCAGAATTCTCTAACCTTTTCTGAAAGAGTAGAGCTTTTTCACTGGTGATGGATGCTAGTTAACCAAATGGGTATGTAGAACACAATCACTTGGATTGTATGTAAGGAATTGTCTACTAAATGATGATGAATGGTGCAGCCATATCATTACCTTCATGACAAAAAAAAACACTAAAGCTGAATTTCAGGAAACACAACTATTCCAATTTTATTCTTACTCTTTCCATTGATGACTATGCAGTATTTATGAACTACGAATATAATTTAATCTCGAAACACGGCTCATGTTTCTCATATCTGTCTCCAAAAAACTAATTAGAATAAAGTACATAACAAGGATGCTTTCTAATGTTATTCATTATGAAGAAAATTTGATATTCTTATTGTTCATGATAATAGAATACTACATTCTGGGTGTAATTTGGCTTCTTTTGGTAGATACTGTAGTCCAGAATACACCTTTCCTTCACAGCAAGAAACCATCCAGTTTGTTGCTAATGTTGCCTTTGAAACTGTAATGATGAATCCCAGGACATTGATCGTCTGTGGTACTTATTCTATTGGAAAAGAGAGAGTTTTCCTAGGTAAGATTCCGTAAAGTGTGATATACATTCAGTATATGCATTTAAAAGAAGAATCCCCCCCCCCCAGCCTGTTATCTCTCCATCTCTCTTTCCCTCCCCCGCCAATAGAATTGTTAAAATACTTTGAAATTGGATTAATTGATGAATGGTGGATATAGTTACTAGCATAATACCTGAACACTTGTCAGTTTTTATGTGAAAGACAAGAGCTAAAACAATGTGACCATGTATGGAGGAACTAAGGGGATAGTATGAAGGCAAGCCCTCCTGATCTGGTCAGCTCCAATTGAACATTCTTTTGCTCTGAATTTATATTCCATGTAATGTAACCAGATCTGTCTCAAGAGTGCCTGGAATTTTATTTTTAGGTATTGATAAATTAGGCATATAGTTACGTTTTGACATTTTGTCAAAGAAAACCCACTATTCCAGAGGGAAATGAGCCAATATGAAAAGAACAAAAGCAAAGGAAAGATAGGAAACACTGCACGGAACAATAAAAAGAGTTTTTGATTGAGGGAAGAATTTAAAATTCAAAAGGCATGGACACTACCTATATAAGTATGAATCCAAGAGTACGGAAATACACTTATGGTAACTTGTGCTGCACATTAGGATTTGTTTGTATGCTTTTGCCACCTAGAGAGGATGCTTGTCTTATGATTAACCATTCATGAACTTCCTTGTTGGAGGAAAGGGAGAAATTGGTGTACTTTCTCGATTTAGTTAATTGACAAGGCAATCTCTTTTATAGTGAATTTGGTAATCTTGATAACTAATCCAGGATGGTCCCTTTTATTCTAGTATGGTGTTGATATTTTAGCTAGACTCCCTGGGTTTTAGTAGAGCAAGAAAGACTAAATGTGATTAAGATATTAGAATGTTTGCTTTCCAAAGAAATAAGATTCTAATCGGATCCTCTAAGCTCAATACCTGTAATTGAACTGGGTATGCACTTTAAGGCATTGAATTCCATTTCATGACTGGCTTGGACCACGTGCACTACTCCATTTTGTAATTAGTTTAGATAAATATAGGCTTGTAATTGTATCTCACACTGGATATTTGGAAGAGAAATGGGAGGGACAAACCAAAAACTAAGATTTTTAAAATGTATTTTTCCAACTGTGCATTGTTTTTGTTTTAAAAGCTATAGCTGAGGTACTTGGATGTAAAGTTTGTGTTACTCGAAATAAACTAGAAATTCTACAGTGTTTGGATTCTGACCAAATAAACTCTGCCATCACTACGGACTGGGAAAGCTCTCAACTTCATTTACTACCTATGATGCAAGTTACCTTTAAGGTAGGTTATCATGAATGCTTTTTTTTCTACAAGGCATTATAAGCTTTGCACGTAAAGCACTGGCTATAGTCTATAGAAATTAGGTCAAAAATCACACGACTCTAGGTTATAGACCAACAGGTTTATTTGAAGACGCAACTTTTCGGAGTCTCATTCCTTCTCAGTGAGAGAGGTGGTATTGGACACTGAATTTATAAGCAAAAGATCGAAGGGTCACAGAACTGATGCAGTGTTGAACTAACCTAAGATGGCTGTAAATCTCGAGTCAGTTAGAAAGGATTAATATGAAAATTCCTGAATTTCTTTCATGTCACTGCCCCGAGATAACTAAAGATTTTATTAATTCCCTCAGTATACCAGAGGTGACATGCTAGGGCAGACAATGTATGTTAGGTGTGAGGCCTTGTTTAGGATCTGGATGTGTATCAATTTGGAGTCAGACTGGTTTTATTTCCGAAGTAGGAATTTATAGTATGCCACATTGATTGAATGTCTACAAATTTCGTGCTTTTTGAACAAAATAGAATATATCTGCAATTACAAGTCTGCAAATGCAAATCCACCCCATCGATTTATACGTGTGCGCGCACACGGGTGTGATACTTTAAAGCTGAAGTAGAAACTGGAAGAAAGCACATACTCTACCTATAGTCTAATTGAAAGCTAACTTTGCATGCTTCATCTGGCATGTTGACAGCCTGCAAGAGTGTAGGCTAATTTCTGTGGAAGCCATTTGCAAACAAAACAAATTAAAATGTAATAGCGCTGCAGGTAAGTGGTGCCGTCAATATGTTTTCCTATTCCTGCATTGCAGTATTAATGGCATTGTTGTACTTTTCTGCTAAGGGTTCTTTGTCTTGAGATTCATACATGATTGCTATGATATATGAGTAAAGCATTTAGTTTCTACAGGAGCAGACTGGATTGATCAATATCTGTCCTGTTTTAAGACTTTTGTATTTATTGGTGAATATTCACAGTAGTTGTTACCAGTGGCACACAAGAATGCTAACTACTTTGTTTTCATAAGGAAGTTCCTTAGGTTCAATTTCGAGTTACAAATTTGTCAATACAAAGTACTAACTTCTCAGCTGCAAGATTTTCATGACTCACTTGTTTGTAGTCGCATGCTATCTCAGAATGTGGTATCTTCAAGAATTTGTCTCGGGAAATTAGTTCATGAACTTCCTCCGGTATATCTTTTTGCCAATGTTGGTATTGGTACAATACTCTTTGCTAACGAAATCAGACACCCACAGCTCACCTGCAGGAGGCTAGGATTAAGAACAAGTGAATGGTACATTTTAATGATTTAAAAATATATAAGTAGTTTAACGAATTAGACTCCTTATTCTTCCTCTCAATTGCCCTTACGATGCTTGAACTTCTTTGATATTAATAGACTTGATTCTTCCATCTTGTAGCAAGGTTTTACCTTTCAGGTTAGAAGGATCAAATATCTATCTGAGTCCATTACATTTTAGTTGACTGCCATTTTATTGAAACCTACACTTAAGCAAATACTCTAGTTAGTTCCTGCAGGCCATCCACTTATTGAACCTGCAGCAGGTCTTTCTGGGAAATGTTTAGCATTTGCAATTTTATTGAACTTGTGTGGTTCATATTATGGTTATTTATGTTTCATGTGACCTTTTGCCTTCAAAAGCTTTGCCATTTGTTGTTCTTCGTTCTTTTGGTGTTAAGTGGAAAGTCTACCTTGCTAATGGCTATTCATTTTCCTTTTCAAAAGCTTATAAGTAACTAGTAACAGACTTAATAGAGACATACAAGATGATCAGAGGATTAGATAGGGTGGACAGTGAGAGCCTTTTTCCTCGGATGGTGACGGCTAGCACGAGGGGACATAGCTTTAAATTGAGGGGTGATAGATATAGGACGGATGTCAGAGGTTGGTTCTTTACTCAGAGTAGTAAGGGCATGGAATGCCTTGCCTGCAACAGTTGTAGACTCGCCAACTTTAAGGGCATTTAAATGGTCATTGGATAGACATATGGATGATAATGGAATAGTGTAGGTTAGATGGGCTTCAGATTGGTTTCATAGGTTGGCGCAACATCGAGGGCCGAGGGGCCTGTACTGCACTGTAGTGTTCTGTGTTCTAGTATGTGGATGCTAGCAGTGGAAATAGAAAATAGTGGAAATATCCAAAGTAATAGTGATAATTGAGCTTTCATCTATTTGCTTGTTCAGACAGATGTAAAAGATACCATGTTGTTATTTTTAAAGGAAGAGAGTGAAAGATATCCTTGGATCAAGACCACAAAAACAGGTCATCTGGTCGTCATCACATTGCTGTTTATGTTCACAACAGCTGATACACTTCCTATATTACAACAGTAACTACATTTGCAAAAGTAATTAATTGGCTATAAAGTACGTTGATACATCTGGTGGCAGTGAAAAATGCTATAAAAAGTATTTTTTCTTTCTTTGATTTGAGTGGATTGTATTTCTTATCATGCGATTTTCTTTACTTTATGGTATAATAGGGAGAAGATAGCATACTGGTAATATCACCAGACAAGTGTGGGAATTTGTGTAATATCACTGGTAACATAACTGGACAAATAGGGGTTATGGGTTCAAATCCAACCGTAAGAGTTTGTATAATTTACCTGGCAAGCTAGTCCCAATAATTGTACCCAAGAAAGAACCATTCATATTTTTAACAAAAAACATACATCTGGTTCACTAATAACAACCCCTGGTTCACTAATGCTATCTAGAGAAGGATTCTGCTATCCTTGCCTGTCTGGCATACGTATGACTTCAGATCAAGTGATGTGATTTACTGTCCTTCTGAAGTGGCCTAGGTAACCACTTAGTTCAATGTTAATTAGAGATGGGCAACAAACCTTGGCCTTGCCAGCTCAAGAAAATAAAACTACTTTTGTTTTTGGGATAAAAGGTACTAAGAGAGAGTTAATGGCCTGAACTTTACAGTGGTAGTGATGGGGAAAACATATGTATTCGTGGTGATTATTACACAGAGATTAACAGCAATTTGTAGAGCTTGCACACACACAATAACAAATCACAGTCAATGTTTCTGATCTTCTGTACTTGGGGTAGTTCTTGCCCCTCCCATGCTCCGTCACCAATTTCAACACTAAAGTAATTTTGTGAATTGATTGAAAATATCCCTTTTCTCAGTCTTGAAAAGTTGCACCTTTATAGAATCAGCTGTGTTTTAAGTAGCCTACTATATTCCTATTTACTTATAAATAACTTCTGGTCCTGAAAAGTTAATTTTATATTAGTGACATGTCAAATTTCTTCATAATTTCCACAGTGCCAAAATATTTTTGAAGCTTGTTTGTAATTTAGCTTCTTATATTCATGCAATCATTAATTCAAAATCCAAAAATCCTAAAGTTGCTGCCTGTGTTTGGCTGCTTGCCATATTTGCTGATATTTGCTGTTGGACTTAATTTTCTTTGAAGTTACTAGTGAATGCTTTTGCTTTGTCTTTGACTACAAAATCTAGACTGTTAGGTGGGTTGATTTGGTCACCAAGGTAGACTTTTAAGGAAGGTATTAAAGTAGGAATGGAAAGTGTTGGGGCTCAGGGAGAATAGTAAAATTTTAATCTTTGCATCTGATCGCCAGCAGCGCTGTGATAGTTTGCGTATTCTGCTTTGCAAACAGTGAAACAGTGTCAAAACTTGAATTAGACAACTGGTGACAATTCCTTGAACAGAACTGAAAAGTAAAGCACTATCTGCTAAAGTCTGTTATAATTGGCACAATTTTCTAGGTATTTTGTAGTCTAGATATGGTTGGCATTTAAAAGGTTAACTGGTATAAAGTAGAAAGCCGGGATTCATTTTTGTCCAATTTAGAGTGCCCTTTAACTCCGGAAAATATTTAAGTTATTTGGGCTTCTCACGTGAGAGATAATGTTAAATTTTACTAGTCTCCATGGGATATCCTCTATATACTTCCTGAGTTTATGGTTTCCTGTGAAAGCTGGTAGGAGCTAATTAAGCTGTTTCAACAAGATGGGATACCTCTCCTGTGTAAAAAAAAAAGATAAATACATTTCAGTATTTTGTACAGTGCTACAATTTAAACCAGACCAATCTTTGCTCCATTCTGATCTAAAGGTCTCTGAATCATAAGACATTTTACAGATGGTTTAGTCCTCAGGTAATTGAATGTGTAAATAAACAAGTTTCATATTTTGTTCCTAACCTCCAGGGAGATTAAGGAAAAAGAAATTAGTAAAGTACGTTGTCTACATTCAATATTACAGAAGCACATAGAATGGCTTTAGCAATAGAAGTGAAAAGGATAGGACCTTACAAAAATTACTCTGAAAGATTAATTTCCATTCTAAAGTATTTTCCTGGTGTTTGATCCTGGAGCCCACAAACAGTCTGTAATTTGAATACCCAACATTAACACAGTAAAACTAGTTCGTGATTCACTTTATGATGATATGAAACTCTGCCCTATTAAAGGATATTAAGTTAGCCTTATCTATTGTTCACTTTTTATCTGTTGTGCTGAATATTTTTTCTCCTTGATTTTAATGTGGTTAATGTTATAATTGGTAGATAACAGGCGGTAATGATAGACTTTTATAGATTGCTCTTTGGTAATTAAGGTATACATTACAAATAATTAGCTTATCAGTTTTTATGCAATATGCTTATTAAGCCAGTATGTTCAATTCACACAAGTGAAATGTTGCAGGTGATACTCTGTGCATTGTTTGAACACGTAGCTATTTCAGCAAGAAAAGGTAAGAAAGCCATGAATATCAAACTTGCTCATTTCTGTAGCGATTTCAGTGAGAATGGTATACTCTTCTGAATAGAAAAGTGGTAGGATTAAGTCCTAATTGAAGCACAGTGCAGCTCTATCCTGACCAGGGACCATTTCTAGGTCTTGACACCAGACATTCGGCACAAATTTCAAAGTTTACTGTCAATACAGGACTTGGGAGAATTGTAAACTGAGGAGGACAGTGTGGAACCTCAAAAGAACATTGACAAGTTTTTGGAGTGAGTGGATAGGTGACAAATCAAGTTTGGTGCCACAACGTGAGAGGCTATGCACTTTGGTACAAAGAACATAGAGAGATAGTACAAAATAAAGGATACCATTCTAAAGAGGGTGCAGGAGCAAACAGACTTGGTTGTATATGTGCATAAATCATTAAAGATGGCAGGACCAAGTGCTGTTAATAAAGCAATATTCAAGGCTTCATCAATAGGGGCATTGTAGGTGCTATTCTGTAGGCAGAGTGAGAATGCATTAGGGACAGTGCACAAGAAGTTTACAAGAATGTTTCAAAAGATGAGACACTTCAGTTATAAGTAAGGATTGGAGAAGTTGGATTTTTTTTTCCCCTTTGGAAAAGCAAAGGCAAGTGGGAGATTTGAAGAAAACCTTCAAAGGTATCAAAGGCCTGGAAAAGTTGATAGTGAAAAACTATACCCACCGTTTGAATTGAGAACCAAAGGGTGCATTTTTAAAGTCTTTTGCTAAAGAAGCAAATGCGAATAGTTCAGTATGAAATTGACTGCCTGGAAGTGTGCAAGCAGATTGGCACTAAATAAATATGCTGAGAGCTGTTGGAGATGCAATGGGCCAAAAGACTTCCTTCTGTGCCATAATAATTCTGAGATTGTGTTACCAGTATATTATGGATGAAGTGCAGGAAGTGCTTCAATGAGCTCTTGATCTGTTCAGTTCCAGCCTTGAGTTACTGTGGAGTTTGCAAGTTCTCCTCATGTCTGCATGGGTTTCTGCTTGATGCTCTGGTTTCCTCCCAAAGTCCAAAGATGTGCAAGTTAGATGGATTGGCGATTCTAAATTGCCCTGTTACAAGCTAGGTGGATTAGCCATGGTAAACTCAGGATACCCGGGATAGAGTGGGGAGCTGGGTTTGTAGAATGTCCTTTGGAAGGTTGGTGCAGATCCAATTGGCTGAATGGCCTGTTTCCACATTGTAAGGATTCTGACATGATGACAGTGCATGTGAGTGAAACACTGATCACAGTTAAGGGGGGGGCCATGATATTAACACTTTCTCCCTCTTGACCTTGCAAGAAAAAAATGAACAACTTGCAAGAAAGCAGTTGGTCCGTTGGAGGAGTCATACATCTCAATATTGTGTTCATGGAGGGCGATGATAATTGACATTGCTTAAGTGGCAGCTCATTAGGCAGTCAGTAATGGTGAGATGGGAATCTGTGCAAGACAAGGTGAAGGGAATTTACTGTTCCCATGGAATGGGCATATACTCCCTCTTCATCTTAACAAAAATTAAAGGATAAATTCTAAAGCTGGTCTACAGTTTCAGGAGCCCCACCTGTTCTTTAATAGCCCCTGTACTTAGATGGTGGCAGTTTACTCCCTATGTTCCTGCCTTGTAAGGTTACACTTAGGTGTCACCAGTTATTTCTTCAACAAGTAACCTTTGCCCCATAGCAGCCAATTACTTAAGTATCCTGACCAATTGTGGCACTTGCGATTTACCTCTGGATAAGAGTATCATGGCAGCTACCAGGAAATCATGCACACATATGATAGTGGAGGCACACCAAATGAACATGAAAAAAGAGTGGAATTCCCTTTATTGTTGAATTCCTCTTGACTGTTCGACTGATTGTAGCCCTTTGCCCTGGTACCTGAGGAAATCCAACAATGGAGGCAAATCTCACAATCATCATCTCCATGAGGTCACATCAGTCTACTCTCTGTGCACCCTGCCCACAAGTACAGGGGATCAGTCACTTTTGCTGGTGCTATTATAAGCTGTTTATTGTACATTTGACTTGGGTCTCCTGCCACCCCTTGAAATTATCCAAGCCACTGTCAATTTCACAGCTACTGGGAGGGTATGCTCATTCAAGTGGCATTGTTTGAATACGTCCAATGAGGTGATTATGTGCACAGTACGCCTATGGAGAGTGTTTCTGTTTCATGCCTCTGAATGTCTCATGTACCAGCATCTATTGGGGTGCATTTATCGTTGCAGCTGCTTTTCAAGCTGCTCGTTGAGGCTTGGTTCTGGGAAGGGCCTTACTTGCCATGAACAAGTGCATGCAACAGCTGTCTAGACCACCAACACCAACACCATCACCACCAACACACATACACACACCCCAATAACCCATCCTTCGCTTCAGTTTCTACATGTGAAACACTCTACAAACTCTGCTCACATTATGATCGTTGTCTGCTGATGCACAAAACATTTGCTGCTACCCACTATTTAGTGCCTCCACATGGTGCACAGTAACGTGAGCTTTAAATTTGCAATGAGCACTTTTTTAACACAAGCATTTAATACGTGCTAATTCAATAAAAGAGAAGAAAGAACGTGCATTTAAATAATTCTGGCAAGTTATCCCAAATTACTTCTGCAGTTCTTTTTGTGGAAATTCAACCAGTAATTTGGAAACAGTAGTATGAAGAATAATCACTTAAAATAGTGTTTGTTGAATGAATGTTGGCCAGGACATCAGTTGAAGACCCTGCTTCTCTTAAAAAAAAAAAAAAAAAATTAATTGTGTTTGTCAAATGGATGTAACATATTCCAATCGTAGTTGAACATTCCCTGCAAAAGATAACACCTCCAATAATGCTATATATACTACACCAAAGGATCAGCCTGGATATGTGATAACATTGAAAAGAGTTTTGACCTGTCATGAGAGGTTACTGTTACTGAAGCAAGCTGATTCACCAAACAACACAGAAGTACTGTGTAAAACTAAATTCCTTTTATGTGTTGTATAGTTGCATATAAAGTTTCAAAATGATTGAAATGGTAGTCTTCAGTGACAGATTTTCTCACCACACCCAAGTTCTTAATCCTGTTGCACAAAGCACTGACTTGAAGAAAACATAGCAGTCATGATTGACTGATTTCAGATCTCTTCCTTACAGTAATGTAAGTACAGTGTTGTATTATTTTTATAAATCACTACATAATTAGTGGATCTTTATGTAAACGTTTTCCTAATGTACTGTAAGCTGTCAATTCAGAGTGGGCTAATATATAGTCATGGAAATCTTGATCCCATGTTCTATCCCTTGACCATATTTTCCATAACTGAACTAAACTCAAAGAGCCGTGGATGCTGATTTCCATAATTGTCCTGTCAGATTCTAAGTCTTTGGAATGATGGCACCACATCTTCCTGAAATATTTTCCTTGTCAACTGCAACAAAATCTTCTAATTGGACCTATTAAATAAAATTGTTCATGAGGAAATAAATTTTTCTGTGATTGAATAGTCATTCTTCTCTGTGGAGCCATATCTGCTAATTTGAAGAAAAGGTTTATATGTGGTAATTATATTGTCTTTCTGGGGTTATGTTCAAGCTGAAATCCTATCATCAGTCTGACTGGCTGAATACTTTAAGCAATTTTGTTTATTTTGGACTTGTAGCACCTGCAGTATTTTGCTTTTGTAATACTATCTTTCAATTCATTCTTTTTGTATTCAATCAGGAAAATGGCTGTGAAAGTTGTCACATATTCTTAACATCCTTTGCGTATCAACTAGCAGAATTCTAGTTGCTTATTCATTTGCAAGCAAATGTGGGGGGGGCAACTTTCAGTTTCTCTGAAAAGCTAACCGACATGAGGATTCTTTGCTTTGTATTAAGATTTATGGCTAGAGATGAAGTACTTTTAATGGGGACCTGCACTTTTAAAAGCACAACTATTTGATGCTCCAATAGCATAAAAAGCTACTGATGGAGCTGCAGTTTCTAAATAGCTATAAAAAGAATAAACTACTTCCAAATAATCATTAAAGCTGAAAGGAATGAAACACACTGAAGGAGGACAAATTTCTAGTAAGAAAACCATTGAAATTTATTTGGTGATTGGATCTTCATTTTAATATGAAAGCATGTGAATGTTGGAAATTTAGTCATTAAAATTAGTGTACGGTTGGCTAGCTTTTGTGCTTTCAATACCCCATATTGTTCTTTTTAATCCCTGTTTTGTTGTTTTTTCTCATTTGAGTGCTAACTATAAGAAATAGCAACAGGAATAGGCTGTTCAACTCTCTGGCCTGCTGTGCCATTCAGTAGGATCATGGTTGATTTAACATTCATCGCATCCACTTTCCTTTTTCCTCATAACCCTTAATTCCCCTTATGATCAAGAATCTGTTTACCTCCGCCTTAAATATACAGAAGGTCTCTGTTCCCACAGCTCTTTGTGGCAAGGGGTTCCAAAGGCTCTCACCCCTCTGAGAGAAGGGCTTCTCCTCATTCTCAATCTTAAATTTGCACCCTTTATTCTTAAACTATGCCCTCTAGTCCTGGACTGTCCCCTGAGGGGAAACATTCTTGATCTACCCTAGGCCAAGCTCCTTTCAGAATCCAAATATTTCAATGAAATCACCTCCCGTTTCTCTAAACTCCAGTGAGTAGAGAACCAACCTCTTTAGCCTTTGCTCAAAAGGCCATCCATGTGTACTGGGGATGATACTAGTGAACCTTATCTAAACTACCTCCAATGAAATGATATCTTTCCTTAAATAAGGAGACTAGAATTGCTCCCAGTACTCCAAATGTGGTCTTACTAGCACCTTGTACAGTTGCATTAAGACTTCCTTACTCTTGTACTCCAAGCCTCTGAGTGTTGAGTCACTTAGGCAGTTGCATTTAATACATAACTGGGCTTTCCAAGTTAATAGACCTGAATTTGAGTTCAGAGTAGGTTTTCTCATACCAACTCCAAATCATGTAATCAAAATCTAGACCATAAAGGCAAGATCAAATGTTTATAAAAGTTTGTTATGCAAACCTTCCATTTTGTTGTGCCTCTAAATAATGTTTCCTATTTTAGGGTTTACAAGCACACATGAACAAGTTCCCAGGAAAGTATGATCAAATTGTAGCGTTCAAACCAACTGGATGGGCATACTCAGGCTTGGGTGGTACAATGCATGACATCAAGCCTCGAGTTCAAGGAAAGTTCACAATTTATGGTAGGTAAACATTCTGCCATTTAGAATTATTTTCTGTATATTTCTTTTGTGAGCTTTGTGCACATAGTAAAAGTGGAACAGTAAAGATTTTGAGAGCTCTCCCAGCTCTGTGGACCCTTTCACCTGTCTCCAATACTTCCCCTCTGTCTGACGACTTGCACTTGATCTCTTCATTGAGAATTGTCCTTGCCCGTCTTAATGTCTCGACTATCCTCAAACATTTTAACTTGACTCCATGTGAACTTTTCGCACTCATTTTCTCAGATCTAATGCTGGCTTTATTATCAGTCTGCTGACAAGGGTGATGCTTTTGCTGTATGGCATGCCAATCTCTACCTCTACCTCTACTTCTACCTCTATCTTATAGAGACTGAGCGCCAACTCTCAGGCACCTTCCTCTATTCTTACACCTCACTGGGCTAGTGTGCTGAAAGTTGAGCCTTGCTATTCCCGATGTCATCATAAACGATAAAAATTTTTTTTAAAGTATGCAGAATTCCCCAATTTACTTGACTTTCAGACCCAGGTTGTCAGAAAGCACAGATCAAGTTTCTGTACTTAAATCACTATTTATTACAAATAATAAACTAGCAACAAATGAACAATTATGAATCATTGGCATGTAACTCGACTAGTTAAAACTCCACCTTGCACACATACAGACAAACAAGAAAATAATATTGTTCTCATGGGCAGAGAGAAGTGTGGGAAAGCAGTTTAGTGGTCCCTGTTCACACGGTTTGCTGAGGTACTGGTCAGAATGCTGCTTCTCAGTTGTCCTTCTCCAGGTCCTTTCGCTTGTTTGCAGGAGGCAAAGGGCAACACATTCACACACAGACTTAAGCCTTAAATTATTAGTTAAAAATCACAGCTTACATCAACTGGTGAAAGAAAACTAAACTGGTATTCTTAAGGCTTAAAATGGTTTTTACTGCAGAGAACAAACAGCTCCTGAACCTTTGGAGATCTGATGACTTCTCCCAATCTTGTTCACAATCCCAAGCTGTTCAGCCAGCTAAGAACCAGCCATAAGATATAGGGGTAGAATTAGGCT
Source organism: Ginglymostoma cirratum (assembly GCA_024137785.1). Taxonomy (NCBI): domain Eukaryota; kingdom Metazoa; phylum Chordata; class Chondrichthyes; order Orectolobiformes; family Ginglymostomatidae; genus Ginglymostoma; species Ginglymostoma cirratum. The sequence continues at coordinate 20,766,287 of JAHRHZ010000140.1, forward strand.
ATTTGGTCCATGGAGCCCATTCCACCATTTGATCTTGGCTGATGTGTTTCTCTACCCCATTCTCCTGCCTCCTCTCCATAACCTTGATCCCCTTATCAAGAACCTGTCTATCTCTGACTTAAAGACACTCCATGTCTTGGCTTCCACAACCTTCTCTGGCAATGATTTCCACAGATTCACCACCCTCTGGCTGAAGAAATTCCTCCTAATCTCAGTTCTAAACGGTTGTCCCAATCTCTCAGTTGTTGGCAGGCAGAGGGCTTTTGTCATTGATAGCTGCTCACTAACGCACAGACCAATCAGCTGCTTGTTGCTAACCAGATCACCCCTTGTACACAGCTCTTGTTTGCTCATATAAAAACCGAAAGAACTGCAGATTCAGTAAATCAGGAACAAAAACAGAAGTTGTTGCAAATGCTAAATAGGTCTGGCAGCACCTGATTTTTTTTTTCTTCACAGATGCTGCTAGACCTGCTGAACTTTTCCAGCAACTTGTGTTTTTGTTTCTGATTTACAGCATCCACAATTTTTTTGGTTTTTATCTTGTTTGCAGTTCATTTGCAAACACAGCTGCTGGTTCAAGCTGATGGTAAATGGTACTCACAATGAGTTATTTGATTTCAAAAAGTGCAGCAATTCTTCAACAATTCTTGGTTTTAAAACAATTCCTTTCCCATTTAAGTCCACGACCAAAACTACAGAAAAATAGAAAGATATTGGTCTTTACAGTATCGCTCCTGGGCCATGACCTGAACATCAAACTGTTGTTTCTAGGACTTTCACTGACTTTGTCTCCACTGGAGATCTCCCTCCACAGCTTCCAAACTCATAGTGCCTACCCATGCGCATTGCATTTGTGATTCTTCTGATGCTTTACATCTATTCCACAATCTCTAGTCTCCTGGCCTCAAATGCTGCTTCTTCACCATGGATATGCAGTCACTCTACACATCTAATCCCCATTAAGATGGTCTGACTGCTATCTGCTGCTTCTTTTGAAGGGAGGACCCCAGAGTTCTTTCTCTAGGATGTTGAAGACTTAATGCACGCTTCTTCCTGCTCTCAACCAGAATTGGAAATATTCCTCACTGGCTTCCAATTTCCAACTTCCTTTGTTTTTCACCTGGTCTATTTCTGACTTTCCTTCCTGTCCTTCACCTCACTGTTTCCATTTCTGGGGATAGGCTGTCCACCAATATCCATTATGAATCCGCTGACTCTAAAAGTTACCCTGACTACACTTCCTTACACCCTGCTTCCTGTAAGAACTTCATTCAAATCTCCAAGATTCTCTGTTGCATCTGTTCTGATTATGCCACCTTCCACAGGGGTGCCTCTGACATGTTGTCCTTCTCCATCAACTGAGGATTTCCCCCTTCCCCCTTCCCCCTTCCCCACCCTGGTTGCCAGGCCCTTGACAACATCCAACACACTTCCTACACTTCTGCCCTCATCCTCTCCCTCCCAGAATAAGGGCAGGGTTCCTGTTGTCCTCACTTTCCATTCCACTAATGTTTCCATTTAGAGATTGATTGATTGCCTGACATTTCAGCCACTCCCAGCAGGGGCCACCACCAGACATCATTTCTTGTCTGTTGCCCACGCCTCTGTCAGCATTCCACTACAACCATTCCTTCCACAACATCCTGGTCCACTCCTCCATCACTCCAAATGGCACATTCCCACACAATCTCAGAATATGTAGCTCTTGCCCTTTCACCTCGTCCCTTCTCATGCCCGAGTGAAGCGATGTTTAACTTATGTTTCTTTCAATCTAGTCTGTTACTTTCACTGCACACAATGTGGTCTCCTTAGAATTAGCAAGACTGGATGCAGTCTGGGTGACTTCTTTGCAGATACCTCTACTCTGTCTATAAGCATCTGTCTGACCTTCCAGTTGCTTACCATTTCAATTAAACCCTCTTGTTCTTAAGACAATATTTTCTAGGTTTGCTGCAGTGTTCCAGCAAAGCTTAATGCAAGCTAGAGACATGGCATCTGATTTTCTGCTCAGGCACTAGAACAATAATTTCAGAGCAAAGTCTGTTTGCATCTTATTGGCTTTGCTCTCACCAATCAGATCTATTTTTCCACCATTAGTAATTCCTTTATCAGTTGCTCTGAGCGTCCTCAGAATCTATCCCATTTGTGTCTCTTTTGCTTTGTCAACAGCATAAAAACCATTAATATCCAGCCCCTTCGTCTCCAAAGAACAGACTTTGGAATTGAAATATTAACTCTGAGGATCTGTCCACAAATGCTACCAGTTAATTTTTTCCAACAAAATCAGAAATTCCTGGGAAAACTGATGAATCTAGCATTATCTGTGGAGAGAAAGCAGAATTAATGTTTTGGTTCCAGTGACCTTTCTTAAGAATGGATCTGATTTTGTTTGATTTCTAGCATCCACAGGTTTTTGTTTTGGTTTTCTTTGCTATGTTTGTTTCCAAATTGGTTTTACTTCACATTTCCAGCATCCATTGTAATTTGCTTTTATTTCAATTTTGAGTCATGTTTGTTTAATCCTTTTTACAGTAAAGCAATAACAAAAAAAGTGAAATTCCATTCATATTTGAATGAAACAATGCTATGATTCATTTATATTTTGTTCAATTTCATGTTCTTCCTTCCCACTCATCCTTCCACTCAAACTTTTATCTTAAATTTGGTGAATTTAAAAAAGAAACTTCACTTAGTTTCATTTTTATTTTTGTGGGCTCAGGTAAAGGTTTACTTACTTGAAGAATCAAGTGCAATTCAAGACACCCAACAATTTAAAATCTTTTGCCTAGATTTTTAATAATTAAACAGCAACTTAAAAACAAATCTCAATGACAAGTGGAGAATAAAACATTACAAAATAAATAAGTACCCTGCTGTTGGATGAAGGGGAAGGTAGAATTAACATCCAAATGAAAACCAAGAATACTGGCGATCGCAGCGGGCAGCATCCATGGAGAAAAAGCATGCTAACGTTTTGAATTTAGATGACTCTCATTAGAGCTGAAGTGAAGTGTGGAGGGGACAGCGTCGCAGCTTTGCAGAACACCTCTGATCCGTGCACGAACATGACCCTGACATTCCTGTAGCTGGTCATTTTAGTGTCATGCTCCCATGCCCACTTGTCTGACCTGGCATGCTGCAATGCTCCAGAGAATCACAACGCAAACTGGAGGAGCAACATCTTATCTTCAAGCTAGGCAGCTTACAACCTTCCGGGTTCAATATTGAGTTCAACACCTTCAAATTGTGAACCCATTCCTTCCTCTTCTTTTAGCCTTGTTTGTTACATTCTCTGTTAGTCTCTCTTCCCTTCTCCCACCTCAGTGGGACTGTCTGTTCCTTCCAGTCTGGCAGTTAGACATGGCGTGGTTCAGTCATACTCTCATTCTAATCACTTAATCTGAATTATCAACATCCTTTCTCGCCCAGCACTCCAATCACCCCTTCCTCCCACTTGTGCATAAATGCTGCCCCCTCCAGATTTAGCTTCAGTTCTGATGAAGAGTCAGCTAAACTCGAAACATTAGCTTGCTTTCTTAAATGGATGCTGTCTGACCCACTGTGATCTCCAGCAGTTTTTATTTACATTTCAGATTCCAGCATCTGCAGTAATTAGCTCCTAGAATTAACATCCATCCTATTATTAATTTCTGATTTTTATTTCTATAACTGTGATGTGTTTGCAGGTGTTCCTTACAGTGAACATAGTAGCTACCTTGAGATGAAGAGATTTGTACAGTGGTTGAAACCAGATAAAATAATTCCTACGGTTAACAATGGAAGCTGGCAGGAAAGGAATATGATGGACAAAATATTTAACGAATGGATGACTAATGCTGAGCAGAGGGAAGTTACACATCCATAATCAACTAATTTTGTGTAAATGTGTAAGAGAATGTTCACACATGTAACCCATTTAGGTCATTTTAAAGTGTCTTTCTGAAATTAGGTTCAAAATGAATGTATGAAATTTATTTAAAATGAAAGTATTATTAAGTAATTGATATATTCTATAGGTATATAATTAAAACTGTACAGATCATATGTGGATAGAATGTTACCAAGTGACAAACCCATGTGGGCTTTAAATGTTCTGCAATATTTGATCACCATGCAGGAAGAGTTTAACACTATTTTGAGAAAAATAGTTATACTATACAACATAAATGATTTACGTAATATATCAAAATGAATTATTGGCCAAAGTAACATAGATGATGGTATAGTGCAGGGTTTTGAGTCATTTATAATAAATGAGAAATAAAGGTGAGAAATGTCTGAACCTCCACAGTGCTGTGTTATAATTCTGCAGAAATGGAATCTGGGGCAAACACAATTTGTTTCTGTTAATGTATTTCTTGGCAAATGCAATACCGTGTAAACTTGCCAATTTTGTACGTTCATTGCTTTAAAAACTTAGATTGATAACTAAATTGTGAGAAAGTAACATATGGAGCATTGTCTGTGGCTCTAAAATCTCTTGTGGTAGTAAGGTGCATGTTCTTGCCTACAGGTTTGGATTATGATAAAACTAGGCACTTCCCACTAGGAGAGAATCACCACTGATTACCTTAATATACTTCCCAACACTGATGTATATGTTGGAAGTAGTGGTTGAAACCCAGTGAAGGAAAACGTGAGTTTTACAATTTTAAGCTTCTGAGCATAGATGCTATCCAGTCATTCATTATACATTATTCATTATACAATAGTAGGGAAAATCAGGCAGGATATGAGCGTCATAAAGATAGGAGTAAAAATCTCAGGTTGGTGATCAGTGGGAATGTTGTGATAACAAAACAACACATTAGTTGGGAACCCAAGGGGTCAATAACTAACTAAAATTCTGGTGGAAATGAAAACAAAATCAGTAGATAAAATGACAAGAAAAGGATCCCCAGGGATCCAACGAAATAGCAAACAAGTCAAGAGGGATGTCCAACAAAGAAACTAGGAAGATAAGAGGGTGGTTATAATTGTACTTGGGACTGAAAAAACAAGTTCAGAAGCGATAGTCTACCAATAATAGAATTAGTGGCAAAATAAACTTGGACGAGAGTTAGGGAGAGGTTGGTAGAAATTATATAGGAAGTACCACAGTGGTTTGGAATGTTGCGGGTAAAGTCAAAGGCTGAAAACTAGTTTGTATGTGCGAGTCTGTGAATGTTTAGTCAGTTAGTGTGTTCAGGAGCTGGTGTTAAAAGCAATAGTAACCAGAAGAAGCTATGAAAAATTCAAGTTTAGGCTATTATTAACTTGCTTTGTTTGGTGGTTCAGGTTGCACAGATTTTAATGACCCTGTTGGTAAAGGGGAACAATGGAGGAAGAGGTCCACATGTACAGACAGGCAAATGAAAGCAGTCTGGCTGTTGGCCTAAAGGTGAGCAGCAGCAGGGGGAAAGTATACCCAGCTGAAGTTAAAATTCAGATGACAGGTGGATGTAATTGACAGGATAAGAGTCTACTACAAAAAGGGATAAATTAGGTGTGGAATGACATAGTGATATCGACAGGGTGTGAGCTGCAAGGTGGAATTCCTGAAGACTTGTTATGCAGACATATCAAAGGAAGGGGAAAAATTGAGGGGGACAACAGGTAATTGAAGCTGAACTGGTAAGAAGATATTATGGCTGCCTACTGGGTTTTGAAGTCAATCAAGTGTCAATGGCAGACCAATCTATATCACAATCACTGGTAAGTGAGGTAAGTTACAGCAAAACCGGGATTGGTTGTGACCAAGTAAGGAATAAAGGGCTGTTTACCCAGGACAGGGTTTTGGGTGTTTTAGAACAGGAATTTTTAGTTCATTTCACTAACGAGTAACTGGAAAAACTCGCTTTAGGCATCAGGAGATTAACACAAGGGCAAAAATCACCTAGTCACTTTCCAGGTTTGTTCAAAAGTTGGGACTGTACTGTTTTGATGAGACAGGGAATTATTTTGTTGTTGCCAATGCTAAGTCTTGGGTGAAATTGGTCTCTGCCAGAGTAAAAGGAGAAAGGCTCACACCCGGAATGAAATAAAGACCTGTATATTACAGCCAGTGGGCCTTAAAAGGGGCACCTGTCAACTAGTTCAAATGTTTACCAAAGACTGACTGTGAAGGCCTGCTGCTGAATCCATAATGCACACAAATTTGTTCTGGAGTGAGCATCAGGCTAGATAAACAGCCCCTGTAGTGTGCTTGCAGGCCAATGTCTGTCATTTTAGTAGTTTAACCTCTTGTGGTCAGTCCTGTATGTGTCTTTAAAGCAGTTTAGCATGTCATAATTGATTTCTTTTTCATTAAAGTAGGTGCTATTTTCAGATTTGGTAAACATTTAATTTTAGATGGTTGGAATATAATGAATTCTGTTTTAGATTGGACAGATCTTGAGGTTAAAAATGTGATGCAGTGTTTGAGGATAGTGCTTCCTGCCACAATTATCAAAAGACAAGGGGAGTTTATTTTAATTTCAGATGTTTCTACGTTCCAATTAGCAACAACAATTTTTGGCGATTTAAATTCCAAAGGGGGAAATAAAGAAACTACAAAGTTTAGAGAGACTTGGTTAATCTAAATTCCTACAATTAGGCTACAGGGCTAAAGCAAATTATTTAGATTTTAAAATTTGCACCACACAAAGGCTAGGCTATGACCATCACCAATAAGAGACAATCTAACCACTGCTCCTTGACATTCAATGGTATTACTATCACTGAATCCCCCACTATCAACATCCTGTGGATTACCCTAGACCAGAAACTCAATTGGACTTACCATATAAGCACAGTGACGACAAAAGTATATCAGAGGCTAGGAATATCATGGCAAGTAACTCGCTGCTTGACTCCCAAAGTCTGTCTATCATCTACAAGCTGCAATCCAGGAGTGTGATGGAATAATCCCCACCTGCCTGGATGGGTGCAACTCCAACAATACTCAAGAAGCTTGCTTGATTGGCACCACATTCACAGACATCCACTCCCTCAACCACATCTGCAAGTTCCTCAGACAGCACCTTTTAAACCTAGGACCACTTCCATCTAGAAGGATATGGCCAGAAGATACATGGGAAGACCATCGCCTGCACATTCCCATCAATGCTCCATTCTGTTTTGGAAATATATTCCCCTTCCTTCACTGTCGCTTAGTCAATATCCTGGAATTCCCTCTCGTGGCATTGCAGCCCACCTGCTGTGTTGACTCACAACAATTCAAGAAGGCAGCTCATGCTGCCTTCTCAAGGGACAGACAATAAATGCTGGCCATCCAGTGACACCTACATGCCCTGAATGAATAGAAAAAGAATCATCTGACTGGATAAAGAGTGGCTGTGACTTTAAAGTTCAGATGTATTGCTGTTATTTGTAGATGATGCTGTCATCATTTTAAGTTATAAACTTTCATACTAAAAGGAGAAGCGATTCACATGCGGGTAACTTAAAGGGAACACAGTAGTCCCAAAGAGCCCTAAGACCTATACACCACTTGTATGAAATGGCTATGATGTATGGCCAAACAACGTGCACGTTAAATGGAGGTAGTAGGAACAGCAGATGCTGGAGAGTCTGAGATAACAAGGTGTAGAGCTGGATGAACACAGCAGGCCAAGCAGCATCAGAGGAAGGCTGACGTTTCGGGCCTAGACCCTTCATCAGAAAAATGCTGTTTTAAATAAGCTGTTTACCCCAAACATTGTTTAGCTCCAGATAATGATTTTAAAAGCTAGTTTAAGCCAAGTCACAAACTTTGTATCACAAGCCAAACCCTGAAGGGGAATTGAAAGCAAATTAACAAGTACACAGAGAAGATATGCATTTGGAGTAGTTCACAATTACATTTTTGCTTGGAGCAGGTGAGAATATATATTACTTCGGGGAGTTCATATGCGAGAAGAACAGACAATTTGGATCATCAGCAGCAGGAATTTGTGACAGCTGAAGATAAAGTTCACTAATCATTAACCTCGTTGCAACAACGTAAGGGCATCAAGGGATGCTTAATTCGGGTTTGTAAAATCAGGCTTAGCACCTTGTTAGCAAGGACCTGAAATCCTTGTTAATGTGCTATGTTGTGGTATCTAAGATCTGGGAATCATTTCTTTATAAACAGGCACTGTTTAACCCAGAGATAATAGGTACTGCAGATGTTGGTTAATCAGTGATAACAAGGTGTGGAGCTGGATGAACACAGCAGACCAAGCAGTATCATAGGAGCCGGAAAGCTTGACGTTTCAGGCCTAGACTTTCTGATGAAGGGTCTAGGCCCGAAACGTCAAGCTTTCCGGCTCCTATGATGCTGCTTGGTCTGCTGTGTTCATCCAGCTCCACACCTTGTTATCACTGTTTAACCCAGATCTGTTCTTCACCCTCTATCTCTCATGGATGCAGGGAAGGGTGTTTCTTACCTTCAGAGTATGAGTACCTGCTGAGGTGATACTTAATTTTAGCTCTTGTAGCATATGAATGAGATGTGGATGACATAGTAGTGAAGGGTTCAATAGAGATTTATTATACCTGGTGCCTACATATAATCACAGAAACTGCATATCTGGGCTCAGTTAGATGTAAACTGTATGATACCTTCCTCAGTATGTCATGCTGCAAAAGGACTCTGCAAACTGGGGAGTGAGACTTTTAATCATCAGGTCAGATACCATGATATGCTGAAGATCTTGGGTGTGTCCTTTAAAGGTGTACTGTACACTAGCTATCAGACTTAACACAACATCCCCATTTTTCCTAAACAAATACAGAGTTATACGTAGACATGTGTAGTCAATTCAATAATTGTACAAATTGTTAAAACAGATTTATGGTTAGCAATCTAAAGTTCAGATAATGTTTTTATGGTTTGCATGGTCCTCTGCCAGTGGCTTGCAGCCTCAGCATTAACATGCTGCTGAGACTCCCAACATCACAATCCTTTCTAGGTGCCCATTCATCAACACCACAGCCTTCACACTTCCCAAGGTCATCACTCAAGCCATGTATCATTTGATTTTTAACTGCCTGCCTGTCCTCAGCACTCCCCACATTCCCCCGTTGTGGCCCATCCCCTGAAGCGGCCTGCCAGCGCTAGCCCTTGCCTGTTCAGATCCCTGTCCCTGACTGCGATAGTCCCCATTTCACCATCCCCAACTGGTACATCTAGAGACAAAGTCTGGAGCACAGAGGCACAGACCCTTCTCACCCCAACATGTGACACTACCCTGACCAGGCAGCTGACTTTGGTTGAAGTCTGTGACTGGTTTGGCAGACTGTCTTTGACTAACTGTGCCATGCCTCCTGACTGATGAATGCCCCCATGGAGTGCACTGCAGACCATTCCCCTCAGACTTTAAGACATATCCTATTATTTGCTGTAAATGGTATGTGTTGATGCGAAAGCTGAGGCCATGTGGTACAGGTGCTAAACTGTTGTGCCTTATTGATGTACGGCAAGATACATGTGCCTTGACTGAGGTCTGCTGGATCACGTGGCTGCCAGCCTGGCAATGCGACTGCGCAGATTGCCAATGTAAGGCATGCCAAGCAAGGCTTGCGTAGTGGTAGAAAACAGCTAAATGCATGCTGAGATAGTCAGGGAGCAGCCTTGGTAGGTAGCCCGGTCCACTCTGTGTAATGGGTTCCTTTTCCTATGAGCTATCTGTACCTTGTGGAACTGTACACTGCTGGTTGCCAGTGGTAGATCAGTTTGCCCTTGCAGGGCATGGTGCCAACGTGTTCTGGGGAAGGTGGGACCTCTACAAACAGGACGGTCTTCACTTGAACCAGAGGGGTACTAATATCCTGGGTGGGAAATTTGCTAGTGCTATTCGGGTGGATTTAAACTAGCTCAGCAGGGGCATGGGAACCTGTGGTGTAGTTCCAGTACACAGGAGGATGAGAATAGGGAGGACATGGACAGGATTTCACCATCACAGGAGTGTGCTGGCAGACAGCAAGCTGGTTTGAAGTGTGTCTACTTCAATGCCAGGAGTATCCGGAATAAGGTAGGTGAGCTTGCAGCATGGATAGGTACCTGGGACTTCGATGTTGTGGCCATTTCAGAGACGTGGATAAAGCAGGGTCAGGAATGGATGTTGCAGGTTCCAGGGTTTAGATCTTTCATAAAGATCAGGGAAAGTGGTAAAAGAGGGGGAGGTGTAGCTTTGTTAGTCAAGGACAGTATAATGGTGGCTGAAAGAACTTTTGACGAGGACTCGTCTACTGAGGTGGTATGGGCTGAGGTCAGAAATAGGAGAGGAAAGGTCACACTGCTGGGAGTTTTTTATCAGTCTCCGCAAAGTTCCAGGGATGTGGAGGAGAGGATCGGCAAAACGATTCTGGGCAGGAGTGAAAGGAACAAGGTGGTCATTATGGGAGACTTTAACTTCCCCAACATTGACTGGAAATGCTATAACTCTAGTACGTCGGATGGATCGGTTTTTGTCCAAAGTGTGCATGAGGGTTTCCTGACACAGTATGTCGAAGGGCCGACAAGAGGGGAGGCCACACTGGATCTGGTACTTAGTAATGAACCAGGCCAGGTGTTTGATTTGGTGGTAGGTGAGCACTTTGGAGAGAGTGACCATAATTCAGTTACGTTTAGTTTAGCGATGGAAAGGGATAGTAACAAGCTACTGGGCAAGAATTATAGATGGGGGAAAGGCAATTATAATGTGATTAGGCAAGACTTAGGAGGGATAGAATGGGGTAGCAAAATGCAGGGGATGGGGACAATCGAAATATGGAGCTGGTTTAAGGAACAGATATTGCGTGTCCTTGATAGGTATGTCCCTGTCAGGCAGGGAGGAAGTGATAAGGTAAGGGATCCTTGATTTACAAAAGAAATTGTATCTCTTGTTAAGTGGAAGAGGGAGGCTTATGTGACATTGAGACGAGATGGTTCAGATAAGGCGATGGAGAGTTACAGATTAGCTAGGAGGGATTTAAAGAGAGAGTTAAGAAGAGCAAGGAGGGGACATAAGCAGTCATTAGCAGGTAGAATTAAGGAGAACCCTAAAGCTTTCTATAGGTAGGTGGGGAATAAAAGGATGACTAGGGTAAGAATAGGGCCAGTCAAAGACAGAAGTGGGAAGTTGTGTGTGGACCCTGTGGAGATCGGAGAGGTGCTAAACAAATATTTCTCATCTGTTTTCACTCAGGAAAAGGAGAATATTGTAGAGGAGAAGACTGAGATACGGGCTATTAGACTTGAAAGGATTGAGGTTAGTAAGGAGGAGGTGTTATCAATCCTAGAAGGTGTGAAGGTAGATAAATCCCCTGGGCCGGATGGGATTTTTCCGAGGATTCTCTGGGAAACTAGGGAGGAGATGGCGGAGCCTTTGGCCTTGATCTTTGAGTCGTCATTGTCTACAGGTTTAGTACCAGAGGACTGGAGGATTGCAAATGTTGTGCCCTTGTTCAAGAAGGGCAGTAGAGATGACCCAGGTAATTATAGACCAGTGAGCCTTACATCTGTTGTAGGAAAAGTTTTGGAAAGGATTATAAAAGATCGGATTTATAATCATCTAGCAAGCAACAATTTGATTGGAGATAGTCAACATGGATTCGTCAAGGGCAGGTCGTGTCTCACAAACCTCATTGAGTTTTTTGAGAAGGTGGCCAAGCATGTGGATGAGGGTAGGGCAGTTGACGTGGTGTACATGGACTTCAGTAAAGCCTTTGATAAGGTTCCACATGGTAGGCTATTGGAGAAAATGCGGAGGCATGGGATTGAGGGAGATTTAGCAGTTTGGATTAGAAACTGGCTTTCTGAAAGAAGGCAAAGAGTGGTGGTTGATGGAAAATATTCAGCCTGGAGTCCAGTTACTAGTGGTGTGCCACAAGGATCTGTTTTGCGACCACTGCTGTTTGTCATTTTTATAAATGACTTGGACGCAGACATAGGTGGATGGGTTAGTAAGTTTGCAGATGACACTAAAGTCGGTGGAGTGGTGGACAGTGTGGAAGAATGTTGCAGGTTGCAGGGGGACTTGGATAAACTGCAGAATTGGGCTGAAAGGTGGCAAATGGAGTTCAATGCAGACAAATGTGAGGTGATGCACTTTGGGAAGAATAATAGGAAGGCAGAATACTGGGTCAATGGAAAGATTCTTGGTAGTGTGGATGTGCAGAGGGATCTTGGTGTCCAGGTACATAGATCCCTGAAAGTTGCCACCCAGGTTGATAGTGCTGTTAAGAAGGCATACGGTGTGTTAGGGTTCATTGGTAGAGGGATTGAGTTCCGGGGCCGTGATGTCATGCTGCAACTGTACAAAATGCTAGTGCGGCCTTACTTGGAATATTGCGTACAGTTCTGGTCGCCCCATTACAGGAAGGATGTGGAAGCATTGGAAAAGGTGCAGAGGAGATTTACCAGGATGTTGCCTGGTCTGGAGCAAAGGTCTTATGAGGAAAAACTGAGGGACTTGGGTCTGTTCTCATTGGAGAGAAGAAGGCTGAGAGGGGATTTAATAGAGATCTTCAAAATGATCAGAGGATTAGATAGGGTGGACAGACAGTCTTTTTCCTAGGATGATGACGTCGGCTAGTACGAGGGGGCATAGCTGCAAATTGAGGGGTGATAGATTTAAGACAGATGTCAGAGGCAGGTTCTTTACTCAGAGTGGTAAGGGCGTGGAATGCCCTGCCTGCCAATGTAGTTAACTCAGCCACATTAGGGGCATTGAAACAGTCCTTGGATTAGCATATGGATGATGATGGGATAGTGTAGGGGGATGGGCTTAGATTAGTTCACAGGTCGGCGCAACATCGAGGGCTGAAGGGCCTGTTCTGCGCTGTATTGTTCTATGTTCTATGTGTTGGTGGCAATTCCTTCCTGAAAGTGGAGTGCCAGTGACAGATCTGGAAGAGTACCTATGGCTGCTGCCGGTGGTCGTGCCCTACTCTGCAATTTGTCTGTGGGCAAGATGGAGGTATTTTTGAGCAAGCAGTGAGTTGAACACACCAAGAGTTCAGAGATAAAAGGTACTGCAGATGCTGGAGAATCCGAGATAACGAACATGGGGCTGGATGAACACAGCAGGTCAGGCAGCATCATAGGAGCAGGAAAACTTGACGTTTCGGGCCTAAACCCTTCATCAGAAATGGGGGAGGGGAAGAGGGTTCAGAAATAAATAGGGAGAGAGGGGGAGGTGGATAGAGGAGAGGATAGGTGGAGAGGAGGCAGACAAGTCGAAGAGGCGGGGATGGAGCCAGTAAAGGTGCGTGTAGGTAGGGGGGTAGGGAGGGGATAGGTCAGTCCAGGGAGGACGGACAGGTCAAGGGGGC
>JAHRHZ010000140.1:20779949-20809048 GCA_024137785.1 Ginglymostoma cirratum
AAGTCGTCTTGGGGCCTGGGATTGGGGTGAGGAAGGAGGTGTGGGGGCAGGTGTAGCACTTCCTGTTGTTTCAGTGAAAAGTGCCGGGTGTGGTGGGGCTGGAGGGGAGTGTGGAGCGGACAAGGGAGTCACGGAGGGAGTGGTCCCTCCTGAAGGCAGATAAGGGTGGGGAGGGAAAAATGTCTTTGGTGGTGGGGTCTGATTGCAGATGGCGGAAGTGTCGGAGGATGATGCGTTGGATCCGGAGGTTGGTGGGGTGGTATGTGAGGACGAGGGGGATTCTTTTTTGGTTATTATTGCGGGGACGGGGCATGAGGGATGTGTTCCGGGAAATGCGGGAGACACGGTCGAGGGCGTTCTCGACCACTGTCGGGGGGAAGTTGCGGTCCTTGAAAAACTGCGAATCTAACCCTCCCTCTACTGACCCCTTCTCCCGCCTCCCACACAAGCCCTCCTCCTGGACACCACCCCAAGGCCTCCTACCCTCCCTCGACCTCTTCATCTCCAACTGCTGTCAAGACATCAATCGCCTCAACCTCTCTACCCCTCTCAAACACTCCAACCTCTCCCCCGCAGAACGTGCAGCCCTCCGCTCCCTCCGCTCCAATCCCAACCTCACCATAAATCGCGTGGACAAGGGAGGGGCAGTCGTAGTATGGCGCACCGACCTCTACATTTGCTGAGGCCAGGCGCCAACTCTCTGACACCTCCTCCTACCGCCCCCTAGATCATGACCCCACCCCCGAGCACCAAACCATCATCTCCCAAACCATCCACAACCTCATCACCTCAGGTGACCTCCCACCCACCGCCTCCAACCTCATCGTTCCCCAACCCCGCACCGCCCGCTTCTATCTCCTCCCCAAAATCCACAAACCTGAATGCCCTGGTTGACCCATTGTCTCCGCCTGCTCCTGCCCCACCGAACTCATCTCCACCTACCTAGACTGCATTTTCACCCCCTTGGTCCAGGAACTCCCTACCTACGTCCGTGACACCACCCATGCCCTCCATCACCTCCAGAACTTCCAATTCCCCGGTCCCCAACACCTCATTTTTACTATGGACGTCCAGTCCCTATACACCTGTATTCCCCATGCTGATGGCCTAAAGGCCCTCCGCTTCTTCCTGTCCCGCAGAACTGACCAATCCCCCTCCACCGACACCCTCATCCACTTAGCCGAACTCGTCCTCGCCCTCAACAACTTTTCTTTCAATTCCTCCCACTTCCTACAGACAAAGGGGGTGGCCATGGGCACCCGCATGGGCCCAAGCTATGCCTGCCTCTTTGTAGGTTACGTGGAACAATCCCTCTTCCGTACCTACACTGGCCCTAAACCCTACCTCTTCCTCCGTTACATTGATGACTGCATCGGCGCCGCCTCGTGCTCCCACGAGGAGCTCGAACAGTTCATCCACTTCACCAACACCTTCCACCCCAACCTGAAGTTCACCTGGACCATCTCCAACACTTCTCTCTCCTTCCTGGACCTCTCTGTCTCCATCTCGGGCAACCACCTAGAAACCGATGTCCATTTCAAGCCCACTGACTCCCACAGCTATTTCGAATACACCTCCTCCCACCCACCTTCCTGCAAAAATGCCATCCCCTATTCCCAATTCCTTCGCCTCCGCCACATCTGCTCCCAGGATGAGACATTCCACTCCCGTACATCTCAAATGTCCTCATTCTTCAAGGACCGCAACTTTCCCCCGACAGTGGTCGAGAACGCCCTCGACCGTGTCTCCCGCATTTCCCGTAACTCATCCCTCACACCCCGTCCCCGTAATAATAACCAAAAAAGAATCCCCCTCGTCCTCACATACCACCCCACCAACCTCCGGATCCAACGCATCATCCTCCGACACTTCCGCCATCTGCAATCAGACCCCACCACCAAAGACATTTTTCCCTCCCCACCCTTATCTGCCTTCAGGAGGGACCACTCCCTCCGTGACTCCCTTGTCCGCTCCACACTCCCCTCCAGCCCCACTACACCCGGCACTTTTCACTGAAACCACAGGAAGTGCTACACCTGCCCCCACACCTCCTCCCTCACCCCAATCCCAGGCCCAAGACGACTTTGCACATCAGGCAGATGTTCACCTGCACATCTGCCAATGTGGTATACTGCATCCGCTGTACCCGTTGTGGCATCCTCTACATCGGGGAAACCAAGCGGAGGCTTGGGGACCGCTTTGCGGAACACCTGCGCTCGGTTCGCAACAAACAACTGCACTTCCCAGTCGCGAACCATTTCAACTCCCCCTCCCATTCCTCAGATGACATGTCCATCCTGGGCCTCCTGCAATGCCACAGTGATGCCACCCGAAGGCTGCAGGAACAGCAAATCATATTCAGCCTGGGAACCCTGCAGCCCAATGGCATTAATGTGGATTTCACAAGCTTCAAAATCTCCCCTCCCCCAACCGCATCCCAAAACCACCCCAGCTCATCTCCACCTCCCTAACCTGTTTTTCCTCTCACCTCAAGCCACACCCCCATCTCTTATCTACTAACATCATCCCGCCCCCTTGACCTGTCCATCCTCCCTGGACTGACCTATCTCCTCCCTACCCCCCTACCTACACTCACCTTTACTGGCTCCATCCCCGCCTCTTCGACTTGTCTGCCTCCTCTCCACCTATCCTCTCCTCTATCCATCCTCTATCCACCTCCCCCTCTCTCCCTATTTATTTCAGAACCCTCTTCCCCTCCCCCATTTCTGATGAAGGGTTTAGGCCCGAAACGTCAAGTTTTCCTGCTCCTCTGATGCTGCCTGACCTGCTGTGTTCATCCAGCCCCATGCTTGTTACACCAAGAGTTCACTCTGGTTTCCATATCAAGTTTACCCTATGGATAGTTTGCATGGTGATTTTGGTAAGGCCACAATCTGTGGCAAGTTGGGCTGTTAATAAGCTGTTTAACAAGCAAATATGTGCGTCACTTGGGACCCTGCCACCGATGAGTAAGAATCTTCCTGCACTGCTTGAGAAAAGTTTAGAAGATGTGGCAAGATTTTTGTCGATATCAAGATTGGCCTCACCAAATATCTTGCCTGATTCCACCACTTATCTCACCATAGCCCACACCACTCAGAGCCTGGTAAGATTCTACCCACAATGTCCTTTCAGTTTTTTGAGTGATTTTCAGTGCTATCAACAATTTTGCCACAATTGGTTCTTTTGAAAGATAATTTTGAGGTAAGATTTAATCTTTTGGATACAATTCCACCCACCACTGGAATTCTCATAATTTTTGTCACATTTATTCTCCTTCTCCAAGGTGTTGATGGATTCCTGGAAAAGCAGCAAAGGACTGGAGCTGGAATACTTTATTTGTGGTAACATCAAAGAATATTTTCACTAATTGACTGAGCTATCCATCAACCACTGAATTTTACAATAAAAATGTTCCAGAAGACACATCCAATACTTTTCTCACTTCAAACACAGAAAATTTATATAGATCCATGATGTTATAGTTGAACTTTACTAGACTACAAAATGCTATTGGCAAGCTTATGATAGAAAAGCCTGTGAACTGCCGTATGTTTTCTTTGAGTCAGTTTTGAGGGTGGAGAAAAACACAGAAGACTTACCAGATTTAAAATAAATCAAAGGATCAGCTGGCCTATTTGCACAGATGAATTTAACAATTTTTTTTTCATTGGGTGTATTGTTTCTTAGGTGATATAACAGTCTTTCATAGATGCAGATTCTTTATAGTGCACTGTCTTCGATTTTAATTTTCATGCAGATTTTTTTACATTTATGAACTTTGTTGATTGTCCAGAATTTTCAAGAGCCTGCCTTTATGCTGCCAAACAAATTGTAATGATTTGATATATTGATTCAACTAGTTAGTTTCATTGAAATGCTGTTCGCTGTGTAACTTCTTTTCAGTAATTATTTCTTGGTCTTTGCTGTCACAGTGCATTTTTTTTATACTGGTTGTCTCCTTTCCACTTGTTGAACTTATTAACTGATCCAACCGACTGGAAACCTTAACTTCTTACCAAAAACGAACAGTAGTAAATTACGTTGTCCCATATTAGCAGCTCAGAAGAAAACACATTTATTAATACCTGAACTGTACCTACTTCAAATATTAAATACATGTCCATTATCATTGTCGTGGTTTTCACTTCCCTTTTAATTTTGTACTAGATCCAGTTTTTGTAACTTTTTTTAAAATCAGTATAGAGTAGTGTTGTCCAATAGAAATTCAATGCTCCCCATATCTGCAACAACTGAATCACTATATTCATCACATGGTACAAAATATGTGCAATATTTTGAAATTACATTTTAATTTTTAAGCATCAGCAATCAAGAATGCTGGGCCCATTGCCAGATCCATGAGAAAAGCTTCAGACTCATTTTGTAATTAAACTGTGCTGCAAAAAATCTCCCCACTGCATTACACTCCTGAATGGTGGTGACAATCTGTTAACTGAATTGTTATGTTACTAGCATTGTGTTCCACTTAATTTAATAAAATAAAACCTCAAGAACAAATTGTCCCTATTTTATTCAAATGAATGAATTAGGGAACTGGGGGAAAGGTTTGGAAGTCGGTTTCTGTGTTTGGCTCTTGCCTTGTTTTACAGTCTGTCACCTGCTATTGAATTGACGTTTGGCTAATGGCCAACCTCTCTAACTGACCAGGCAGCATCAGAGGAGCAGGAAAGTTGATGTTTCAGGTCGGGACTGAAGAAGGGTCCCGACCTAAAATGTCAACTTTCCTGCTCCCCTAATGCTGCCTGGCCTGCTGTGCTCCTCCAGCTCCACACTGTGCTATCTCTGACTACAGCATTGGCAGTTCTTACAATCTTCTCTAACTGTCAGTTTGTGCCATTAGCACCCTATTACTTTCAAGTTGTATGTTACAATAGCTCTATTAAGGTGAGCGATGAATATATTTGGAAGTTGCTGGATCACACCAGAAGTCTCCTGAATGGGTGTGGTCAAACACCCACAGAGCCAGAATTTTTAGCTTAGCTTTCAGCAACTGCTGTTGGAGTCTCAGCAGGGTTGGAAGGCAATGAATCTCTTCTGGCTTCTACATTCTCTTTCTCTGAGTTTCCTCTGGATGTTTTTCCTCCTGGTCTGCTGGAGTTGCATATGAGACAGTTCTGTTTTTTGAATTTACCTTTTGCCAAGGGTGTGTTTATGGGATGTTACTATATTGGAACAGTTACTAATTAGTAGTAAAATTATCTATTATTCTGTTAAGTTTTCCAATAGATTTGTTATTTCCAAGTTTCTCTTTGTTGTATTTTGACCATATTGTTTGATTAAATTGTGTTTTGCTTAATGTTGAGTGGTTCGACCAATTGAATTGCATCTGGAACACAGTATATCACATTTACCTTTAAATTAAGAAAACGTTAGTGTCTAGGTCACCTTCTTAATATGTTTTGGAAGGGGTCTGCTGTGGTCCATAATATTAGATTTTGCAAGGAAACTTTGAGAGGAATTGAATCTCTGGCCTTCTGAATGTTAGCCCTCTTTTTACAGTGTTTTACGGAGCAGTCTCCTGATGTAAGCATAACGTTAGTAAAGACACCTAGACAGAACAGACTCAGATAATGTAACAAAGAGCAGACTATTTTCTTGTTTCATTGTGCAAGTGGCCATTTTGCTTTCAGTTTACTAGAAAGGCAATAACAGAATTACATTCCCAGAAATATAGTCATAGTGTGATTGATCTGTGAGTCCTGCCTGAGATTGATTCTTCTTTACTGTGGTGAGCCTTCAAATTCATTGGCAGTAAGAACTAAAATAAAGCAACATATTATTTAACCATGAATGACTGCAGAATTCCAAGATGCAGAACAATTTGAGTGTTCTTGTGCATGGGGCATAATGTTTGCCTGGAGGTATGGCAAATGATTTAGAAAGCATATAGAAAGCTATTCTTTATAATGACAGGATTTCAACATAGTCATAAAGTTGTACAGCATGGAAACAGACCCTTCAGTCCAACTTGTTTAAGGCAACCAGGTATCTGAAATTAAGTCCCATTTGCCAGCATTTGGCCCATATCCCCCAAACCCTCCCTATTCATATACTCATCCAAATGCCTTTTAAATGTTGGTATTGTACCAGTCTCCACCACTTCCTCTGGCAGCACATTTGATACATGCACCACCCTCTGCATGAAAAAGTTGCCTCTTAGGTTCCTTTTAAATCATTCCCCTCTCACCTTTAACCTATGCCCTCTAGTTTTGGACTCTCCCACCACAAAGAAAAGAACTTGGCTATTCACCCTATGCCTCATGGTTTTATAAATCTCTATAAGGTTACCCCTCAGCCTCCAAGGGAAACTGGTTCCAGCCTATTCAGCCTCACAAGCCTCTCCCTATAGCTCAAACCCTCCAATCCTGGCAACATCCTTGCCAGGATTTTCTGAAGAAGGGTCCTGACCCGAAATGTCAGCTTTCCTGTTCCTCCGATGCTGCCTGGCCTGATATGTTCTTCCAGTTTCACACTTTGTTATCTCGGACTCCAGCATCTGCAGTTCTTGCTATCCTCGTAAATCTTTGCTGAACCTTTTCAAGTTTCACAACATCCTTTCTATAGCAGGGAGTCCAGAATTCAAGCAGTATTCTAAAAGTGGCCTAACAAATGTCCTGTATAGCCACAAAGTGACCTCCCAACTCCTGTACCCAATGTTCTGACCAATTAAACATAAAAGTAAGGATTCTATGCTTCTGTTATAAAGGGCATTGTTGAGACTGCATCTCAAATACTATGTGTGTAGTATTGGTCTCTTTATTTAAGGAAGGATGTTAATGCATTGGAGGCAACACAGAGGAGGTTAATAAATTGGTGCCCTGAATAAGTGGGTTGTCTTATGAGGAAAGATTGGACAGACTGGTCTCGTTCGCACTAGAGTTCAGAAAGGTGAGGAGTGATTTGATTGAAATTTAAAAGATCCTGAATGGCTTTAAGATAGATATGAAAAGGAGGTTTGCTCTTTGGGGTGAGTTCAGGATTAGGGAGCACTTTCAAAATTAGGGGTAGCCCTTTTAAAAGAGATCTTTTCTCTCAGCGGGTTGTGCAACTCTGAATGCTGCCTCAGAAGGCAGTGGAGGTGGAGATCATTGATTTTTTTGAGGGGGAGGTAGACAGGTTATTGTTAGGCAAAGGAATCAATGACAATCGGGATAAACAGAATGTGGAATCTGGAATATAAACAGATCTGCCAAGATCCTATTGAATGGCAGAGCAGTATGGATATCCGTATCTACTTCTAATTTGAATGTTTGTATCTTTGTATGTAATACAATTCTAATGTTGCTGATGGTCCACACTGTCTTTATGGATGCCCAGTTCTGATTCACATGATCTGTTTGAAATCTGTTACATTCAGCATGGTGGCAGTGCCACACAACATAATAGAGAATGTTCTTAATGTGAAGGTGTATGCACAACAATTGTGTTGCACTAACTCCTACCAATATCATGGATAAATGCATCTGTGGCAGTTAATTTAGTGAGCGCAAGTTCAAACCGATTTGTTTTCCTCTTGTTGATTACCTCACCACCTCATACAGACTCACTTGATGATGGATAGTAAAGTAGCTCATCCCAGAATACATTCTGTGTCATTGCCACTCTCGGCGCTTTTCCAATCTAATCCATGAAGGAGTACTGATTTCCCAGCTGAGAGGCTCTTGGGTGGTAATCAATAGGATATTGTCAAATGTTAACAGATTTCATGTTGTCCAAAGTCAATGTAGAGGTCACGTGGGGCAACAGGCTCATGTCTGTATGCCAGTGTGTTGTCACCTCTGCTTTTCTGACCTGCAGTGGAACAGGCCATGCCATGGGATGATGATAATGATGTCTGGGACATTTTCTATCAGGTTTTTGTTTTGAAAGTGACTGCCTCAGTCTGTTGATTGACTAGTATGTGGGAAAGTTCTCCTAACTTTGGCACTTGCCCTGAGATATCAGTAATGCGAACTTCATGGTGTCAAGAAGGCTGGGTTTTCTATTGTCATTTCCAGTATATAGATTGATGTTGGATGCCTGCTTGGTTTAATTCCTTGTCTTAGAATTTGTAGTGGAGCAGTTTGATGTGACTGAATGACTTACTAGGCCATTTAACAGACCTTTTCAGGAGACAACCAAATTTGTGTGGATCTGGAGTCATATGAAGGCCAGACTGGGGAAGGATGATATAATTACTTTCCTAAAAGATATTAGTCAATATGCATTCATATGTGTACATAGCAAAATCCATTCATTGCATATTTAGATTACATGTTCCCTATTATTTTTGACTGTGTCCCCAATTTAGTAGTGCTCGTTCAGCCATTAAGACAAACTTCTCAGTGACTTCATTACTAAGAGGTCTGAGTAGTACATGGTTTAGTTAATTCCTTTGCTCTTGAAGGTCTAATTTTAAATGCAGCCAGACCTCTGAAAAGATTGTACACAAAACCGATAACTAGACTGAGTGTCCAAATTAATTTCAAGTATTGTGGCAACAGCTATAAATGTAGTAACGTGCAAAATAGGGCCAGAAGTAAACCATTTGGCCCATTGATCTCACCCATTCAACATGATCATGGCTGATCCTCGATCTCAATGCATCCACTCTTTCCTTTTGACTCCTTTAGAGCTGAGGTTATTTTATAAATCAGTCTCGAATTTAGCAATCTCATTCAATGCTGCACAGGGAAGTGTTCTGAAGTTGTGCAGTTTTCAAACAATGAAGGAATATTTAGTACTTAGCATTAACACTAGGTTCCCAAAATGAAAAATGGTTCATTCTTGGATAGCTTGATCATAGAATCTTATGATACATTACAGAGGAGGCTATTCACCCCATTGTTCTTTGCTGGCTATTGGAGAAAACCATCCAATTAATCCCAATGCTTTGCTGTTTCCCAGTATCCCTGCAAATGGTTCACCTTGATGGGCACAAATAAAACATGTTGATATAAAGAGTCACGTTTAAATGTTTTGCGACAATAAATTCATTTATTGTTTACTTTTGCTTTCAAATAAAAATGAACCATAACTTACTGACCTTATAACTCAAGCTGTTAAAAATAGAAATAATTCTTGATGTTTTAATTGCATCCAAGTCACTTTATAAGAAACTATTTATTCATGTATGATGGTATGTAATTGTGATTGGTTTAGTAAAATCAGTCTGTTGCTTGTCCACACCTGGGAAGGTTCCAACTGAAGATGGAACATTCTACGTCTACTTTGTTATTGAAGATAAGTGAGAAAGCAATAATTTTTAGATGGAAAATAACTGAAACTTCAGAGGCGGGATAGTTAGGAATTTTGTTAATTCCTCTTTTCAATTAGGATTGTAATTTCTGAAAATAAATCCTAATATTAATGATGTAGGCATAATTTGCCCTCTGAAAAAATTTAGATTTAAATTATTCAATCAGTTCATGTGCTTTAAATAACCTATGGCTGTCCTAGTAACTACCTTCAGCAAACATGTTTTTCATCAGCATTTGAGCTTTAAGCACACAGTTGAGATCGTCTGATAGTGCAATTTTTAGCCATAAGTCAGTATTCTTTATTGTAATATTTTAACATCTGCTGGCATATTCAAATCAATTCACTGTGTTTGTCTTACTTTTCCTGACCTTTTTTGTTGTTGCTTGCTTTTCGTCTTAGAATTTCAGGTGAAGTAAACTCTTTGTGACGTGGTTTTCTAACCTTGGATGGGATGGGAGAAATCCAGAAACAACACGCTTAGAGAATCAAGACTGCCTTATAATGAAATGCTTCTAGAAACATAGGTAATGATAGCAAAATTTATCCTTGCGCTTAAAAAGTAATAGCTAAGAGACTTGTATGTGGAAAACCAGACAGACTAACAGAAAAATGGAGGCTGAAGAATGATAGAAGTGCCTGCAACTCTTTGACAGTACAATGTAGAGTCTGTATTGCTTTTTATCCCTTTTTAAAAATCCTCTGCTTTTAGCTGGTTGCATTATTTTTTCCTGTGTAGGCAATCCCAAAAGTTAAGAATGATTTCCTTGACACTGCTGCAATTAAAAACCCAGGAGTAAAATCATTGTGGATGCACAGTAAAAATATTGCATGTTTTCATATGTTTTTCTGAACAATTTTGTTGATTCACTACGGTAAAATTTGTGGTATGTGGCAAGTGTCAGGATTGTATGGTACTGTTAAATCAAGAATGCCAGTCCACCTGTTGCTCATGGTAATAGTAGGAATCAAATAAAAGCATGCCTTGATAGTTACTACAATTTGCAGAGGCCTAGGGCCTCTCCATCTTTAACCTGTGTATAGTGAAATTTGGAGGAGAAATACTTCAGTCAGTGCTTCTATAATTATTTCTGGCTGACAACATTGGTTTTGTACGTAGTAACAGGGATGAATATCAGAGAGTTCAGTTGGTGGAGCATTCTGTTGGTGGGGTGCCAGATAGCATGAATGCTGATGTATAAGAGTATCAGAGGTGGTGCTGCAATTCTCCTTGGCTGATTCTTGACTGTTAATCAGGACTGTAGGAAGTCAGTTTTCAGCTGGGACTCCCTGACTCCGTCCCAATGCCACCCTGGGTCACCATTGTAAATTGGGTAGTCAACAGGTAGTCAGCCCAGTTAATGAAGACCCACTGAATGCCAATTAAAGGAGGCGGACTTGGATTTTCCATTTGGCCTTCAGACTCCTGTTGATAACCATTTAATCAGCCTGGATCCTGCCTTGATCTGGTAAACCAGTAGGCCAGTATTCCAAGCAAGGCCAGATAGAAGCCGTTGGCTGGTTGCTACAGCAGTACAGGTGACCTTATAGAATGACACCCCTTCCCACACAGAGAGGTAGCCTAGCTGTAAAAGCCATATTTATAAATGTTTAAAAATGTTGGTTCAAAGATGTCTCTACCTTGAAACACCCTCTCCTTTACTTACTTTCCATTGCATCCTACTTCTCCTTTCAATCCGGAAGGAATCTGATTGGCTCTCGAGCCTTGACACAACCCAACTATGGTTTATTAATTGGCTACCCTCGGAAAATAATAATCTCACAGGCAGAACTTTTGTGTTCCTGTGGGTGAATAACCTAAAAGTATCCAAGGCAGTGTTGATGAGAATGATCAGAATGCACATCAGGGATTTCCTCCTGATCCCAGGAATTTTCATAGAATCAGGGCAGCCTCAGGCAAGTGCACTCAGTCACTTACATCAGGCACATACACGTGCCACTTTAGCCCTGAAGTGTCAATTTCTGATGTTGGTTTATCTTCTTCAAGGACGAGTTAAGAACCATACATCTCAGGTAAAATGTTGACTGGTTTATTTACTAGCATCATTGTGAGAAGGATGTTACTCAGCCCATAGGGTGAATGCTGGCTATTTTTCAAGCAACCCAATCATCACTAACACCATCCACCCTAGCCTTAAGTTCACCTGGACCACCTCTGATACCTCTCTCTCCTTCGTGGACCTCTCTGTCTCCATCTCTGGCATCCACCTGGAAACCGATATCCATTTGAAGCCTACTGACTCCCACAGCTACCTAGAAAACACCCTCACCCACCTTCCTGCAAAAAGGCCATCCCATTTTCCCAATTCCTTCACCTCCGCCGCATCTGCTCCCGAGATGAGGCATTCCACTCCCGGACATCTCAGATGTCGTCGTTTTTCAAGGACCGCAACTTCCCCTCCACAGTGGTCAAAAACACCCTCGACCGTGTCTCTCACATTTCCCGCAATTCATTCCTCACAACCCCTACCTGCAATAACAACCAAAACAGAATCCCCCTCATCCTCATGTACCACCCCACCAACCTCCAAATCCAATGCATCATCCTCCGACACTTCCGCCATCTGCAATCAGACCCCACTACCAAAGACATTTTTCCCTCCCCACCTTTACCTGCTTTCCGGAGGGACCATTCTCTCCATGACTCCCTTGTCTGCTCCATACTCCCCACCACCCCCGGTACGTTTCCCTGCAACCGCAGGAAGTGCTATACCTGCTCCTACACCTCCTCCCTCACCCCCATCCCAGGCCCTAAGAAGACCTTCCACGTCAAACAGATGTTCACCTGCACATCTGCTGATGTGGTATACTGTATCTGCTGTTCCCGTTGTGGCCTTCTCTACATCGGGGAAACCAAGTGGAGGCTTGGGGACCGCTTTGTGGAACACCTACGTTCGGTTCACAACAAACAACTACACCTCCCAGTCGTGAACCATTTCAACTCCCCCCTCCCACTCCTTGGACGACACGTCCATCCTGGGCCTCCTGCATTGCCACAATGACGCCACCCGAAGGCTGCAGGAACAGCACCTCGTATTTCGCTTGGGAACCCTACAGCCCAAGGATATCAATGTGGACATTACAAGCTTCAAAATCTCCCCTCCCCCGACCGCATCCCAAAACCAGCCCACTCGTCTCCGCCTCCCTAACCATTCCTCCCACCTCAAGCCTCACCCCCATCTCCTACCCACTAACCTCATCCCACCTCCTTGACCTGTCCATCCTCCCTGGACTGATCTATCTCCACCCTAACTCCCCACCTACACTCACCGTTACTGGCGCCATCCCTGCCTCTTTGACCTGTCTGTCTCCTGTCCACCTACCTTCTCCTTTATCCATCTTCTATCCACCTCCCCCATCTCCCTATTTATTTCAGAATCCCCTTCCCCTACCCCATTTCTGACGAAGAGTCTAGACCCGAAACGTCAGCTTTCCTGCTCCTCTGATGCTGCTTGGCCTGCTGTGTTCATCCAGCTCTGTACCTTGTTATCCCAATCCCATTCCTTTGCTTCATCTCCATGAATCAGCAAGGTTATTTCCCTCAGGTTCTTGCTCTAATTTAATGTAATGTAATTTCCTTTTGAAAACATTAATGTTTAACACTTTCACCACCCTCATAGGAAGCAAGCCCAAGGTCATTACCCCATGCTGCATAAAAAAAAGTTCCTCACATCCACACCAAACCTCTTGTGCAAAAACTTTAGTCTGTGTCCTCAACCATTGTACCATTTTCTAAAGGGGACAGTTTTTTTTTCCCTCTACCTTAACTAAAACTGGCATAATCTTGTATACCTCTTTAAACCACCGCACCCCCCCCCACCCCCCACCGCAATCACATTTGATCCTATGTGAATAGTTCCAACTCAAACTCCTAACTAAATTCCCTCATTTTTGAATCCATTCTAGTAAAATACCTTTTACACCTTCTTGGGTCCCTTCTCATGCCTCCTAAAGTATGGTGACCTGAGCTGGGCACAGAATTTTAAAGTTGAGTATCAATCACTTGCTTTTGTTATCATTTACTGTTTATGAAGCCCAAGATTTGGTATGTTTTGCAATTACTTTTTCAATGTGTCCTGCCACCTTCAAATATCTGTGTGTGGACCCCACATGGTACCTCTGTCTCTGCACATTCTTTAGAACAGTCACACTAAACATAACTAGCCTTTCCATACCCCTTTTGCCAAAATGCATCACCTCACATTTCTCTGTGTTTCTACTTGCATGTTAAAGATTTTAGAAAGAGATTACAAGTAAAAGTAATGAAGCCTGACAAAATACTTTCTGGGTAACTGGTTCATAGCAAGAAACAATGAAACAAGCTAGGTGAACTTCTTACTGAGAAAATAACAATTCCCTTTTGTTTTGGTTAACTTGATAAACAAGAAATGAATTTAGCCTGTTCTTGGGTAATTATAATGGCCAATTTATTCCTGGAGACATTTGTTCTGTGGTCCATTTTTGACCCATTACATCAAATAGGTCCTAATTAACAGATGGCGCTGATTGATTAGGTTTCAGCAGCTTCAGGCAAGTTGGAAAGCAACCATTGCTTTGATACCTTTAAATCTTTTATTTAAATTGAAAACTGATGTAAAAAGATCTATACAGAAATACAGTTCAGTGTTCTGTGTTGTACATGTCAAGCAGCAAGACTCTTAGATCTTTACTCTGCATTGTGTAAGACTAATATTGTCTTATGTTCTCTTGCCAGAGCTGCAGCAGGCTCGGCAAAACTAATAATCCTTAATTTTCTTTTGCTTCTTGTATGCAACAGAAGACATTTATAAACTCCATGCATATAAAAATGCTTTCAAAATTTGATAATATAAAGCTCTCTATAATGATACACTTATTTCTGCTTAAGAAGTTATATAAATAGAAAAGTATAAATTTAGGTTTGTAGTCTGGTTTTATGAGTACAGAAGGAGCCTAGATTCTGAACAAACTCAAACTGAACTGACAAGTCATCTGAAATGGAAGCCACAATGCTAGCTTGAGAACTATTTGCCTTTCTACGTTGAAATTACTATCTGGGTAAAATGCCACATTTAAAGACGAGATTCAAATCACAGAATCACAGAATCCCTACTGTGTGGAAACAGGCCATTCGGCCCAATAAGTCCACACCACCCCTCCGAAGTGCATCCCACCCCAACTCATTCCCCCACACCTGCATTTCCCCATATCTAACCCATTTAATCTAAACATCCCTGGACACTAGGGGCAATTTAGAATGGCCAATCCACCTAACCTGCACATCTTTGGACTGTGGGAGGAAACCGGAGCACCTTGAAGAAACCCATGCAGACACGGGGAGAATATACAAACTCCACACAGACAGTCGCCCGAGGGTGGAATCGAATCTGGTCCTTGGCGCTGTGAGGCAGCAGTGCTAACCACTGAGTCGCCGTCCTTGTCACACTAAAATTTAAAAACAAATCAGAATTTAAAAAATATTCTAATATCATACCATTTCTGGATCCACGTCATTAAATGCAGGTAGTTCTGCCATAATGCGTGCTTCAATAATGCAAATTGACTGTAACATGATTGATGAATAGTGGACACCACTGTTTGGATAACGTGAACTTTCTGCTATACAGGTGTAGCGATTTTCTGCAACGATCTCCCTATAATGCGATTTTCTATGGCGCTTTTCTATAGTGCGAGGTCACATAAGAAGGCAACTATTGCATTATAGGAGAATTATTTGTAGTACCTTTGGAAATTACTTAGGATCAATTTTTAATGTGTTATAAGTGAGGATTGTTTTGATACTTTAACATCTTCGTTACCACTGCCCCAGTATCTGATGGAAACCAATTAGATATTTATGCGATATAGCTATGGTTTAGCAGATGTCATTCTCACATCTTCCTTGCTTCACGTGGACATTTTTTTTTACAAAGGGAATGCTTAGAATCTGAAATAAACTGCCTGATATTATGGTGGAGGTAGGTTCAGACTTGGAAAGGAATTCGATAATTGCCTGAAAGGGGAGAAATAAACAATGTAATGGGGAAAAGGCAAGGGAGTGATAATACGTGAATTGATCTTGCAGAGAGTCAACATGGACTCAACAGCCTAAATGGCTTCCTTTTATGTAGTAACCATTCTATGACTTCACCTGCCTGACTAGTTCAGATAGATTTGGGAGATGAATAAATAAAGCTCCATTTAATCTACCTCCTTTTGAGGAGGCTGCAACGCTTTAAAGTAGGACCTGTGATTTAGTTGTTTTACCTGAGAAGAATCTCTTTTGAATTCTAGAATCCATACAATGTGGAAACAGGCCATTTGGCCCAAAAAGTCCACATTGACTCTCCAAAAAGCATCCCACCCAAGCTCAGCCCCCAATCCTATCTGTGTAATTCTGCATTTCCCCATGGCTAATCCCTTTAACCTACACATCCCTGGACACTTTGTGCAATTTAGCATGGCCAATCCACCTAACCTGCACATCTTTAGACTGTGGCACCCAGAAGATACCCACACAGACATGGGGAGAATGTGCAAACTACACGCACACAGTCACCTGAGGCTGGGATTGAACCTGGGCCCCTGGTGCTGTGAGGCACCAGTGCTAACCACTGAGCAAACATGCTGTCTTTTGTAACATTATAATCAATTTTATCATCCTAACTTCCAATCTGTTCCATATTGTTGGAAAATTTAGTCCACAGACAAGGTCATTAGATCCAGGGTGATATTGGCTGGATGAATTTTCTATGCTAAGTTTCTCTGGTGTTCATGGAAGAAAATTATAGATATCTCTATCAAAGGGGCAGGATTGATTTTGTTGGGTGATTTTAACTTGGAACTTGAATAAATGCAACTTTTATGACATTGCTTGGCTGAAGGAAGGCTGGGAAATTTGACCAGAGTTTATGGAATTGCAAATCCTCCATATTTTGTAGTAAAAGCTTCTTGACTACAATTTCTAGCAATCATCCCTAAAATGGCAAAAAATAACCAATATTTCTCACTTGCAAATGAGCCATACATTGTACATGATCTATTCGTGAGTATTTTTTGTGTAATTCATGAAAACAAGTTTGCAAGCAGTCCACAATGATATCAGATAATATTGCAATTAATTGCGCAAAAGGCTGTGGGACCAACTTTCATTGAGCATTGAGTTAATTGAGTTAGAAACTTGACTTCTGCCATCAATGGGTGTATGAGAAAAGCTTCATTGCCATCCTGAGGACTGAAACAAAATGCTGCTTCAGATTTCATTTTACTGAAACAGAGTGACGTGGTCCCATGTTGTTTGTTGTTGTAACCTGAGGGCCACCACACCTCAGGTGAGGGGAGAAGTTGAGAAAGAGAGTCCATCACGGTAACCTCAGCTGGTGATGGGAATTGAACTCACACTGTTGGCATCACACTTTTTTTAAACCAACTATCAACAAACCAACAAACTGAGACAATTGCACCCCCCCCCCCAAGTTAGTATCCTAATGGAGCTTACTAATTTTAAGCTAATGACCGGCTCTTGTGCCAGGCAGAACTATATATTGGTTCTAGCAGAAAGCTTTGAGTTTGGTTTGTTCCCCCACTGTTTTCCTCAAAGGTTGACATCACCTGGTGTGAGGCCAAACTATTTACAAAAATTCTGCAAGCTTCTTGCTTACTTTGTGTCTTCAGATGAGTGGGGCATTAACTCAAGTGAGATACGCTTAAATAGCTGCAGCACTGAATGTAGACACAATGATAAGTAGCTGCTAATGGGAACAAAAATACTCCTTGGACTTTTCAAAGGTTGCCAATTGTTTTGTTAAAATCTTTCAGCTTTTTCAAAAGTTTTGTGAGGGGGCAAGAAACGGTTGGCAAAAGCCAAGGGTTAGTGAAGTAAATGCGTCAGTGAGAAATGAAGACTTTGGTCAAATGAATCAGCAGCATAATAACTGAGCCACTGTTTGACTGTTGATACCGATGCTGAAGCTGGTGGGATTTAAATATCTTGTTACCCCTCGTTTTCCTGTGGAAATCAGTAGGGAACAGTTTTTTTTTAATGTAACCATTTTTTACAAGTCTGCTCCTGTTGTGCTGAAGTCCCCTAATTGCTTCACTTACTGTTGTGGTGCCTAAATATATACTTCCTCTATCACAAAATAACAAGACGAGCAAAATCTCTACAAAACAAAGTATCAAAAGAATCTGAGCAATGTTTGAAACATGCACGGTGAAAATGGAAATTTAAAAAAAAAAAGTCCTTTGCTATTTTAGGTGCTCCATGACATATAACATTTTTTTAAGTCACATTCCAGCAGAAAAGCCTCAAAAGTTCACAATTAATCTACTTAAATATTTTAAAATAATTTTATATCCACTAATATATCTGCAATGAGAGTACTAAAAAAATCTGGAAAATGGCACTCCTCCCTCAAAAACAGGTGAAAAACATGCCAAGGGGCTTCTTGCCTGATTTCTGATCCTCTTGTCATAAATGCAAAGTACGTCAGGATTGTCTCTGTTGGCATGTAGTCTCTTGTGTCATAACCCCAAAGCAATCAAACTCAATGTATGAAAAAGTAATGTGCAGCTGAATAAATTTATTAAGAGTCATAGCATCTGAGCATTTAGAAAAGTTGGATTTAGGCTAAAATTGTTTCATTCCAATACAATGAGACGAGTGATTTGGACGAAGATCAATGACACAAAAGTGTTTTTAATAAAGCAGTACTTCTACTGATCCAAGGTACTAGTACAGACCAAGAGACAGCCTAATTTAAAACTAAATAGTGGGGGGGCAAGAGATCACATTTGGGAAAATGTGGTAAATTAAAGAGCAGAGTCAAGGCCAAATAGAAAGGTATAATTATGGGAAATGGTAAGAAGTATGGGACAGGAAGAGATAGAATTTAAATCCAAAAGTCAACAACCAGTAAGACGAGAACTTACAAAAGAAACGTATCATTCAACACCAAACAAATGAAACAAAAGCGCAAATAGAAATGGCAAGTCATACCCATTGCAGAGAAATGGCTGCAGGATGGCAAGGATTGTGACCTGAATTTTGAAGAGTAAGGAACATGTTGTAATGACAGGAAACTTGGATGTGGCATCAGAAACGAGTGTGGGCCACGTGAGGAATGGCAGCAGCTTCCTGGCAGTCTGAAAAAGTAGAGGCAGCTGACCTCGGTCCACTCCGGCTTCCCTTTGCAATCAGAGGCAGCATCGGCAGCGAGAGCAGGCCGTACACAAAATCAAGCCAGCGTGCCGGGGGTCTGAGGTGTGGTGGCAGCAGTGGCAAAACCTATCCAGCAATCGGAGGTGGTGTCACTCAGAGGCAGCAAGAACATGGATCCTCATGGTGATTGATGTCAGACTTGCAGGCTGACCGTGACTCCAGGCCATGGCTAGGCCCAGATGCCTGCAACGGTGGTTCCAAACACCTTGTGTACATCCAGCTCTACACCTTGATATCTCAGACTCCAGCATCGGCAGTTCCTACTACCTTTACGATCTGGGCATTTTTCTTATCTTTTGGCTTTATTTCTGCTGTTGTTTTTTAAAGATTCTGGTTTTGTAACCAAGAGAGCATTGGAGAATGGCAATGTTTTATACTTTTCACTGAAATCATGTATTCCTTTACTTAAGTACACTTGACAATAAAATTTAATTCTTATTCTAGGAAAAGGTGGAGGTGTTGCTCCGATAGTTAATTATTTATTAGCACAATTGAGAGGAATAACCTTAGTTGAGGAAACTAAGATGTAGTGGAACAGTTGAGTAGAAATGAAAAATGATAAAAGCAAAAGCCATTTACGAGTGGTGTACAGCACTCTCCTTCCCCTCACTCACTATCCTCCATCCCCAACACACACGTACACAACTAGCGGTAATCGCATGATTAGGTGAAACATAAAGGTAGATATAATTAGATCTTGTTCTAAAGGCCTAGTGACTAACATTAGAGATTTTAATCAGCATATTCATTATAAAAGTTGGGTGAGCAAAGGTAGCCTAGATGATGAACTTACAGTATGTTTTTGGAATAGTTTGTTGAATGACATGTTCTGAAGCTGACCAGAGACCAGACTATACTTGACATGGTATTATGCAAGGAGATAGTTTTTATTAGTGATTGCAAAGTGAAGGCAACCCTAATATGTTTTGATTGTATGTTTACTTTGAGGGAGGGAAGACTAGATCCCAGATTATTTTTAAAAATTTAAATAAAGACAATAATCATGGCAAGAAAGTAGAGCTGGAAAAAGTAAATTAGAAAATTAATGAAAGAAAAGTCAAGAAAGATACAGTGGCAGCTATTTAAAGGACTTTTCAGAATACACAGAATAGTTCCTTCTGAGGAAGGGTCACTCGACCCAAAATGTTAACTCTGATTTCTCTTCACAGATGCTGCCAGACCTGCTGAGCTTTTCCAGCAACTTCTGTTTTTGTTTTTGACACAGAACAGATATATTCCAATATGTAATAAAAATTCCAAGGGACCAACTTATCATGTGTGGTTAACTAGAAATGTTAAAGATGGTATCACACTATAAGAGCATACAATTGTATAGATATTTTAAAAGATGAATAACCAGAACAATTAATAAAGAGGGGGAAATTAGCATATGAAAGAAACCAAGGAAGAAATACAATAGCAGAGAGCAAGAATTTCTATGAATAAAAGAAAGAGTTAACAAAGTGAACATTGATCCTATGAAAAGTGAGACTGGAGGATTAATAATGGTATATAAGTCACTAGTAAATGAATTCAACAGATATTTTGCATCGGTCTTCAACATAGAGGATACAAGGAACATCCCAGAAGCAGCGATAAATCAGGAAACGGAAGTGAGGGAGACCCTCAGGAGAATCTCAATCATCAGAGAAGTACCACTGAGTAAATTGTTGGAGCTTCAGGCTGACAACTGTCCAGGTCCTGATTAAGTCCATCCTGGAATCTTTGAAGAAGGGGACTACTGAGATAACTGATTCATTCATTTTTAATTTTCCAAAGCTCCCTTGATTCTGGAACTCTCCCATTGTTGATAGTGAGTATAACTCTGCTTTTCAAAAAGGGAGACTGAAAGCAGGAAACTGCAGGCCAGTTAGCTCAAACTGCCATTGGGAAAATGTTAGAAGATATTATTGAAGGAATTACAACAGGGCATTCGGATTAGTTCAAGATAATCAAGCAGAGTCAACGTGGTTCTATGAACAAGTAATCTTATCAGCCTATTTGAGGAGGTAATGTGCTATCAATAAAGAGGAACTAGTTGATGTACTGTATGAAGATTTCCAGAAGACATTTAATTTTAAGAGTTGGCATATTGGCTTGGATAGAATCATAGAATTCCTACATTGTGGAAGCAGGCCATTTGAATCCACACTGGCTCTCTGATGAGCAGCCCACCCAGACCCAATCCCCTATACTATCCCTGTAACCCTACATTTCCCCATGGCCTGCGCATCCCTCGACATTATGGGCAATTTAGCATGGCCAATCCACCCGACCTGCACATCTTTGGACTGTGGGAGGAAACCAGACCTCTCAAAAGAAACCCACACAGACACAGGGAGTACATGCAAACTCCACACAGCCAGTTACCCAAGGCTGGAATCAAACCTGGGCTCCTGGCCCTGTGCTAACCACTGAGCCACCGTGCCACCCCAATGATATGTTCATGGCCAGGATGCAGACAGTCGGCATAAATGGACATTTTCCAGGTTGGCAAATATGTGGTGTGCTATAGGCAGTGGTCCAGACACCTCAACTGTTCACAGATTATATAAATTACTTAGATGAAGGGAGGCAGGATATTGTTACAGAATTTGTTGATGACACAAAGATGGATAGGACAGTCAGTTGTAAAGAGGAAATTTGGAGGATACTAAAAGGCATTAGTTAAAAAAGTGGGTAAAGATGTGACAATTTGGGAAAATATGAAATGGTTCGTTATTTTAGGAAGAATTTAAAAGCATATTATCTAAATGGTGAGTGATTGCAGAGCTCTCGTGCATGGATCACTAAAGATTAGTCTGTAGATACAGCGACAGAGCGGTGTGCACAGTATTTGTCACCTTCAAGAATGATGTACATAGATTGGCGGCAGTTCAGAGAAGGGTTACTAGACTAATGACTGGAAGATTGGTTTTCTTATGAGGAAAGATTGGACAGATTACATTTGTATTCACTGGAGTACAGAAGAGTAAGAAGTGATTTGATTGAATCAAATGAAGTCTTGAGAGGCCTTGACGAGGGGAATTAGATGTTTCGGCTTATAGGAGAATCTAGAACTAGGAGTCAGTGCTTAAAAATAAGGGATTGCTCATTTAAAGTAGAGATGAGGTGAAATTTTTCTCTAAGGGCCTATAGGACTGTAGGAGCCAAAGTAGGCCATTCAGCCATCGAGACAGTCTTGTTATTCAATGAGATTGTAGCTGATCTGATAATCTTCAACTCCACTTTCCTGTCTTATCCACATAACCTTGATTCCCTTACTGGTTAAAAAAGTTATTTCAGTTAACCTTGAATATACTTAATTACTAAGCCTGGACTGCCCTCTATGGCAAAGAATTCTACAAATTCACTACCCTCTGAGAGAAGAAATTCCTTCCCATCTCTGTCCTAACTGGGAAACACCTTACTCTAAGATTATGCACTCTGACATGAATCTTTGGAACTCTCCTCCTGAAAAAGCAGTGGAATCAGATTCATTGAATATTCTTAAGGTAGAGCTAGATTGATTCTTAAGTAAGGTGGTGAAAGTTTATCAAAGATAGTTGGGAATGTGGATTTGAGGTTGCAGTCAGATTAGCCATGGTTTTATTGAATGGCAAATCAGACTCGAGGGGCTGAATGGTCTCCTCTTGGTCCTAATTTGTTTGCTCGTATGCTCGTAGATAATCTATAAATAATTTTCTTCAATTTCAGACATAAATTTGTGACAGTATGGCTTTAGTTCTATTTCTCTGTGGATCTTTATTGAAAAATTGTCGTGTATAAGATCTTCATTGAAAGGATCCAAATATTTGGCATAAGTCATAGTTTTATAACACATTGTCTTTTAAGTATGACTTAGAAAAGACAGGTAACAAATTACTCTGATGTTGGCTTGCAGTCTGACAAAAGGCAGTTACGCACATGAAGACACAATTGAAAGAGAGACGTGAAGTTAATTTTGGTCTCATTGTCTGAGCTCCAGACGCACAAAGAAGAACAGATGTCTTTGATTATAGTTGTCACAGAACAATATGGGAATATTTGAAAAAATCTAGTAAGACAGTAATACAGGATATTCATTGCAAGGCTGTGGGAGTGCTGCATTGTCAGTTGTGGAAAATTTCAAACAAAATGTTTGCTACATATAAATGGCCTTCAACAGTTAACTGAAGAAGAACAAGAGGATGTCTGGATCAAAAATTCTTCTCAACCAATAACCTCTCACCCCCAAAAAAAGCCAATAACTAGTTAGTTATTTGTTTCATTTGTTTTTAACAGACTTTATACACGAATTGACATCTATGTTTACTTACACTGGAACAATGACCGCATTTTGAAATGAAATCATTATTGTGAAAATCTGGCATTTCTGACGGGATGATGCGCTATACAGATGAAAGTTCTTGCCTTCCATACAAAAAAGAAAGGTTGCAGATACTGGAAATCTGAAATAAAAACGGAGACTGCTGGAAACACTCAGCTGATCAGATTTCAGTTGTAGGAGTGAGTTTGGTGGGGATATGTGGTGAAAACTGTATCGCTGGAAGGTGTGATAAAACGTTGTGGAGCTGGATGAACACAGCAGGCCAAGCAGCATCAGAGGAGCAGGAAAGTTGACATTTCGGGTCGAGACCCTTCTTCAGAAATGGGGGAGGGGAAGGGGATTCTGAAATAAATAGGGAGAGAGGGGGAGGCAGATAGAAGATGGATAAAGGAGAAGATAGGTTGAGAGGAGAGAGACAGGTCAAAGAGGCGGGGTTAGAACCAGTGAAGATGAATGTAGGTGGGGATTTAGGTGGGGGATAGGTCAGTCCAGGGAGGACGGACAGGTCAAGGTTAGTGTGGAGGAGATGGGGGTGGGGCTTGAGCTGGGAGGAATGGTTAGGGAGGTGGGGACTAGCTGGGCTGGTTTTGGGATGTCGTCGGGAGAGGGGAGATTTTGAAGCTTGAGAAGTCCACATTGATATCCTTGGGTTGCAGGGTTCCCAAGTGAAATATGAGATGCTGTTCCTGCAGCTTTCGGGTGGCATCATTGTGGCAATGCAGGAGGCCCAGGATGGACATGTCGTCCGAGGAGTGGGGAGGCGAGTTGAAATGGTTCGCGACTGGGAGGTGTAGTTGTTTGTTGCGAACTGAGCGTAGGTGTTCTGCAAAGCAGTCCCCAAGCCTCCGCTTGGTTTCCCCGATGTAGAGGAGGCCACAACGGGAACAGTGGATGCAGTATACCATATTGGCAGATGTGCAGGTGAACATCTGTTTGATGTGGAAGGTCTTCTTGGGGCCTGGGATGGGGGTAAGGGGAGAGGTGTCGGGGCAGGTGTAGCATTTGCTTCGGTTGCAGGGAAAAGTGCCAGGGGTGGTAGGGCTGGTGGGGAGTGTGGAGCGGACAAGGGAGTCACGGAGAGAGTGGTCCCTCCAGAAAGCAGATCAGGGTGGGGAGGGAAAAATGTCTTTCGTAGTGGGGTCAGATTGCAGATGGTGGAAATGGCGTAGGATAATGCATTGGATTCGGAGGTTGGTCGGGTGTTACGTGAGGACGAGAGGGATTCTGTTTTGGTTATTATAGCGGGTAGGGGGTGTGGGGGATGAGTTGCAGGAAATGCAGGAATCATGGTCAAGATCACTGGAGGGGAAGTTGCGGTCCTTGAAAAACGAGGACATCTGGGATGTTCGGGAGTGGAATGCCTCATCTCGGGAGCAGATGCGGTGGAGGCGAAGGAATTGGGAATAGGGGAAGGCCTTTTTACAGGCAGGTGGGTGGGAGGAGGTGTATTCTAGGTAGGTGTGGGAATCCCTCTCGTCCTCATGTACCACCCCACCAACCTCCGAATCCAACGCATTATCCTCCGACATTTCCACCATCTGCAATCTGACCCCACTACTAAAGACATTTTTCCCTCCCCACCCTGATCTGCTTTCTGGAGGGACCACTCTCTCCGTGACTCCCTTGTCCGCTCCACACTCCCCTCCAGCCCTACCACGCCTGGCACATTTCCCTGCAACTGAAGCAAATGCTACACCTGCCCTTACACCTCCCCCCTTACCCCCATCCCAGGCCCCAAGAAGACCTTCCACATCAAACAGATGTTCACCTGCACATCTGCCAATGTGGTATACTGTATCCGCTGTTCCCATTGTGGTCTCCTCTACATCGGGGAAACCAAACGGAGGCTTGGGGACTGCTTTGCGGAACACCTACACTCAGTTCGCAACAAACAACTACACCTCCCAGTCGCGAACCATTTCAACTGACCTCCCCCACTCCTCAGATGACATGTCCATCCTGGGCCTCCTGCATTGCCACAATGATGCCACCCGAAAGCTGCAGGAACAGCATCTCATATTTCACTTGGGAACCCTGCAACCCAAGGATATCAATGTGGACTTCACAAGCTTCAAAATCTCCCCTCTCCCGACGACATCCCAAAACCAGCCCAGCTAGTCCCCACCTCCCTAACCATTCCTCCCACCTCAAGCCCCACCCCCATCTCCTACACACTAACCTCATCCCGCCCCCTTGACCTGTCCGTCCTCCCTGGACTGACCTATCCCCCACCTAAATCCCCACCTACATTCCCTTTCACTGGTTCTAACCCCGCCTCTTTGACCTGTCTCTCTCCTCTCAACCTATCTTCTCCTTTATCCATCTTCTATCTGCCTCCCCCTCTCTCCCTATTTATTTCAGAATCCCCTTCCCCTCCCCCATTTCTGAAGAAGGGTCTCGACCCGAAATGTCAACTTTCCTGCTCCTCTGATGCTGCTTGGCCTGCTGTGTTCATCCAGCTCCATAACGTTTTATCTCATATTCTCCAGCATCGGCAGTTCCTACTATCGCTGGAAGGTGTCACTGGATCCTGAAACTCTCTGGATAACTACGTTTCCAAAGGGTGGATAGAGAGTGCAGATGAAACTGAAAAATCTCACATCTCCAGTAAATGGTTTGTTTATTGTTGAGCTCATTAAAAGTCTTTTGAGCAGCAGCTTGACATTGTTAATCAGGAGACATGGGGAAAACAGTGTTCGGGATATATTGGAGTGCAGCTATTATGAACACTGAGTGAAAACATGTGTACTAATGGATGCACTGGTTGACATTTCTAAGAAGTGGAAAATAATGCTCAGCTACTTAACCAGTGGCACAGAGTTGCTGTTGCTGGTACTGAGAGACTTTCATTGCTGAACAGCGAGTTCTCGGACCATTGAGAGAGATGTGCAACTGCTGATATTGCTAGAAACAGGGCAGATAGAGGAAGTTCTGGTGCACCAGTGAGCCACTGGTAAGGGAGCTGAGAAACAGGCTAATGTAACTTTGGACAGAAGGTCAAGGAGGAGCTGAAGCAGATGTATCTCCCTATGTGTGTCTGGAGCTCAGGCAATGAGACCAAAATTGCATGCTGTATGAAGCTAAATGGTGACAGCTAGCATTTATGCCAATCATCTTGGTACCATCAAACATCACTGAGTGGTCCATGATTCAGTGAAGTCTCATTGCCTGGCAGCATCTTGTCTGTCCTCCATCATCTGAGGAGAACATCCCACTGCTGATTTTTCCTTCCTTTATCTAGATGAAGAGAGATAGACTCACTGACCTATTTCAGAATGACATTGTGATATGTTTTTGGTCCACAGTGACGCTCCTGTTCAAGTGTGCTCTGAATGTTAGATTCAATGATTCAACTGACCTCTTGGCCTGACTTCAGTTGATGAGAATGATGGGAATTCAGTCTGCTCAGCTTGTGTGCATGAGGTGTGCACAGAGTTGAGGGACCTGTAATCCACACTTAACACTTTTCTTTCCAGCTTTTATAAGGGCATTAAATCTATTTCTACACTGTACTCATGTCATTCTGATCACTTCCAGCTGTGGACCTCTCTTGCAATTTCCAGCCAGTGTTTCTCAGCATGTTGCTTCAATTTATTGCTATGATTTTGCACTTTTGAATTTCTATAATGGTGGACTTTTTATTTCTTTATATTTTCCTAAATGTTTTCCTAAGAATTTGTACTCAAGAATCTGTACCTAGGTACCTATGTTTCTAAAATGGTGCTGTAAGTGGTGACTTGTAAACAACATTTCACTGTACTCATATGAGCACATGTGACAATAAAGCTAATTCAATTCAATGCAATTCAGATGCTGGGAATATGACACATCTCCTGTCTGCCGCCGTATTCTTTAAAACCCAGAGAGAAACATTGCTCACGGATGCTTGCTTGCACCATGGCTAGTCCTTTGATACCACATTGTTACATTGCATCAATGAACAGCAAGCCCAGAGCATGGCTGTCAAATCTTATCAAAAGATCCTTGGAATTATATTTTGGTTCCAGGACGTTCCCAGCACAAGGGGGATGGGGACCTGAGGTGTAACCTAATTTGGAAGAAAGTTAAATTAGTAACAGGAAGTAGAAAAACTGTTAGGGAGACTAGAAGACAGGAGAAACAAAACAAAGCATTGAGTGTGCATTGAATGTGGTATTATGTCAAAAGGACAAGTTAACAGCACTCCATCTGAATGCATGCAGCATTCACAATAAGATAGATGATCGAAACGCACAAAAAGAGATAAATGGTTATGATCTAAGTTCCATTACAGAAAAAAATTGCTGCATTGCGGGGAAGACTAGGAAATGAATATTTAAGAATATTTGATATTTAGGAAGGACAGACAGGAAGGAAAGAGAGGTTGAGTTACATTTGTAATAGAAAATGGGATCAGTACATTAGTAAGGGAGGATCTCAGATTGGATGAATAATGTATGGCAACTGGTTGAAACAGTAAGGGACAGCAGATATTGGTTGGAGTTATATATAGACCACCAAATAGTCGTGGTTGTATATGGCATGGTATAAGTCAGGAAATGAGAGAAGCTCTTAGCGCATGTAGCACAATAAACAGAGATAGTAGGAACTGCCAATGCTGGAGTCTGAGATAACAAGGCATGGAGCTGGATGAACACAGCAGGCTAGGCAGCATCAGAGGAGCAGGAAAGCTGATGTTTCGGGTCTGGACCCTTCTTCAGAAATGAGGGAGTTGGAGCACCTATGCTTAGTTTGCGACAAACGACAACACCTCCCACTTCAGTTCACCCTCCCACACCCTGGAAGACATATCCATCCTGGGCCGCCTCCAGTGTCACAATGATGCCACCCAAAAACTGGAGGAACAGCATCTCATTTTCCGCCTTGGAACCCTACAACCCAATGGTCTCAATGTGGACTTTATGAGCTTCAAAATCTCCCCACCCCTGACCTCATCCCAAGACCAACCCACCCTCTCGTTCCCGCCTCCTTGACCTCTCCATCTTCCTTCCCACATACCCACCCCTCCAACTTCACTGACCAAACCCCATCCCAACTCCCTACCTACACTCATCTTCACTAGCTTCATCCCCACCTCCTTGACCTGTCTGTCTTCTCTCCACCTATCTGCTCCACTATCCAACTTCTATCACCGCCTCCCCTCTCTCTATTTATTTCAGAGCCCCCTTCCCCTCCCCTATTTCTGAAGAAGGGTCCAGACCCGAAACATCAGCTTTCCTGCTCCTCTGATGCTGCCTGGCCTGCTGTGTTCATCCAGTTTCACACCTTGTTAGCACAGTAATCAGATGTGACTTCAATCTGTATATAGACTCAATAAAGCACTTGAGTACCAAAGCTGTGAAGGATGAGTTTCCGGAATCCCATTGGGGATTGTTTTTGAGAGTAGAATTTCGAAGGGCTGATTAGAGAACAGATTATTTTGAATTAATTAGTCAATTGTGGCTGACAAAGAAAATTAAGGATTTCATAAGATTAAAAGAAAAGTCATGTAAAGTGCCCAAAAATAGTAATAAATTTGACGAATGGGAAGTTTTTTGAAAACAGCAAACAAGGACCAAGAAACTGATAAGGAAAGGGACAAAAGAACGCAAATGCAATTTAACAAAAAAAGCATAAAATTAGACTCTAAAAGCTGTCACAGAAACATAAAGGGAATTCATTTGGCTAAGATAAAGCTGAGTCCATTCAAAGCAGTGTCAGGAGAATTCATAATAGGGAATAGAAAAATGGCGGGCAAGCTAAATGATTACTTTATGTCTGTTTTCACTGATTCAAGAAATCTTCCAGAATTAGAGATCAAGTGATTAAGGAAAATGAGATTTTGAAGGACATTAGTACTTGTAAGAAGCTAGTTCTGGCGAATTTAAGGGTCTGTAATTTAATAAGTCCCTGTAACATGATAATCTCCATCCCAGAATGTTGAAAAAAATAGAGATAATTGAGGCACTGGTAAACATCTTCCAAAATTCCATAGATTCTGGAATGATTCCTGAAGATTGGAAGCTTGCAATTGTTACCCCACTATTTAAGAAAGGAGAAAGGCAGAAAACAGGGAACTACAGATTCATGGTAACAAGCATGGGGCTGGATGAACACAGCAGGTCAAGCAGCATCATAGGAGCAGGAAAACTTGACGTTTCGGGCCTAAACCCTTCATCAGAAATGGGGGAGGGGAAGAGGGTTCTGAAATAAATAGGGAGAGAGGGGGAGGCGGATAGAGGATGGATAGAGGAGAGGATAGGTGGAGAGGAGGCAGACAAGTCGAAGAGGCGGGGATGGAGCCAGTAAAGATGAGTGTAGGTAGGGGGG
>JAHRHZ010000140.1:20809448-20824770 GCA_024137785.1 Ginglymostoma cirratum
TTTCCTGCTCCTATGATGCTGCTTGACCTGCTGTGTTCATCCAGCCCCATGCTTGTTATCTCGGATTCTCCAGCATCTGCAGTACCTTTTATCTCTCAACTACAGATTCATAATCCTTACATCAATATTAGGAAACGTGTTAAAATAAAGGAGACGATAAATGTGCATTTGAGCAAAAACAATCTGCTTGGATATAGTCAGCATGGATTTGCGAATGGAAAATCATGTTTAATGAACTTGTTGGAGGTTTTTGGCGGCGTTACTAATAAAATTCAAAAAGGGAAGTTGATTGTATAGATTTTTAGAAGGTTTTGGTAAAGTTCCATATGGGATGTTGCTTAGCAATATTAAAGCACGTGGTCTAGGAGATAATTTACTGTTATAGATTAAAGATTGGCTAATGTGCAAAAAATAGAAAATAGGATTAAGTGAGTCATTCTCACAATGGCAGTCTGTAACTAATGGGATACCACAAGGATCAGTACCTGGATTCCAAGGGTTCAATAGACATGTCAATGATTTAGACATGAGGACCAAGCATAATATTTCTAAATTTGCAGATGATACAAAGCTAAGCAAGAATGGGTGTTGAGAGGAAGATGGAAAATGGATTGAAGAAGATTTGAATAGGTTTGGTGATTGGGCAAGAACATAGTAGAAGGAACATAATGTTGAAAAATGTCAGGTTAACCACTTTGCTAGGAGGAACAAATATGCATAAAATTTCTAGGCTTGTGAGATATTGAAAAGTGTAGATGTACAAAGTGACTTGGGAGGCTTTGTCAATAAGTCACTGAAGGCTAACATATAGTTGCAAGATGCTGTTAGGAAGGCTAATTGGGTGTTAGTATTTATCACAAGAAAAGTTGACTACAGGAACAGTGAAGTCTTGCTTCAAGTATATGGGAAATTGTTTAGACTGCACTTGGAGCACTGTGTGCAGTTTTTGTTTCTTTTTCTCAGGAATGATATTATTGCCATAGATGGAATGCAATGAAGGATCATTGGAATAGTGGCACTGTGCTATGAAGTTGGATTAGGAAAACTGGGCCTGGATTCTTAAGAATTTGAGATATGATCTCATTGAAACTTACAAAGTTCTTATAGTAGATGGACATAACATGTTTCTCCTGATTGGGGAATCTAGAACTGGGGTCACTATTTAACTATAAGGGTACACAATTTAGAACCAAGACAAGGAGAAATTTCTTCACTGTAAAGGTGGTGAATCTTTGGAACTCTATACCCCAGAGAATTATGAAAACTTAGTGTTTGAATATATTTAAAGTAGAGATTGATAAATTTTGATTATTAAATGTATAAAGGGTTATGGGATTATTGGGGGTAAAAGGCATTAAAGTGTTTGATCGGTCATGATTGTATTAAATGGCAGAGTGGGCTTGATGAGCTGAATGGCCCACTCCTGTTCCTATGCTCCTAAATACGTTAAGCCCTAGAAGCTTCCATTACCTTTCAGAATTCCAAATAGTACTTCTTGCAATTTATCATTAGTTTTGTGTGGTTTGATCTTGGTCTATCCTGGAATATATAGCATGTGAATAAGTCTGCTTTATTGGTTATACAGTGAGCAATCCCAAAAGTAAGGTATTGAAACAAAATAAAAACTACTCAAAGGTAAAATAAACAGATACATTGAAAAACAAACAAGACAAGCAAGATAAATACCTTTACACATCCTCATTAAGCTTAAAGATGAAACTATTCTAAAGTGGAATATTTTCCATATGTAAATCTCATGACCTGCGTTCTATATTTCTAAATTAGGTAGGCTAAATAGACATAGGAATGTCTGAA
The DNA here is from genome assembly GCA_024137785.1 of Ginglymostoma cirratum. Classification (NCBI taxonomy): domain Eukaryota; kingdom Metazoa; phylum Chordata; class Chondrichthyes; order Orectolobiformes; family Ginglymostomatidae; genus Ginglymostoma; species Ginglymostoma cirratum. The sequence goes on from JAHRHZ010000140.1 coordinate 20,811,264, forward strand.
CTGTGAATGAGAAAGGGTTCACCGAAGAAGAACTAATAAATTAAATATTTACATTTTTGGTACTTACTTTAAGAAAGAAATCAATCTTAAGGGAGATGGAAGGAGTGTGGAAACTGATTAGCATCAAGTCTGATAGTGGGGCCTCTGTTGCTATGAAGCAAAGACAAAGCCTTTGTGATAAGGAACAAAGGAGCAATAATTAATGCACACACACACAACCCCACATGGGTAAGTTCCTTTTCAAATACTTTGTCTGCTTGGGGGTGAGAAAGCCGAATTGTAGCAGCAATTAGGAGATCAAAGAATGACTAAACTTCTAAAACAAAAAGTGAAGTCTGGGCACAGAGAACCTGTCTTTTTCCAAATCCATCTTTGTCAAGTCTATGGCACTGGCCACTGAAGATGCTGTTTCAAAGTACTCCATGTTGATTGCTCAGTCACAGTCAGCAAACAGAAAACTAGACTATGCTGGTTAAATCACAACAGAAAGAAGCAGGTACATTTCTTCTCCACTGTATGAAAATGTAGCCTAAGAGGATAAAGTCTGTGCACTCATTTTCAAGTGTAGGCAATCTGCAACATCAGAACCTGGAGAATTTCTAAACTCTTGTCATATTGAACTCGAAATAGTAATTCTGTTTCTCTCTCCACAGACACTGCCAGACTTGCTGAGTCTCTTCAGCATTTCTCTGTGTCTGTCGCAAACAACATAAAATGTATATTCAGGAACTGGTGATGAAACAGGAAATACAGGAAGCACACATCAGCAATGATGATTATCCTTGTGGCTGTATTGTTGAAGTGCTAAAATAGAGCCATCTTTAATCTGCTTTTTAAATCCATCATTCAAGAACGCCCCAAGGGAATATAATCTGAATGAGAAAATCCAAATTATTTCTTGTAAATCTAAGGTCAATTGCAATTGGTTGTAAATTTATAGCTTTCGGTCAGGAAAGATTAATATAAATCTAGCTCTTTTATCTTTTTAAAGATTGTTCTGCACTTGTAATAAAATTGTAGTAACGCATGTTACTTTGGGATATGATTAATGTGCACTCGAAACGTTTATCCATTTGACAGGAAGGAATGTAAAGGAGAGGTTTGGTCATCACCCTTTCTTTCATCCTTCCAGAGCCAGTAAAAATCTAAGGAGACATTATGAAATTTGCCAAACTATTTTGCTACCAAAGATTGCTGCGTTCAGGATTTTATTTTTGCCAAAATAGAAACTTGGGGATTGAGTTCAAGTATTTACTTTGTCATGCAACTGAGGGTGGAATAATGCTTTTGGCAGCTTGGAGTTAGTACTGATCTGATGGGAAGATACATGCTAGTTTTGGTGCTGAAATTTAATAAATATTTCATTCCCCTTACCATGCAGTTGCAATACCTACCAACTGCGTTGAAGGTATCGACTACCACTCTCGATTTGCTGGAAGATTTCCAATCTAAAATTGCCACTTCACTGTAACAATTTTCTGAATTCTCGGTCATATTAGGCATCAGTTGTAGGTATTAGTCAATGGGGGCTGTCAAAAATGGAATTCTTGACATAATGTTTACACTAGGAACCGTGTACAATTGTCCATTTTTTGATAACTCAAATGTTAAAAGTCAGAAGCATTTTACATATACGCAACAAATAGAGACCATATCAATTCTTGTCGATTTTATTTATAGAAGAAAACTGCTGGTGATGCTGGCTGATCTTGAAAGTTCAGGTTGTCCAATAGGTTGCTAAAGAAGTGAAACTGAAAATCTTGTGTCTCTTGTTGGATCAAGGACACAATTTGGAAAGAGGTAAATGACGACTCAATGCCTGTACCCCCCAGGGATGAAAGATAAATGAACTGCTAGGATTCTAGCTAGTCTGTTTATTCTAGCCTGATTAAAATCTATTTGCTTCTGAAGGATTTAAAAATCTAATTTTTGGGATGAGTTTGTTTATTTCAATCTAAGATCAAAGTAAATAACTCTGAACGATTGAAGCTGTGCGCGTTGGATTTACATAAATATATTCAGATGTTTTTATACTTGAAAAGTAGCCCGGGTATTTGGAAAATGTTTCCATCTTTGAAACCAGCATCAAGTATTCAAAGGCTAGATGTAATTTAGCTGGGTACATGGCACTGCTCTTGTCCTCTGCCACAACAACATACTTTAATTCTGTCCTCAGAAGAGAACTACTTCTTTAAGTGAGAACACTACTTTACTGCCAATTTAAACTGCATTATGTGCAGTTTAGAGCAGTGACACACTCCTGGTGGAAACTAGCTTCAGATTACCCATTCTTTTCATTTGTGATCCTTTTAACTGGCAGGAAAAGGCATTTCATTTCATCAGCGTGAGGTAGATTTGAACCAATGTCATAGAGGCATTGTAAAACTTGGTTTGATGTGCTTGAATTCCACTTAATGCTCCAAACACGTGAACTGCAGATGTTCGGTTCACTTTATGAAAAATGTCTGCTGCAAAATAATTATGTCATGAGTACCAAATGCCAACTCTGGAACTTCCTCCAATGATCAGAACAAAGCAATGGGAGTAGTCCTCTCAGTCTTCAATCTCCCCTGATACCTAATAGAGGTCGGTGATCCCAAGGCTGAAGAATCCACTGCCTTTTGGGGGAGAGATTCACACATTTTCTGTGCATCTTGTGTGAAAGTTCTTGATTTCACTTCGGGAAGATCTAATTTTAAAGTAGTGTATTTTAAATTTCTCCACGAGATGAAACAACTTATTTGTTTCCAGTGTACTGAATTCTTTTATCATTTTAAACTCTTAATCTGATTTGTTTTTAAGCTTACAAACACAAAGGAATAGGAGCTACGGTCTAGGATTCATTGTTTAACTCTGTACCCTGGTCTTAACCTGGTGAATTTGTTCTATGTGCTGTCTGAAGCTCATCTATTATTCCACAGTGGGGTAATCAAAACTGATTGCAAGACTTCAGATGGGGTCCAACCAAGGTTCTGTGTAATGGAAGCATGACGCACTTTGGAATAAAGGTAGAAATTTCATCCATTGATTTTGTTTTTCCTTATTTAGCATTCCAGTAGAATCATAGAATCCTTACAGTGTGGAAGCAGGCCATTCAGCCTGTCGATTCAACACCAACCCTCTGAAGATCATCCCATCTATACCTACCCCCTACTCTCTCCTGGTAACCCGGCATTTCCCATGGCTAATCCACCTAGCCTGCATATCCCTGGACACTTTAGGCAATTTAGCATGGCCAATCTACCCAACCTGCACATCTTTGGACTGTGGGAAGGAACTGGAGCACCTAGCGGGGCCTCATGCAGTCATAGGGAGACTCCACACAGACAGCCACCTGAGACTGGAATCGAACCCAGGTCCCTGGTACTGTGAGGCAGCAGTGCTAATTACTGAGACACTGTGCTGCAATAAGGAATATGGAGTGCTTGTTTACAACACAAATTTGACTGCTATGATAATTTGCGTATACTTAGTTGCAGTGTGACTTGACCCATAGGCACAGTTATACAGTTAATTGACAGGAATCAGAGATGCAGGGTGCCAGAACTCATCTGATTAATTGTCTTCATCTCCCAGTTGATCTACACCACTTCTTATATTAATTCATTTGAACGCTCAGATGTCTCCAGCAAAACTTGAGAATGAAAATGTTTCATTCCTTTTCAAATTTGCTAGTGATCTTTTTAGCACTGTGTAACTGGTGACACAGCTCTGCCTTAGGCCTTACTGCAAATCATCGGCCATTATTCATCCTCAAAGATGTTTTTAAGCGTTGATTTCAGAAGTTGCCTTTTGACATCTTGGTACTGACAGACAGAAATCCTGCCAGGTGAGCTTACACATTACAGTGGTTGCTATACATTAATTGGGTTGCTCTTATGGACTGCGACACTCCATCTCATGCTGAATTGTTCATAAACAGAGTCTAACAAATATTCAATACATGGATCATTCATATCTCAACCCCAGAGCATAATGTATCGTAAAATAGAGTATGTATTTCATACCAATGTATATGTACTATATTCATGTTAAAGCATATCATATGTTGTAATACTATGAAGTATGAGTTTCCACATATTTAAAATATCTATCACCAATGGATCACTACACTGTAATATCTCATGTATTTCTAGAAAATGCAGGGTTGATTTTCTAAAGATTATTCATAGTGAAGTTTCTCAACAGCCATAAGTGCACACAAAACAGTTTATATTCAGTAAAATCAATGCAAGTGGGCCCTTGAATTTTCCATTCAGCTCAAAATGCATGGGCCACATGCAGGTGTTCTCTGTGAAAGCCATCCCTGTTTTTCGACATACACTTGTCACGTCACAATATCCCTAAAGTGTATGACATTGTACTCAATGTAAATCATTCAACATCATTTCTTAAGATATTTTGATTGAGGAGAACGATAAGACCACTAGTAAGGCTGCAGTTATCGTATGAACACGGGATAGTACAAATGAGGGAAGCTGCTTGACTCAGCTTAGGTCATCCTTGAGTTTTTACCTTCACTAACGTACCTGACTACCACTTCCCATGTGCTGATCTGTCTTGACATGAAGAAGAACTTCCAAAGATAAATATAAACCTGCCTTTCATCACTTTAAATCCATGTACACTTTTAAAGACTTTGGATCTGTGGGAGGATTCACATTGTAATCATTCTTGATGAAGATCTGCATTCCTTTGAGAAGCAGATGGATGATTTGAAGTGGCTACTGGATTTTGATGCTTGCATAGTTAGGTTGATAAAGTGTCAATATGACACAGAAGTGATGAATTTCCGTGGGAGTTTTACTATTTCCAATAACCTTGAAAGAAGAGTGGATATCTCATTAAAAATTATGTAAATGGTTATTTAGTTTTTTTTTTGGAAGGTGGTATTTGTGGTTCTTCTGATGAAGTTATGCAGGACAACCAAGAGATCTTACATTGACATTCATCACGTGCACTAAATGTAAATTTTCCCATTCAGGCACCTAAGAGATTCTTATCTTTCAACGCTCTTAAGCATGGTGGGAGGATAAAAGCCGACAGAGTTAGTGTGTGAAAAAAGGAAGCAAGCTGGGGCCAAATAATGAAATGCAATGTGATCCTCTCCTTGAAATTATCATTCTTCTGAATACAAGCAGTGTGCAATGTTAACATATTTTCTAGGACAGTTATATTTATTCAGGTATATGGCCAAAGATATTCATAATAGGTTGGATACCTCAGTGAGTGGACAGGAATTGCCTTACATGTTGAAGTAATAGCATACTTTGTGTAAAAATCTGTTCTCTTACAGAGAGAGAAAGAACTTGTTCTTCATTTTATCAAGGTTTCAGAATAGTGGTCTCTGACCATCTATCTGTAGTTGCAGAGGTAGAGCAGGAGAACTGATCTGAAAAAAAGAAGCAATGGTATCAGACGGAGAAAACGTCACTCTCCTCTGGATCCTCAAACTTGTCACTGACTCTTTTCAGACAATAAGATATTGGAGCAGAAGTAGGCCATTCAACCGATCACATCTGCTCCACAATTCAATGAGGTCAGGGTTGATTTGATAATCCTTAACACCACTTTCATGCCTTATTTGCATAACCCTTGAGTTTGACTGATTAAAAATCTATCAATCTCAGCTTTCAATACATTTAATGAGCCCTGACAAAATTCTGCTATAAAGCATTCCACAGATTTACTACCCTCTGAAAGAAGAAATTCCCCTTCATCTCTGTCTTAAATGGGTGATCCCTTACTCTGAGAGTATGCCCATTGGTCCTAGCTTCTCTCACAAAAGGAAACAATCTCTATGCATCTTGGAGATAGCAGGAACTGCAGATGCTGGAGTCAGAGACGACTCAGTGTGGAGCTGGAGGAACACAACAGGCCAGGCAGCATCAGAGGAGTAGGAAAGTTGAATTTTTGGGTTGGGACCACTTCTGAAGAAGGATCCCCACCCAAAATCTCTATGCATCTACCATGTTAAGCCCCCTATAATTTGCACATGTTTCAATGAGGCCGTCCCTCTTTCTTCTAAATTCCAATGTGTACAGGCCCAAACTACTCAACTTCTCCTCATAAGAAAATCCCTCCATACCTGGAACAGCCTAGTGAATCTTCTCTGGACTGTCTTCAATGCCAGTATGTCTTTCATTAGATAAGGGGATACTTGACCTCAGTTCAGGTGCCTCCTCCTCACATGGAGATGGAGCTGGGGAATTGGCAGGATGCAGTCAGACAGAGGAGGGGCTGCACACAGACCCCTTGGCAGTTTTCACTTGGGACGTTGTAGAGATGGCTGGGCCTTTCACCCCCATTCTGTCTGCCCCCAACTCCTGGAAATTCATGCCAAGGTGGGTTCACATGTCTCTGGCAAGAAGACCTTTGGCTAGACAAAAGATCCCCAGGGGTCACCCAACCAAAACTCCAAGTCTGCAGGCTTCCTCCATCCAGCTGCAGAACCAGGGAATGCACTTCGAGGTAGTGGGAGGGAGAGAAAGAGGAAAATATATTGGAGGGCATTTTGGTGGCACATGTGAAGAAGGCTATCTCGTTGTTTGAGCTTTGTACATAAATGTTGTTGATGGTATCTTTGATGAATTTGATTCTGAATCTCTCAGTCCAAGTGCTCAATATTTTGTCACACCATCCAGCAACAGGTCATGGCCACACAAAAGGCTTCATGGCTTGAAGTTTGTGCTGAGAACCTACCACATGAGCTATGATCGGGGCAACAATGCATATACATGGCTTTGCGTGTTGCTGGTACTTTTATCCCTCCTGGATTTCAATCCCTAATGTTTGGATCCCTCTGAGCACAAATGTGTAACTGCCAAACAGTTGTGTGTAGGTGACTGTGCCAGGGAGTTGCCACCTACAGAGATGGTCAATGTTGCAGAATGGTCAGAGAGTATGCACTCGTGAGGGCTTGACAGGGCAGCTGTGGACATGACAAGAGGTCATAACCTTGGAGTGAGGGGTTACCCATTTAAGACAGTGATGAGGAGGAATTTGTTTTCTCTACAAGGGTAGTAAATCTGTGGAATTTTTTTTTACCACAGAGAGTTATTGAGGCTGGCTTGTTAAGCATGTTCAAGATTGAGATAGACTGATTTTTAATCAGTTAGGCAATCAAGGGCTATGGGGAAAAGGCAGAAAAGTGGAGTTGAGGATTATCAGAACAGCCATGACCTCATTGAATGGCCGAGCAGACTTGGAGGGCCGAATGGCCTACTCCTGCTCCTAAGTCTTATAGTGTTAGGTCTAGCCAGCGTCACTTCACAGTCTATATCTGCTGGCTTCAGACAAAGCGTGTAGTGAATTTGCTTTTAATTCTGGTGTTATGAAAAATGTTCTGCATAAAATAAAATGTGTGAGCTCTCACATAATTTGATTTAAATTACCAGAGAACACACATTCATGTACATAAAGAAAGTAAATATATCTATCCTCATCTGAGTAGCCTGTAATAGCTGATACTATCTCTTCCTTAGTAATGCTCAGCTGGGTTTAGGATAAAAAAACAAGATTAACACAGAGTGGAAGTGCCAATGTAATTGTGGCTTCTAAAAATAGTTGTCCAAAGCACTTGTTTTCCTTTTGAGCAAGAATCGGTTTCTGTGCTCATTGGGCTTTTCAGTCCTTTATCAAATCTGTTACTTCTTGACCTGTACTTGTGCTAAATTATTGAAAATTATGAGATGTGCCCTTAGGGTGACCTTTGTCATTCTATGACTTATTGGTTAATGTGAACTGAAGTTGTCGTCTTCATGTTAATTAGCTCCCTGAAGCTAATTTTCTTTTCATAGTAGGGTGACATTTGCAAAATATAATCGTTCATTAATTATAATAGTTGTGTACAAATGTTTGTGGTTAATAAGATGAAAATAAAACCTTGAGGGGTAATGGAACACTGTTGTGTAATTGTGATTAACATAAAAGGATTTTTATGAATAATATCAGAGTTTCTTTATAATGCACTTAGAAATTGAAAGAAACTGGTTGCTTAAGGACTGGTTGTTAAAATGAATCCTAGTAAAATTCTAGATGTATGGGGCTTTCTCACTTATTCAAATAGGCCCCACTGAGCAAATAATGACTCGCACAGAAGGGACATATTGGAGTTTTGCGGTAATTCCATGGTTTAGTTATGCTTCTGCATCAGAAAGTCATGGGTTCAGACCTCACTCCAAAGACTTGAGCACACAACCTTGCTGACAGTTCAGTTCAGCATTAAGTTGACATTACAATATTTTCAACGAGATATTAAATTATCTTCTTCAGGCAGATGTAGAAGAATGATATTGAATTTACAGCAAACAGGCTCTTCTCCCAAAAAAGTCCATTTTAGTTTACTCAACAACGGCTTCCCCCTTATTTCATTTACATTGCATCAGTGACATGCAACACATTTAATCTATGGTCTGAAACTTTAGTCAACTAATCAGTATTGAATCACTCCTTAAAAGTAAATTGAAATTAAATTAATGGAAGCGTGATTATACAGAAAATGTTATAATGAATATAGACACAAGGTACTGGTGTAGTGGTAATATTGCTGCACTAGGTGTCCTGAACAGTGGGTAATGTTCTGGGGACATGAGTTTGAATCCCACCAAGGCAAATGGTGGAATGCAATAACAATCTGGATTAAGGCTAGTTTAGTAGCAACCACTGTGGATTGTTATAAAAACTCATCTAGGAAATCTGCCGTCCTTACGTGGTCTGGCCTACATGTGACTCTAGACCTACAGTAACATGGTTGATGCTTAATTACTGCCTCCCCACACTCCCCCAAAGGTGTTTAGTGATGGGCAATAAATTCCCTAGCCAGTGATGCCCACATGCTATGAAGAAACCAAAAACATAGGAACATGAAGAATTACAAGCAAAAATATCTAGCAATGCAGTCAGTCCTATATTTTGTCAATTGCTTTTGTACTGCAATGGTGATCTGATTATAAGGCAAAATTGAACCAGGACCGGCTATCTGCAAAGGTTTGCCATGAAAAATGTAGTTATCATAGTAATCACCAAAATAATAGCCAAATTATTAAAGTGAGACAGAAATATTGAATAAAGTTCAATAGAATATTTCCAACCATTTGGCTATTTCTCTTTGCAATTTTCTCTTAGATATTGCATGAAGTTACAACCTGCAGGGCACTGAACTAAGTTGCTAAGATGAATCAGTTTAAATGAAACAGTGAAACTTCAGGTTTATTATAAATATTAACAAATATATCTGGAATAATTTGTAGAACAGGATTCATTGTTGGCAACTATGTACAATTCCTTAACACCAAAGATTTGCTTTTGTCATTTTCAAGTTATGCTCTCAAATAAAGTATTGTTGCACATTTACTTTCAGTATAACCAGTGCTTGCTTTAGAAATGTTTGCCTGAATTGAACCCCCCTTCCTGTAGCGAGGTTGGTGGCAGAGGACATTTAATTGCATGCAGTACCTCATTGCACCACCACCAGTGTTCACCAGCAATGGGTCAGGCCCTTTCTATTTGGGAAACCTGAAAGGCAAACGCTAATGGGGTGCTGGGAGACTTCCATGTTCAAAAGCAGGTGGTGCCTTTTTGGGGATCCTGGCATTGTGAAGAGAAATTCTCCGAGATCCACCCACTGTACTTGCTGCATACTCCCTCTGTGACCTCCGCTCCACAATCCCACATTAACCATCATACACTCATGGGTTGGGCCCCTGAATGATCCTGGGTCTGGGGTGAGTGCACTATTGTCAGCAGCCACTACCTCCCTGGTGGTACTACTGAGCAATTAAGCGTTGCTGACCATTGATTGGCTGGTAGCTCTTGGTGGGTAGGACATTGGCACACCTCCATCCCAAGTCCTTGATCTGTGGGAGCAGACCTGCTGTTGCCCAGTTATGGTGTGCCTTATTGAAAACAGAGAATATGATGTTCTCACTGGCTCTCCAGTTGGTAGTGTGACCCCTATCACTTTCAATAAATTATGCTATTTTTCCCAGCTTTCTTTTACTCCTGAGTAAAACCCTAATATTTGGCACAATAATCCACCTAATGTCATGCCCATTTTGCCAATGTCAGATTGTATGAAACTATCCTCAAAATCTCATGAGAGATACTTGAATTTTAAAGAGATATAGATAGTATAAGTCAACGTGAACACTTCATAAACATAATATGCATCAAGTAAGATATGCTTTAGAAATTGGGAAAAGTTTTCCATTTTTAACTTCTAATATTTAATTTTCAATATACTTATACTGCAAAAATGTATTAAAATATCCAGTAAACACGGAGCAGTTGTCAATAAGGATACTTCTTGTGAAAGGCTCTAAGAATTGAAATTAAATACCTGGAAAAATCACATTGTTTCTCATTGTTCCTGAAAATCCGTTTGCAATGTTGAGAGCCCCTTAAACAAATGGACGATTCTTGTATAGAAGAATTAGGATGTAACCAGATCAGTGAGTGAAAATTTGTATGGATCAAGGGTTTGGTAAGTGATTGGGTAAGATCCATTACACTTGGGTGTAATTTCACCATGCACGTAACTCGGTAATATGATAAATTCCTCAATCTCATATCTTGTAATTTGGTTGTGGTCAGATTTCAAAAAATGTGGATAAACATTCTTTTGTCCACTTTAATTCTTCTACCTGCACGAACTGTTATCTCTTCCGCTTCTGCCAATCTATTCCTTTTCAGCCTTTTCATTTGTTTTCTATTCTTTCTTGATATTTTGTCTCTGTCTATTTCACTGTTTTGTTCTTGCATCATCTGTCATTTACCTTTTGGCACTTCCTCTTTCCTCTTGCCTATATAAACTGATGTATTTCTAGCAGCGAACACATTTCATCTACTCAGAAAAGGAAAATTTAATATTTGTTTTCCAAAAAAGCAGAATAATTATTCTGATGTGTAATTATTTACCTCCCACTAAATAAGTGCTGCCAATGTGTTTTGTCCATACTATTGAAATCTCTGGAATGGATATAATAGTCATGATTTTCATGAACAAGTTGCACTCAATGCCTTTCCTTCGAAGTTGCAGAGAAATGCGTGGTCAGTACATAGTGAAAGACAGGTTATTTCTGAGGGCTATATTTTTGGTAATAGAAGATGGCTATTTGTTTGTGATCCTCTGGAATATACTGTCTTCTAAACTCCATGTTGAAATTTATGAGCATTTCATACACTTTAGCCTTCACAAAATGTCCTAACATTTGCTCAGGATTATGATTCATTACTCATGGGTGAGCCATTTCCCTGTATTTCTTCTCCGTTTATATATTTTTATAAACCTGGCTCAGCTGTAGTTTTCTAGACAGGAAGAGTGATAAGAAACATATAAACAAAATTCTGGATATTAAATATACAGGATTTTTAAGGAGGAACTGTTTTTACCAGATGGAAGATTTACATTGGGCATGGGTGTGTCTTCCAAGAATCCATGTGATACTGTTTGTGGAATATTATGAATTAATTAGCTCAGAACCAAAATTGTTGTACATTAAAACCATTGCAAGTTAATAATCCTTGAATGTGTTGTTACCTTTCCCATCCATTCCCAATTTCCCCAGAACTCTATGTTTGAATCCTCCAATCATTTTAAGGACCCTGTCACGGTACGAGACAGCCTTCGTCAAAGTTAAAAATGATATTCTATGTGCTTGCCACAAAGGTAAGCTTGCTGTCATTATTGTTCTTGATCCATCTGCAGTTCTAACCATGTCCCATTCCTCCAATACTTCTCCAATGACCTCCAGTTTGTTGGGACTGCTTTCACATCATTACTTTTTAACCTATTTAATTTCAGCCTGAGAATCTCTTGCAATGACTTCTCATTCTGTACTTGCATGGCTACCTCTGATATCCCAAATTCTCATCCTTGTTTCAAATCCTTCCGTGGCCTCATCTCTCCTTGTTTCTGTAAATTCTTACTGCCAACAACCTGCTAAGACAAATGCATTCCTCCAGATGTGGTCTTTTGTACAGCAAGACCTGGACAATATTCAGGCTTGGGCTAACAAGTAGCAAGTAACATCCATGCCACACAAGTGCCAGGTGATGACCATTTCCATCAAGAGGTAATCTAGCCATCATCCTTTGACATTCAATGGCATCACCATTGCGGAATTCCCATTTCATCCTGGCCATATTATTGAACTACAGTCTGGGCCACGACCATTGTTGTGGATTCCCCTTCCACTCTTAAGACCTTTGAACCTTCTTTATGTTTAAACCTTCATCAGGCTTTCAAGGGCGTTTCTATCTTCTGGCTCCCCCGTACTCCCCCACCTGTCTCAGCAATGCCATTTTGTCTCAGTGGCGTTACCATCCTGTCCAGTGCAGCAGGCATCTGATTGGACCTCCTCCCTTGGGAACCTGCTTATTGTTCTTCATTGGACAGTGAAATGTTGAGAAGATTGTTATTTGGGTTTCTCCCAGAAGATTCTAGCCGTTGGTGCACCTTTGTCTTAACCCAACCTCTGAATTTTACAAAGGACAAAAGATTCAATGAAAGAACAGCAGCATTGATAGAAACACAGTTGGGGAATCATTCATTCATGAATTGCTGCTTAGGATGGCACTATGCAGACTTAACAGAAATTTACTGGACCAGCCATATTTATTGATGTTACTCATCTTTTACTTTCCTTAATGCCTGGCTACCATCAACAAGTGACAAATCAGGAGCGTGATGGAATATTCCTCACGTGCCTGAATGAATGCAGCTCCAACAACACTCAAGAAGCTTGACACCATCCAGGACAAGGCAGCCCACTGGATTGGCAGCACATCCACAAAGATTTATTCCCTCCACCACTGATGCTCAATAGAAGCAGTGTCATCTACATGATGCACTGCAGAAATTCACCAAGACTCCTTAGACGGAACCTTCCAACACTATGATCATTACCACCTCGAAGGACAAGAGCAGCAGATTCACGAGAACACCACAACTTGCAAGTTCCTGTCCAAGCCATACACCATCCTGACTTGGGAATATTTCTCCAGAATCGATGAGTCAAAACCCTGGAACTCCCTCCCTAATGGCACTACAGGTCTACTTAATGTAAATGGATGACAGCAATTCAAGAACATAGCTTCATCATCACCTTCTCAAGGGCAGTTAGGGATGGACAATAAATACTGGCCCAGCCAGAGATGCCCACATCTCATAAATGAATTAGAAAGGTGTCAAACATCTATGGAGCCAGGTCAGTCAAATGTTTCCAAGCTGCGAATAACAATCAGCGAAGCTTATAGTTAACATTTGAAATATCATGGATCCAAAGGGACAAGCAATGATCCACCCAACATCAACAGCTTACATATAAATAGTTTATTTAGCATAGTAACATGTTCCAAAGCATGTCACAATACCAGATAACAAGCATGGGACTGGATGAACACAGCAGGTCAAGCAGCATCATAGGAGCAGGAAAACTTGACGTTTCGGGCCTAAACCCTTCATCAGAAAAAAGGTTTAGGCCCGAAACGTCAAGTTTTCCTGCTC
>JAHRHZ010000140.1:20825170-20859014 GCA_024137785.1 Ginglymostoma cirratum
CCCGAAACGTCAAGTTTTCCTGCTCCTATGATGCTGCTTGACCTGCTGTGTTCATCCAGCCCCATGCTTGTTATCTCGGATTCTCCAGCATCTGCAGTACCTTTTATCTATGTCACAATACCAAACAGAATTTGACATTGAATTACATTTTGGGACAGGAGAGCCAAAGTTTTGTCAAAGGGGGATCATTGGACTGCATTGAAGAAGGAGAGAGGGGTCTAAAGATTTAGAAGAAATTGCAGAGCTTAGAATTTGGAAAGTTGAACCAATGCCTAACATGTAAAAAGACTATAGTTCATCCATTAATATTGTGATACATCACCAACACGTTTCGTCTAAAAATAGTTCACATGTTCATAAAAATAAACTTATTATTCTCAGTCTCTATAATATTTTGTTTTAGTACAAATACCTTCCCTTTAGGAAACTCAGTACTGGAAGTGTTGCAGCCCATTCCACTTGACCTCAAAACAGCAGCCAGACTTGTTTGATACTGTCTATTGCGAGCAAGGATAAGCTTTTATGCAATCTTGTGATTCTTGGCACAAAAACTGCTTGAACTGAAGCTAAGAGGAAATCTTAGGACTTGCATGTTGATTTTATTCAAATATGGTGGATTCTGATAGCGTCTTTACTGCTAATTTACTCCTTTAAAATTATGCTAATATTCTTAATAACCCACAGTTATTTGGAGAAAGGTCAAAAAGATTATTCTTGCACCATTAATAGCCGAAAAGTCAAAGCATACAAATGAGAGGGAAGTAAAAACATCATTTTGCTTTGTTGCAAGAATACCCATTTTGGAAAAACCGCAGCTTCGATTAAATCCAGCATTGTGAGTACATTGCTTTTGAATGGTGTTCTTGCAAAAACATTGAGAAGTTTAAAAATGAATCATAACAACTTCACTGAACATAAGAATTCTGATAAAAGGTTACCCTGTAATACAGCTTCCTTAGCATCAACAAGAGTTTCTAATTATTCACTTTATTGAAGAAAAAGGTGGAAGAAGTGTATCGAAATTCACTCTTTTATGTAACTGTAGAGGTGACCTAGTATTTCATATAATTTTTATGCAATCGTAGGCGGACAGGCAGTGATTTTCTGTCCATCCATTTACATGTGAGACCACAATGCTGTTGGCAGTTGTGAATTACAGAATCAACCATTATGTTTGGGAATAGACAAGATTTTTCTTTGATTTAAATTGATGAAGGGGGGTTGATTGAGAAGGTGTTGATTTATTAATTTTTTGGAACCATCTAATTGGAAAACTTTGACTGAAATTTCTTCTTATTTCTTATCGCAGAAGATTATGCTATTACAGATACTACATCATTGTTTCTTTTATCACTGGTTAGCAGTGTGTTGTCAGCCGTTTTTAAGATTTGAAGTTCAATATTCTTGCGTTGTATTGCACTTTTGAGCAAGCTCCCAACCATTACAGCAACTATTCCTGTGGGACTGTTATATAATTTGAGCACTTTCAAATAGGATGTGTTGCCAGTAAAAGCTCCATTCCCATTTCTGGGTCAACAGCAGAGCAAAACAGCTACAAAACGGAAGTTTCTTAACCACGTGTTATCAGATTAAGTGGAATCTTCCCAGCTTTATGGAGGCATGTTTGTGATCAAATTTTCAAACCTATGCATTGAGTTGGCTCTGCAACTATGTCTCTACCTCTGTGCACTTTTGTCAGAGTTGGGCTTTAAGCAGTAGATCAGGGAGCCAAATAAATTAAAGAAAATTAAGGATTCACTTAGGGTGGAAGTGCAGACTCTGGTGGGATTTTCCCAGCGTTGGTCAAAATGCTTTCTCCTCCATTGCCCCACCAGGCAGGAGGACCATCATTCCCTCTTCAGACTGGGCCTATTATTGAGCCAGCTTTCTAGTGAACATGATTCAAATGATGGAAGAATAACTTCCCCTGGAAATATCAATTGAATCTTGTGTCTTTTGCACACTCACATGTGGTTCTCAAATCTTTCAGCGACTGGGCAGAAAAACCCCTCATATTATTTATTTGTCTATGTAGGTATGCATTTATTTATTTATTATTTGTTGGACTGAAGAGTCTGTTTCTGTGCTGCATGACTCTGTAACTCTAATCGATGTCAGGTCGTGACAAATATGCAAATACAGCAGCATTGTTGCCATCAACTAAAGTGGATTTATATCTCTAAAATGTCTGTTAAAGGTTGGAGGGCAAACAATCAAATGCCAAAAGTGATCATTGGGTTGCAGAAATTAGGGTGGTGTTGCAGCAAGTAAAGAAATAAAAGAACAAAAACAAAGTTGCTAGAAAAGCTCAGCAGGTCTAGCAGCATCTGTGAAGGAAAAAACAGAGTTAATGTTTCGGGTCCAACGACCCTTCCTCAGAACATCCAGTTCCAGAAACGTTAACTCTGTTTTTTCCTTCACAGATGCTGCCAGACCTGCTGAGCTTTTCCGGCAACTTTGATATTGTTCCTGATTTACAGCGTCCGCAGTTCTTTCAGTTTTTATTAAAGAAATAAAAGGTTGGGTTAGCAGAGATGTAAATGGCTGAGCAGTAATATCATCAACAGTTGCCATACAATAACAAAAAAAAGTCAGAGTTTATTATCCGATTATTAAACTCAATGGTAGTTACTTTTGACAATGCTTCCTCCAAAGTTACTTGCTGTGAGAATCCTTCTAATCCTGCAGTTTCTCTACCTTCTTTGAATCTCTTCCAACAATGCCACCCTCAGAACAGCACCCTGTGTCTTCTTTGGCATAGTGGTATTATCACTGGACTGTTAATCCAGAGACCCAGATAATGTTACGGGGACCCGGGTTTGAATCCTGCTGCGGCAGATGGTGGAATTTGAATTCAATAAGTATCTGGAATTAAGAGTCTAATGACGAATCCGTTGTTGATTGTTGGAAAAACCCATCTGGTTCACTAATGTCCTTTAGAGAAGGAAACTGTCATCCTTACTTGGTCTGGCCTACACTCACCTTTACCCCGCCTCTTTGACCTGTCTGTCTCCTCTCCACCTATCTTCTCCTCTATCCATCTTCTGTCCGCCTCCCCCTCTCTCCCTATTTATTTGAGAACCCCCTTCCCCTCCCCCATTTCTGAAGAAGGGTCTAGGCCCGAAATGTCAGCTTTCCTGCTCCTATGATGCTGCTTGGCCTGCTGTGTTCATCCAGCTCTACACCTTGTTATCTCAGTATCTGAGTGGGAGTGTTCCATTCCCTGCACTTCAAATGTCACCACTCTGGCTCTCAAATCCCCTTCACTCAACTTACTGTGGCCTAGTCATAGTGAACCATGTACTTACCTTTAAGCGTGGCTCCAATGCAGCACCCTCCATTATAGGACTGATTGCATTCCCTTGGGGCATTGATTACCTCAGTTGACTGCAGAGCTGGTTTATGATGCAGAGTGATGCTGATCATGTGGGCTTAATTCCTGCACCAGCTGAGGTTACCATGAAGGGTTCTTCTTCTCAGGTCACACCTGAAGCATGGTGACCCTCAAGTTAAACTACCACCCATATGCTTTATAGATTGGGATTGCATTTCCTGGGGCCTCATTTTTTTATTACAATTGAAAAATGTCCAGCTTTATCTGCTATTCTAGTTTTTAAATGGGCCTCTACTGTATTGGCTTAGGAGATGATATCTGAACAATAAACAAAATCTTTGTGAATTAATGAAATCCAATAGGTGGCTGACTTTGAAAAAAACTGTTTTGGAAGGCAGCAAAAAGGTGATGGATTAACCTGTTTAAGACATTGAGGGGAAAAGCTAAGTCATGTGAGATTTGATCCCTAGTCTGTATTGAGCACACTGCTCACTGATGAAGCAGCAAATTGGTGCCGCATTAAGCCTCATTCTCTCGGATTGGAAAGTCAGAGAACCTTGTTGGGGACCCCAGCAGGTTTTCAATTTTCATGCCAGACACATGAGCCATATGAAGGAAGGACAAAAAAGCAAAACAAACTAAAATATTAATCTTAGTGTACTGTTAAAGCAATTGAAGTGATGCTGCTATAATCTTTGAAACAGTGCAATGCTGACACTGAAGTCTTTGCTGAGTGTAAATAATTTTATAAACAGAAAGAAATGAAAATTGCCCCAAAACATTAAAATCAAGATAATTATTGAATTCACAAATAGTTTTGAGAGGAACTGAGCCCCAGAAAGTTATACATTCTGGGTCAGAGATAGTAGTTATCTCAGATTCTCCAGCATCTGCAGTTCCTACTATCTCTATGTTATCTCACATTCTAGGTCATTTAGGATCATTTGGAATTGTACAGATATATCTTTTGAACCCAACTTTCCAGAAGGCAATGGGAAGCAATCTTTAAATTGCTGTAAAAGAACTCACAAACAAGTTTTGCTTTTAAAAATTGTATGTACTTTATGGTTAAGAGAAATACATTTTGCAGCATGTAATAACTGCAGCACCTGCTGGTGATATGGAGAACTGCATGTGAATGTATTACCACACAGAGGTTTCTGCTTGATAGGTTGCTAACGTAACAGAGAATATTTATCATTTAGGTTTTCTTTTGGTACCTCTGTTACCCGGTTGTGAACATCACCATACATTAATGTTACAGAGCCTTGGTCTGTCGGCATCCACATGCACAGCTACCACAAATCGATTGAAGAATTTATAAATAACAATTGCAAGGGAGTGAAAAAAAAATGAACTGCAGATTTTTGCCAGGACAGTAAGCAAAAAAATTTGTATTAGTCCTTCGGTGGAATACCTGGTTCATTAATGTACAGCTAGTCAAATGAATGGGTGTCCTATTGACATTTGCTGGCTTTGGGTTGTCTGAATATCAAAGGCTTGGACACTAACTCAGCCAGAGGAAAGATGGATTCAGGGAGAAATGCAGTCTGTAGTGGGGAGAGGAATGGTGTAGGGTGGTATGTGGCTTTGTCTTGGGGAGTGGAGATTAAAGCCTAAGGTTCCAGCAGCTCAAATGATTGACGTGTTATGGAAACCTAATTCTTAAAGATTAATGTGGCTCTCATTTGATTCTAGCAAGTATTAGACCATTAAAGAAAAGCTGTAGGAAAAGTGATTATGGAGCATAAATCAGATGATAAATCAACTAACTCATTTTTAATTTGGATACCACCACATTTTTACCTGTCAGGTGGAGTTAAACCTTGTAATTTAGTGGGCAGAGAAGAAAACATTATAGTCTTCCATTTACTTATATTTTGTTTCTTACATTGTATTTACTTGAGTCGCATTCTATTTTATGATGTAACCTATATCACTTCAATAACTTCCTGCCTTTCTATTCATTATTTTCAATAATCTGGGAATTTCAGATACCTCAAATAAACTTAGAAATCACATTTCAGTGATCAGCATTATGTTAAACAGTTCAGGGTGATATCAGATGCTAATTCCCATTGGATGCTACATTTGCAAAGTTTGAGACACAATGAATTTCTGAATGACCACACTATTCTTACATTTTAGAATTCTTTAAATAACACCAGCTTTCAGATATTTGTCAAACCTTTTTTATTTTCAAAAAGAAATTCCTTCATAAAAAAATGCATTTAATATTTTCTCTACATAAATGACACTTAATATAAAATACAGTGCTAGCATTTCCTTAATGCTTACTCTGAACCCATATTTTTTATGATATCATGGATTCATGAATACAATTTACAACACTTGTTTACAAGTTACAATAGTTACAACTCAGTCCAACTGAGCTACTGGAACGTTACTTGCAGAAAACAACTGTAATTTGATCGTTAATGCAATAACCTTGTGGTGTCATATATATTTCATATTGTTAAGTAACATTTCTTGCTTAGAAGAATTCTGAAGTGTGGCTAACATTACCAGTCTTTTAAATTAGTGCTTTGAGAATGTTTAGAAGTACAATGGCAATGAACAATTATCCTTTAATAATAGAAAGTAAAGAATTTCACTTTATATGAAAGGTGGCATTGTTTTAGAATATTCCTAAATGGATTGCTATCGATGATTGTTTCCTTAAATGCAGTCACAGTTCTAGGGAAGCACGGTGCTCAATTTGTGCACATGAAAGTCTCATAAACATAAAATAATCAAATAGTCCATTTGAGTAGTTTTGGTTAAGGACGAAATATTGGTCAGGATATAGAAAACTACCTTGATTGACTTTAAATATCGTCATGCCACCTTTCAATGTGCACCCGAGATTTAATAGAGGAGTTAACATCTCACCTCTACAATGTCACCTTCAACAATACGGTTCTTCCTTAATATTTTATCAAAGAGTCAGGATGGATTATGTGCTCCAGTTAAAAAAAAAGAAAAATGTAAAGATCTTACAACTGATGATTTACTAGTTAACCGAAAAAGCTTTATGACTGAAGTTTATAAACTTCAAGAAAGTGCAGATGGAGCAGTGATGCTGATCAAAATGGGGATATCAGTTCTGGAGATTTGACTGCTTGGATTCAGTGCCAGTATCAAACAATCCCTTCTAGCTATTGAGCAGCCAAAGAGGCAGAATAGTGCCTATATTAATCGGTGTGCCCTGTAACTAATTTAAGTTACAGCAATTTAAATGTGGCATGAAAATTACAGCATAAAGCAACGAACACAATATTCAAGTACTAACTCTATTCTTCACTAAATTTGAATAAAAACCAAAGAAGTTACACGTATCAACTAATATTTAAGTAAATAGTAAGGTGAAAATTAATTGCATCTAAACTGGCCAGAATGAATTATTATTTTGCAACAGTGGTATCAGGAAGATATGTATAAAGTGCATGCCAACAGTGACGTTAATTGCCTTTCAAATGGACAAATTTTTGCAGCAGCAATAATATTAATACATTTTCTATTTTGTCCTTTGAAAATAAATAGCACAAAAAACAATAAAAAACACCATACACACCAAGCACTCGACAATGGATTTGTACGTATGTGCTTAATGCTCACCAAAGCCTTCACAATTTGTCTTTCAATTAATTAACTGCCTTTTAATAAATCACATAATGCACTGGGATTCCTTCTTGGCAAAATAGGACATGTTATAAGTAGAAATCACTGAGGGTTGATAAACGTTAATGAAGACTATATTATGTTTGATGTTAGCAGTTGTTTGGAGATGAAAAAGGGAAAAGCCAGCATGCTTGAGATTGCTTAAAAGATGAACCTTTACTATGTCCCTATTTCCTTTGACTACACAACGTGAAGAACTTTGAAGATTCCCAGATCTCTTCAACTTCACTCATGAGTAATTTAAAGTATTAAGGTTATGAAGAATGAAAATAAAAACAAATACAGATGAATTGCGAATGGATGAGTTGACTTGATCTACATTGAACGTTGACAGTTCCATGACCGTTGATGCTTTGATTATACATCATCCAAATTACAAGCCTGTGTAATAAATGAAGAAAATATAACTTGCCTTTGACATATTTTACATAGGTTCAAAGTATATAAATTGATGTTGCTGACTGAGAAGGTAAATGTGACTTACGTCTTATTAGTTTTCTTCATTTTTCCATATTTCAATAATGCTCCAAGTTGTGGTGCTTCTGTAGTCGCAATATGGTAACTATCATCTGGGGAAAAATTGTTTTTGTCAAATTACAGTTTCAGAAATACACTCTACAAAATTACTGTCATGTCACTAGGAAACAAGCAGATATTTGAAACATGCAATTTTTGCAGTTATCAATTTGAATTGGTTCAAAACGTATAAAATTTGTCTTCATAAATCACCTCACCCTATTGTATCTTGGTATTTTCTTACTGCCCTTTCAGACCACGTCCCATTCTATAGCTAAAACCTCCTCCAACTTTCTGCATCTGTATGTGGCATTTTATTGATCTATTTACCTGGACATCAATGCCACCCATCCCTATTTCACAACTCCAGCACCCACCCCACCAATTTCTTTAGACACTCACTGTTTCTAACAGTATCCTGTTGATTTGATACATCCTAAAGTAGCCCCGTTTGGTTTTAATGCCTTAGACTGCTGACCAGTATTCTTTCTTAGATTGTGGGCCAAGATGGAACTGTACAGCTGAAACATCCCAATTCAGATGGTTGGGGTGCCCAGTCAATACCTTTGTTCCACTGAAGCTGTAATATTTGCTCTTTTCAATGGGTCAAGACTAAATGCAACATTTTAAAACCCAACCGTATAGCATGGCACAAATAAAACTCTCTCAAGCCACTGACAAACTCAGTCATACCAATATTAATGAAATAAACCTCTTCAGAAATAACCTAGAGGTATTTCCAAATTGAGATTTTTTGGGAAATTAACTCACATAAAAATAAAATTCTGCTACTCAACAAATGATATGTAATTAACACTAGAAAAAATATCTAGGCAGTATGATGGAGGCTAAAACCTTGGAATCATTTACAAAGGATGTTGGACGCTGCAGAAAAGGAAAGGGAAACTGCAGATTATTCTGGAAGGAGAAGTCTGAACAAGCCAAAGATTTTTCCCATCTGTGCTGGTTTTCTTTAAATGACCTGCAGAGGCCCCTCAACCTATCCCAACTTTGTATTAATTAGTGCTATTGAATTTTGGTTGATACTTATGCTTTTCATATATTCCTAAGGTACTATTTAAGAATTAAAATGGAGATATTTTCTGCCCTTTGTAAAGTTCACCTATATTCCATGGGTCACAGAAACTATAATCAATCATGACCCCTTCAGTAAAAACGTTTTTCCAAGGCCATGCCTTTCTGTGCGACACTACTTGGTTGCCTCTCAACAACAGTGTGATTGAGATTAGTAACTTGCCACATTGCATCTGAGAGTTTTCATTACTAATGATATAAGCAACTACCATGTTAATGACAGCAACACAACACAAAAGGTATAAGGGGCAGAATGTTGTTTGAATCCTTTATTGTAATCCTGCAATAACTCTTGTATCGAAGGTCTGGAAAACAGTCCGCAATTTAGGTATGCCAGACTCCAGCTTCACTTTGCGGTTTCCACTCAGCTCTATAATGTGGAACCTATCTGCCACTTTTTAAGCCTAGTAACACAGAAGAAGTGGGTGAGAGCAGGATTGGTGCAGAGAGTCCCTTTAGCCACAAGGTATATTGACCGCCTTCCTGGTGAATGTGTTTATGTACCATCTTGGCGACCTAGCCCAGGAAATAGCCAAAGCCTCAGAAAACTAAGACATATTGGAGCATTTTCTTTTGCATATGGTTCCCCATAGAAAACAGACCAAGGGGCACTTTTTCTCTTATGGTGGGTTACAATTCTCGTGCCCTATTGCCAAACTGAAACCTCGTATTGCATATTGCATCACCCCAAAACCAATGCTGCAGCTGTGCTTCGAGTAGTGAGTATCCACCACATATTCAATGGGATCAGAATAGGAGGCCCCTGCTTGCAGTGATTCTAGTATTTGATTCCATCATATGTATTTAGACCACTGAAATTTTCCTGTGGCACTTTGTTTTCCACAATTGGTTAAACAGCAGGTATCATTCAGCATACATAGAAAGCGTTGTACCTTGTCTTCCATCAATTTGTCGACAAACATGCTGACTTCCTCTACACCATTGATCTGGAGTTTGTTGATCGCCAAGATTTGATCTCCAAATTTCAGAGGACACTTCTTATCTGAAGACGTGACACTATTGCCAAGAAGAATTTGTTAATGAATACTGCTCTCAATCATCTTATTAGAAGAAAGTGTGCCAGCAGAATGGAGGGGCTTTTATGTTGCAGTGGTAGTGTCCTTTACTATGGGTTCAAGTTCCACTGCTCCACGGGGTGTGTCATAATATTTCTGAACAGGCTGGTTAAAAATTGAAAGTTCAAATATAGATATGAGAACTGGTGACTGATGCAAAATAAACCACACGGTGGCACCAGCTTCCTAGGCTATCAGAGTCATGAAAGAAACTGATGTCATTTTAATGGCATTAGGAATGATTAATTAATGGAAAATTAAATTGCTCCTGACTTCATTCGATCAGAGAGAGAGACGGTGTGTGTGTGTTGGGTAGGAAGCTGGAATTTCCTACAGGTTTGCACAAATTTATGTACATATATTTGTTTGTCAGATACAATGCATTGAGTAAGAACGTGTGGGCTGAATCACACCCCTGAAGGCGTTTCCAGCCTGAATTTCTATTAAGTGGATAGAAATTTGCAGGCTTTATTATAAACCTATGACTCTCCCTTCCGAATTTTTTTCTCAATCCAACCCAATCAGGTAAGTGTTTACAATTATGTGTGTAAGAGGAAAATCTGTTCCTTCTGCTCAGTGAAGATTTAAATAAATAATATAAAGAACCAACATGGTGTGTGAATTGCTTTCAGGAAAAAAAAAATCAGAACAATTTTCTAATAGTTAATTCCACATTTATATATGTAAAATTGTTGCAGTAAGCAATTCAGGCAGCATCTTTGAAATATACACCAGACTCTGCTCAGATCTTCCCTGTCACTAAGCACTGTTTGAGGTGATGGATACACGGGTTGCTATTTTACGCCATATGCATAAAAAGCCCAGTTACCACTTTTTCTTCACCACTCCAAACTCCAGGGAATATTTGATGCCTGTGTAACACTGCTGTTTTTATTTAAACTCTGAGCAAATGCAATAAATATATTTATTCTGATTTTTTTTTTCACATTGATCAACGACATTGCATTTGATTAACAAGAATCAATTTTTGAAAGTGAGGGAGTTAATTTGAATGTTTATTCAATAATACAACATTGGAATGAAATGCTGACAGTAACTTACCAGACTTTCTGATGTGCTTGTTGAATTGACATATTGTTTTTGAAATCATTCCGGTGAACTATAACATCCAATTTCTCCAGCTTTGTTTCTTCTGTAACATTGCTAAATAAAATAAATATGTAAATGCTGATACCCACTTAGTGGAAATATTACCAGAGTTTTTTTTTTGATTCACACCGAATCCTAACATTCCACAGAAGGCTACAAATAGTTAAAATGATTTTGATAGATACTTCCACTGCCCAGTGAAAGATATTGTTTTCATTTTAATGCACTCTGCCTGAGAATGGTAGTCTCAGAAGCCAACTACATAGGGGCGCAGAAATTAAAAATCTCATCCAAAGGTGCCCCATATGTTTAGCATGTAGCAGAATTCTGAACCAAACTTTCATATATGCTTTAAGATAGTACTGCATTTAATACAGGGGATGCTTCAATCTTCATGTATAATTGGAAGGTGAGTTATGTATGTTTCTCAACATATTCAGTGACCATGTCCTTCAGAGGGTCAGTATGGACTTGATGGGTTGAATGGCCTGCTTCCAGGGATTCTATGATTCTTGCACAACACCAGTAGATCTGTGTTATAGTGGATTACCCTTGATCTTTGGAAATGGAGCCCTGATCACCCCATTTCAATGCTTGTTAAAGTCTACTTTCATTAGGCTCCTGATAAAACCCCAGGAAGTTTAGCAATGAAGCAAGCAGCCTATCAGTCCTCTGGGGACAGGTTAAACTTTGTTTTGGACCAACTGAATGTTAATACAAAATGTACACTTTAACTGGGCGTTTATGGATTTTGTTCGGTTCATGGAATAACTCCCTTTCTGAATAATATTTTTGGACCGTCTCTTTGCAGACTGACAGATTTTCTCCACAACAGACATGTGTTTTATTTAAAGGTGAGACAGCAATAACTTGTTTAAAATGACTTAATATTTAAGATGAAATGTGTAAAACAAAATGTACACCAGAAATGGAAAGATTCCCTTCAGGAAAATAAAACTCAGACATGAGAGCAAAACAGAAATTGTCTTTGAATTGTTAATGGTACTAAGGGAATGGATTCAAGCAACTTCTTCACACCAGAACTGGGAAAGAAGTCATTTGCCTAAAAATGCTTGAAATAAATCTGAGGTTTTATATGTATGAAATAGATTGACCGGTCAGAATACTTTTGCCATGTTTAGTAAATTGAAGTACTGATTACAGTCAGCGGTAAAGAGTCCAAAATGTTTGTTTACACGGTGTGCATGATCTGCATACCATTTGAGCTCCTGGGCTACATACATGAAGTTTAAATGCATGTTTCCCAAGTTGTCAATATCAACAATTTCTGCCTCCAAACTTAAGAAGGCTGGCTGAAAATAAACGTTCCTAAAAGTCAAGGACCAGGAAGTTCAAAAACGTCAAATCGACGGAGCAATAAAGAAAGGCACAAACAGAAATATGTTGTTGTGGTTTGGCTGACACCCCATCCAGGGCTCAGGCTGATTTACAGCCTACAGCTCAGTGTGAATGGTACAGAGATACAGAAAAGCACAGAGGCCAGCGATTTGAGCTAATCCTACATTTGGACTTGAATGATAGCCTGAGCTAACATCCTCTTCAACCTTTGTTTTTACTTCTTGATACTTTCAAGGAACTTCCATCGTGGGTTGGTGCAAAATAAATTGTAGCTACTGTGTACTCCTAGTCAGTAATGTATTCCATCTGAATCCTTTGATTGTTGTCAGGAGTTCATGACCATTTAAATATATTCAATATTAAGAGAAAATATATCGTTAAAACAAACAGACGTGGACACTTTCAGACTTTGGATAATGTTGAGAGCCTGAACATTTTGGTTAATGAAGCATAAATTTCTGTATCTAATGTCAACATAAAGAGATCTTGGCAGAATAAATAAACATCAGGTTTGTGCAGGCTGCCATAAAATGTATCTCCAGCCTCACAAGAAATCTAAGGCAATACACAGTCTGCCAAATGGGACACTGCATATTGCACAAATATGTTAAATGTAGACAGACTGAGTCTTAAGACACTTACTTTACTCAGGTCTAAAACTTGCATTTCCTTTGCATGGATTGATTTGAATCCTCGGCTTGATATTAGATGTTGTGATGAACAGTGTATATATTGGGGGCAGGGAGAGTTTGTGGGCAGAAGTCCAGGGTTGGAGGTTAGGAGGCTCTTGAGTCTCACAGCCGACAGTGAAGTCAGGAATCTGAGCCCAATTTTCAAGATTGCCCGTGTTTGTGCATGCACACTCTTGGAGTTCTTATGGGGCCCAGTCAGATTCGTCACAAGGCCAGCGGGGGGGGGGGGGGAAGAATGGGGAATTGGTGATAGGAGGGAAACAATGAGAAAAGTTGGAGGCAGTCAGCAGTAGTTCCAGTTACATCAGTGGGAGTGGAGCCTAGGGCTGTCACATCATGCCCCCTCAAACCCACCAATCAATATTGCATTGAGTCCCAGAAACATCACCATTTACTCTATGCATATTTAATATAGAAACCCTCATTCTTTCTCCTTTCCATCTGCTTAAAGACAACAAGTTCAGATTGGGCCATGGTGGGAAACACATGGCTTAAATCTGTCTTTTTTCCCCTCTCACTCTCTTCTGGAAAGAGAGATTTATAATTAAGGAACAAGTCTTAAGGAGAAAGAAAAAGTCCAGAAAATCATCAATGACAACCAATGATATATGGCAACATATGAAACATTAAGGCAGTGCAAAGAAACAGAATGTTTTCCCACACCTCTGCCATGCTTTCTGGTGGGTCACCTGCTTTCTCTTCTCACATAAGAAATTGGAGTCCTCACTGACAGCATAAGGAAGAGAGGATTGTTGTGGACAATGTTGACATTTATTCAAGGAAGAGATCATCTGGCACTAACACACCACTCCTGCAAGAACATAACTATCTGTTTGCCCAGATTTCATCATGTAAGCACATGATGTACTTTACTGCAAACACTTTAAAGTTGGTCAACCACGTGCACACTACACACTATAAATCAACAAAATACCAATGTTTACATAAGAGTATTAATAATTTTGATCCCAATTCTTGCACTTTACTGGAAAATTCTTTCAAATGAATTGTCCAAAACATTTTGCAATTGTCAGGAGTGAGATTGTAATACAGTTTCAGAGTTCAAATTATATTATAAATTTAGATTTGGCATGGATCAGTGTGATTGGAAATACATGCAATTGGTGAAAAGTTGTAGTTTGTAGAAATGTGCTGCTTATGTAGGTTTTTAAAACCACATTAACAACACTTACTTAGATTCATTACTCACCTCAGCACTACACTTCCAAAAAGAAGAAAACAGGGTTCTACTCATTTATCTACCTAGAAACAGGACTCAACTGACATTGACATCTGTAGTGTTTATTTAAGCTCAACATTGCAGATCAATCAAGGTCAAAATTCCACTCTGCCACACCCTGGCAATCTATCACAAAATTGTGCACTTGCAGTGTGTTGTTTTGCAGCATAGCAACATTTTTCCTTTAAAAGCGTTGGTGTCAATCTCAAGACAAGGCTTTATAAAGAGATATCACTTAGTGAACCCAGTCAGTATTGAGAGTGGACAGTGATGGCAGGGTGTGGCGCAGTTTCTGTGAGGGAAGATGCTACTTCTGGAACTGCAACCTTCAAGTTGTTTTTAATGATGGTTTCAGTGATACAATGTTGTAAAACGTTTTACAACTATCAGATGGAATTGCACTCCACGATCAAATCCAAACTGAGGCCAGTTTGCTGAGTTATTCTGAACAATAATCAGATTCCAATGTACAGCACTGCAGATGATAGAAACTGAAAAGTAGCTGACAATGTCCGTAATTGTTAAATATTAACCTGAGTCGGCTAAAATAGAATAAAAGAAATAACTGGAGTGATGACCTTATTCACTTTTTCCTGAATTTTTTAGGAGGTGATATTGTCAACAAGAGTAAATCAAGGTTTATGGATTGAATCTTTGATATTTTGATGCTGTTATTGATATTTGCTAATCGTTATGATATTAATTTAACCTTTATGGTATTTATTAGATGAATTTTTTGATTACCAGCACAAAGTTTAAGTTTTATTACAGTGAGCTTATTTGTTAGATTCCTAGGAAACATCTTATAAGCACTGGAAATATAGAGTCCCATAGGCTGCTCTCTCATTAGAGAGAGGTGATTGGTGGTGAGTTTAACTTGAGGGTCACCATACCTCAGGCCAGGCAGAGAGGGCAGGCCCTTCATAGGTGACCTCTTGCAATGCGGGAATTGAACCCTTTTTGTGGAAAGCATGTGCCTATCACATTGATCTCGTAAAGAAGGTGACCTCCCACTGAAACTGCAGATTCTGACAGTGATAGCAGTGGAAAGTATCAGCAGCAATGATGCCAATACCACTTCCAAGAGATGCCTCCTAGTGTGTTTGTATAAATGCTAAGACATTACATAAATACAAAACTTTCTGTAACTTAATCAGCATGTTCTACTACATAGAATTATGTGCTTGCGTATATCATTCTAAACTTCAATTTGGTAGTTTTCACAGAGCCAATCTCATCTCATTTTTGATTCCACACATTATCTTCTGTATTTTAGCTTATCATACAAATCTTAATGACATTATCAAATGTACATACTTGGTTAAATTGGAACTAGTTTCTTCTTCTTCGTCAATCTGTTCTGACCAGTCAAAAGAGGAGCTGGTGCTTGTACTGCTTCGACTGTAAGGAAAATTGAACACAGAAATGCAACTGTTTTTGATTTATCACAGGCATCTGATGGTTGCACAGTCACTTCATTTACCATTTTCAACAGATGATACTGTACATACTGGTGTCAATGATTGAAGAGGATGAAATTAAAAAAAACACCCTACAATCAGTTATTTTTAATATAATTCTACTCCAGTCTTAAAGTCAGCTGTATTTACTGATGGGTGTGAGAAATCCCTTGCATTGACTCAGTGGTTCTTGAAGAGGTGTCAAAATATGATCAACTTTAAGTTTAAAATCAAAATTATGAATGAAAATTATTTCAAGAATGGAGATTATTTTGTTCATTTTTCATAAAGGCCTGATAGGGTGTGTTTTGTTTTGTCAACAATCAATTTTTTGCTTTAAAAATGCCAACTTTGCTAATGGATAATAACTTGTATTATTTTCCTATGTTATGCCGCTTTGGTTTTGATTGCTGCGGAGCAGTTACAAATTATTCTGTGAATGTACATTCACTTGATAGACACATGAATGGGAGGCAGAGAGAGGGATGGAAACTGTGCATGGGTAATAAGTAACGGGTCTTGATAAGGATGAGAATCAGCACGGGCTTGGTGGGCCAAAGGGCCTGTTCCTGTGCTGTATTGAATTGTATGGTATTTTATATACCTGACAGCCCTTCATTTGAAAAAGGACCAATTTGTTGCAATCTTGATATGGGAGAAGGGATAGACTTCTCCAAATTTAAACCATGTAGCAGTGAGGTGCATGTGTACAGATACTGTAGATGGACACCACTAAGGCATTAGCTGCAGATTTGAACTGTTTAAAAACTATTTAAGTATTTAAATATGAATCATAATTTAAATTTCATTCCTAATTAATCCCAACAGTCATGTAATCATCAAGGTCTTTAGTAGTATTTTGAATCAAGTAATTAAAATATCCATAATTAAGTTTATACCTAATGACAATCTTTGAAGTGTGACAGTAACAAGACGATTAATTCAGTTGAAAAGGCATTAATTACATGAATTAGAAAGACAAGTCTTAAATGGTACTGGTGTTGGCCATGTACAAGAAACCTTTGCCAGCTGGTCTTTACCAATGCCACCGATGCATATTTAGCATGTAATGAATTTGTGCCTCTTTGCCCACCACATGGGAGGATTACAAGGTTGTTTAGGTGTTGTGTGACCAAGATTCTGGGGATAGAATCTTCCTATGTCCTGACTAATGATGGCGTGGAAGTTGAGAGAATTATGTGAATATGGGTGGCATGGTGGCTCCGTGGTTAGCACCGCTGCCTCAAAGTGCCAGGGACCCTGGTTCGATTCCACCTTCAGGTGATTGCCTGTGTGGAGTTTGCACACATTCTTCCCGTGTCTGCGTGGGTTTCCTCTGGGTGCTAAGGACTGTAGGCGGAAACCAAAGTTGTACAGGGTAGGTGGATTGGCTATGTTAAATTGCCCATAGTGTTCAGGGATTTGTAGATTAGGTGGATCATAGTGGGATGCTCTGAGGGTTGGTGTGGACTTGTTGGGCCGAAGGGCCTGTTTCCACACTGTAGGGATTCTATGAATCAACAGGGGGGCGCTTCCATGGACAAGAGCAAAAAGTCCCATTTTCCAATCAAGTATTGAACAGTGAGATGGGATTACCGCAAAGGGGCTGTGAGAGTCCTATTCACAGGAATCAGTATACATATTAAAATCCCGAATATTACACTGTTTCACTTCTTTGATATGCAATTTCCCCTTCTTCCACCTGTTGCACAGAGACAAGACAGAGATGATGCCCGACGTGAAAGGCAGTGATAACCTGGCGACACCATCTTGTCACCTGCTCCCCCAGCCCTCCGTCAGTCACCAACATCACAGGGCACTCTCCATGAGTAGTGACCACATTCAGCCCTCCCCACCCCTATTCCCAAACTCAAACAAGCCATTCGAGGCAACTGCAGGCAGCCAGCACTTGATAGTATACGCAGCTGGCCTTTAGGGATGGCAGCAACACCAGGAATGCCAGGGGATTCTGGCATTGGCCAATACTTACTCCAATGGCAAGTAGGAGAATATGGTAGAGGTACAGTGCATAGTCAATGAGGAGAAATTGAGATGATCGCGAGGGTCCGCCGAGGGAAACTTGTCAAAAAAAAAGCCACTCAGCTGATCTCTGATAAGATTCAGCCCTAAGTCTTTGTTCAGCTTGCAATTTTAAACAGGATTTGTTAAACAAATACTGACGTCAATTGTGTCTTTCCTCTAGACTATTCCACTGCAATTAGAAGAAATTACACATGGAGAGTTTTGCAATATATAAAAGGAAAGAAGAATGTAGTTTAAAAGAAAGTCACCAAAGTACAATCACATTTTATTTTTGGTCATTGAATTTATATTCAGATTGTATGATCTCTCTATTACTCACATTGAAGCCATGGGCATGTAGATCCCAGAGTCTCCAGATTCTGGCCTTTCATTTTTCCATTGATGCATCTGTTTAAAAGAAAATTAAATCAGTTTTAGAATGTTGATGCAAATGAGGCTTATTAAATATTTAAAACAGGAAATTTACCCTTCTGTTATTACAATAATGGGCATTAAGTTAGTACACAATAAATTCAAACTCAATTTACAGATACATAAAGATGTCTGTTCTGAACAAGGGTCATTGCTCAAAACCTTAACTTTGTTTCTCTCTCTCTCCACCGATGCTGCCAGACCTGCTGAGTTTCTCCAGCACTTTATTTTTATTTCAGATTTCCAGCATTCACAGTAATTGGCTTTCATTCAAACATGTCTTTTTTTTGCTATGGTTTTCTTTGTTAATAAACAGATGACTCTGGTTGGAGTATTGTTATTCAATTTGTGATGACTGGCAAAGATTTCCAACTAAATGTTTTTTGAATATAATTTAATTTGCCTTGCAACTATTAACATTTGACTTGAACATCAAATTTCCAGACATAAATCTTACATACTATTATCCTTTTAATATCTTGTTTAATCAATCAATCTGAAGGAATTTCAGCACATTTACTCGATAAATTACTTATAGTTTTAGGTATTCATCAGATGAGAAATGTCAATGCAGGAGATTGGTACATTTCCCATTTTGAGAACCCAGTGTCATCCTCAGATGCTCCCAAAATAGATTGTTAAATGCAGAGTATTGCCTCTCCCCTAAGCTGAGAAGAACAAGGACATTCTAATATTCAATTTCTCCCTTACCTTCTTTCCCAACCTGTTGGATTACATGACTCCCTTGATTGACAGAAAATGTTTCTAAGTACATCTGTGCCACCCGTTTCCAAGATATGTGCAAAGATTGTGCAATAAAGTTGCCGTCTGTATTCAAAACATTTGGCCTTTCACAGAATCCCTACAGTGTGAAAGCAGGCCATTCACCCCACACTGACCCTCTGAAGAGCATCCCACCCAGATGCACTCTGTCCACCCTGTAAATCTGCATTTTCCATGACTAATCCATCCAGCCTGTACATCCCTGGACACGACAGGCAATTTAACATGGCAAAATTCACCTAACCTGCACAACTTTGGACTGTGAGAGGAAACTGAAGCACTGAGAGGAAACCCACACAGACACAGGGAGAATATGCAACCTCCACACAGACTGTCACCCGAGAGTGGAATTGAACCCAGGCCCCTGGTGCTGTGAGGCAGCAGTGCTGACCACTGAGCCACCGTGCTGCCCTGTGGCTATATAGTTAAAATCAAAGAACTAGGAAATGCAATGATAAATGTGATATTACTTTGTGTCTTTGAAAAATTTCCTATGGATTGGCATGCCTGAAAGATAAATCTATCGCAAATACTGAGTCCTTATAAACAAACCTATTTTGAACTTTAGTCATACTAGTTAGATTTCCTTATCAGAAGAAATTGATCATTCAATAATCTGCAAAATCATTTTACTAGGTATTAAACATTAAAACATCATATCTATATTTACATAAAGTATAGAAATTATTTTAATCCCCACGACACACTTACAGCTGCTAGAACATTCCTTGGCGTATCATAAATATTTGAAGGATCCTCAAATTGTGGAGGCAGTGATAAGGAGCGTGGCTTTTCAATATTAACTGGAGAATGGATGGGCTGTAAATAATCAAACAAAAAAAGTGAAAAAATAGTGTTACCATTTTTTCTAAACAATTGTGCTCATGTTTGATTTCAGTTGCACTTGTATGACTATTCTGTAGATGCTTGTTTAATTAGCACACTTGTATATAAGTACCAGTAAAGTCCAATACCAGCAATGCAGACAGAAATGTGAATAACATTCTGTAATACCATTTGAAAAGTTGATATATCATTAGATACAATTTGGCACCAATTTTAACAAACTTGATCAAAAGGAATAGCCTGTAGTAGGTGGTTATGGAATTTATATCAAACTAGATACTATAAAATTAAAACAAACGGGTTATAGTTGGAACTTTGCAGTAAAAGATAGGAGTTTAAAAACCATTTAGCTTAGCCTTTTAAGAACTAATTTCAAAAACAGCTTATTGGCCCACAAGGTCACTACGTGATCTCATGCTATGTCCTTGACATAGGTAGTGCATGATGGTACACTGAAGCCAAAAAACCAAGGCAGTGACTCCATACCAGTCAGGACTTGAAGAATGACTGGAGATTTGTGATAAGAGAATTCATAACAAGTCCTCTAATGCCAGAAGGGAAGGGCTGCTTGTGGATTAACCACCAAGTGAACAGCTGGTGAGAATGGACCCACGCTCAAGGAACTAAGGATTGTGGAAAGTTGGTGACCATGGAGTCACCCAGCAGAACCTTTACAACAGTGCCTCCACTTGGTTATGGTCAAATAATTGAATGATGAGGACTCAACTTCTAATATATTGGACTATTTAACTTGGTAAAGCAGCAAGAATGAATCTGGCATACACCTGGAGGAGTCAATCTTTAAACTTAAAAGACTACTGAGAGTATGGTGTAATGTATAATTGTAAATGAAATTTTCTATTGTGTTAAATGGGTCAGGGCCTACAATTTCTGCACTTTAGAGTACTAGTTGTTTACTGAGCTATGTTTAGTAATGTAAGAACCAAAAGAATTGCAGACGCTGAAAAACAGAACCAAAAATAGAAGCTGCTGAAAAAGCTCAGCAGGTCTGGCAGCATCTCTGAAGAAACGTCTGAGTTAACATTTCGGGAAGAGGAAGAGTCACCAGACCCAAAATGTTAACTCTGATCTTTTCTTCACAGATTTTTCAGTGAGCTTTTTCAGCAGCTTCTATTTTTGTCCACGTTTTAGTAATGTTGAGTTTTGTTGATTTGTTAGAATAAAATTCAGGATAAGTGAAATCTTATTAAACAATGCTTTGCTTAGTTCACTGAGAATTTTTTTTTTTTAAAAGCTTATAGTTTTTAGGGTATCATACAATGGTTTATTAATAAACATGATTTTCAAACTACTTTTAATTTAAAATTAAAAAGGTTTACAACTAAAAGCTCCTGGAGTTTTCAGCTAGTGTAAAACAATTCCAAATGATACATGTAAATAAGCAACAAAAAAAAATATAGTGACTATTACAAGTAGGTATTTGTGTTACCTGCGAAAATCTCTTAACTACCATTTTGGGAATATCATAAATAAAGTTGTCCATTTCCGATGAAGCAGATTCAACACGTGGCTTTGGATTAATCCATTCAGTTTTTCCCTGGTCACTCTGCAAACCAAAACAGACCCTTTAAATTAGTTGGTCCATTTAATAAGACCATAAGTCCATAAGAAACAGGAACATGAGTAAGCTGTTTGGCACATGGGCCTGCTCTGCCATTCAATAATAATACAATTCAGATCTATGCCATTCATTGTGCTTTCAGATTGATGTAAATACAAAATGGTTTCATTGAAAGATGTACAGCTCAGTCAGTGCAACACACTTTGACCACGTTCTGGTTCTGTGGGTCTGGAGTTATACAAAGAACTAATTAGGTAAGGACAGTAGATTTGCTTCTTCAAATGTATTAGGGCACTGTGTATTCTTCCAATAACATTCAGTAGCTTGTTTCATTATCACCATTACTGACATTAGCTTGTTTAATTGTTTGAATTAAAGTTATCTTGCTATTTTGGTGTTTAAACTTCCGCCTCTGGATTACTGATTAATATATCTGGTTGGCACAGTTGGTAGCATCACACCTTTGTGCTGGGAAGATTGAGAAATCCAGTCCCACCTCAAGACTGGAGCTTGACATTCCAGTGGATCATTCAGGGAGTGCTACACTGTTGGGTGCACCATCTTTTTGAAGAAACATTAAATCAGGGTTCCCCCTAAAATAGCTGTGGCATAAACTGTCTAATCAATTTGCCTTGTTACAACAAAAAGAATGAATAAACAATTGATTTTCTTTCTGAATAAGGAGAGAGAAAATGCATGAAAGAAGTTGACTGATTTCCTGACAAAAATCAGCTTTCAAAGTAACATGGATTGATAGTGGTTATAACTTGAAGGTGAGAAGTATTCACCTCCCTCTCCCACTCCACTGTGTTGAATTTGTGGCACAGAAGCCGGCCATTTGGCCCACCCACCTCTCCGTACACAGGATGTGTCTCTAAATATACACTGGACTGTTATTGATTATGTTTTCTGCATTTCCCTCCTCTTGACTATTGAGCAAACAATGCAATTTATGTACAATACATTTCAAATGTCGCATATCAATAATACCTTTAGAATTGTGTTACAAGTTGGATCAGATGTGCCTCGTGAAAGTTTTCCTCGTTGTGGGTGCCGCTCAGTTTTGGCATGTTTTCCAGAACTACCCTGTAGATAAGAAGTAAAGGATCGGCAAGATCAGACCAACCTGACAACGTACTGCTGAAGCCCATTTCATATCAGCTTTCAGCATTGTAGGGTGAAATAGGATTGTCTGATTTTGGCTAAGGAATAACATTCGTCTGCAACTGCCAATTCGACCTACCTGATATGAAACACTTAAAACAATACATTAGTAAGTGCAGCATTTTAATTTGCTATTTTAGCAATCCTAGTACATCTATAAGAGCTGTAGCAACTTTGCCAAGGTTCCTGTAACAGCACCTTGCAAACCCACAGTCTGTGCCACCCAGAAGGAGAAGAACAGTGAATACATGGGAATAACACCATGTTCAAGTTGTCTAAGGATTACATCATTCTAATTTGGAGATATAATGCTGTCCTTTCAACGTTACTGGGGCAAAAACTGGAACTCCTTCCCTGATACCAGTGTGGGTGCAAACACACCAAATTATAGTTGTTCAAGAAGGTGACCACCTTATCAAGAACAATCTAGAGTTCAGCAACAAATGCTGGCCTTTCCAGTAAAACTGTTAACTTTGGAAATTGAAAAAAAATCCCATATTGAGCTACACACTTGGTGAGGGAAGTGACAGAGGTGCAAATTGGGTAGGATTATTCATAATTACATTGATTAGACAGTCACTTATTTTTGCTAAAAAATGAACCATCCAAAACGTGAGTAATGTAAAACACACGTCTACTTCTTTCAACAGGAGATAGAATTCAGAAGTAGGCTGGCCCTGCAGATGGGGACATTCTTTCAAAACCAGCAGATTGTACCTAACAGCCTTTTCATTGTATTAACTATTTTGATGCATTTAATTGTTTGTTTCATCTTATAAAGTTAACCATTTGGTTAGTGAATGTTTCCCCAGGATGAGAAGAGGCTAATTTATATATGTGGGATCCAATTTAGACGTTTTCACAATGGGAGCACAGAATCACATCTATGCACAATTTTTAATTCACTTGAATAAATGGACAGAAAATTTGGGTGCACACCAGGCTATTGCAGTCCTGGCAGGTGAATCACTTTACCAGGAGCATTCATTTATAAAATATTTTCTGTTGCACAAAAACATCATTTCAAACAAAAACATAAAAACAATATACTGTGGATACAGGAAATCTGAAATAGAATTTCTGATGGAGGTTTATTGATAATATGTCCTTAAGATATTGGAGCAGAACTAGGTCATTCAGCCCATTAAGTCTGCTCCACCATTTGATCATGGCTGATATGTTTCTCAACACCATTCTCCTGCAATCTTTGATTCCCTTACTAATCAAGAACCTGTCCATCTGTCTTAAGTATACACAATGACTTGGCCTTCACAGCCTTCTGTGGCAATAATTTCCACAGATTCACCACCCTTTACCTGAAGAAATTCCTCCTCAGTTCAGTTTTAAAGTGTTGTCCTTTCACTCTAAGGCTGTGCCTTGGATCCTAGTCTCTAAGAGTGTAAACACTTTTTCCACATCCACTTTATCCAAGCCTCTCAGTATTCTTTAAGTTTCAATCAGATCCCCCCTCATCCTTCTAAACTCCATCAAATGCAGACTCACAATCCTCAATGCTGCTCATATGACAAGCCCTTCATTCCGGATCTGAAATGTTAGCTCGGTTTCTCCCACCAAACCTGCTACCTGACTTGCTGACTATTTAATATGACTTATTGTCACATGTATTTTGTTACAAAATGTAAAGAAGAGTGTTTATGCAGGGTGTAATATAACAATGGTAGAGACAGAGAGAACAGAATTACAGAAACTAATAAGGACATTTATGCAAACCCAGGTGCTGGGAATGAAGTATTAAAAGATTCTCAAAAGTATTTTTATTTTGTCTACTGGATGGTATTAATTTCAATAACATGCTCTGGATGATTACATGTTTTTCTGTAACTCTATAAATTTTAGTGTGAACAGAAAACAAATGGATTATTTAATGTCAACTTCAAATATAAAAGGTTTATAATTTGCTGTTACCTTTACCTGTGATTTCCATTACCAAATGTATTATTTGGACTAAAAACCAATTTAATATAGACTATGACATTTAGGATACCTTAATGCACAGCCATAATAAACTGGAGCAATACTAAACTACTGCACCAAATATTAGCTTCTGAAGTTAGAATGAGCTGGGGAAAAGGTGCCCAATTTTAATGCATCACAAATAACATTTTTTAGTTGGAAGTGAAAACCAAATCTAAGCTAGACCATTAATTGAATGTTTGTACATGTTTCTAAAACATAAAAAGGTATAATACAACAGTTCTTGCTGTTTTTTAATAAAAACAAGTTCCAAGACAGTTGAGAGAGTTTTGACAATGTCAATAATTTTTGTTACCTGGGATTGTTCCTCAGCTGATGGAATTGTCTTCATGTGAAGCAGATTTGCAATTATGCCTTGCAATAATTGTGCAGTATCTCTGTGGAATGAACAGCTCAATTAAAAATAAACTAATGCAGTTAGTTTGAAATGTCACCTCATCAATAATGCCAATACATCCTTAAATTCATTAAGTGCCGGTAAAAGTTAGCTGATGTTAATTCTGTGAACCTTCTGGTATTGTTGCTTTTTCACACTTCACTATAGAGCTGTATTATCAGAGAGGTGAGACAGAAATGTTTGCACATCGCTTGCAGGCATTGTTTCTATACAGTAATTATATATTGAAAGTCTTCATAGCTGTTGCAGAAGACCACTAATTTTAGGACATCAAATGGTAGAACAGTTTCAACACAAAAATTGACATCAGCTTGGAACAAGACCTTCCCTGGTTTCCCACACCAAAACTAGTTTTCTTCTCCTTGGTCTCTTCCTGATGTAGTTGACTTCCTGCTAGGGTTAGCTGCAACATTCACCCTTGCATACCATGAATTCTTCTTGTGGGAGCCTAGATTGAATTCTGTTTGCAGGGAGGAAGTATAGCCTTAGCCATACCATGTCTTGCCTAAGGTTATATTTACACAAACAAACCATGCTAGCAAGAGTTTGGTATAAATTGGTAAGGAATGAAGAATCTCAGAAAGTTTATCCATTCACGAAGATGGAGAAACCAGAGTTTACTGGGCCATCTCGACCTCCTTGGTTGACAGAAACTAATTCAGTACTGATTCTCACTTAAGTTTTCAGTGAACCAAGACAATTCAAAAAAGAAATGATGAGTAGATACTACGGTGCCTGCACAAAAAGAAAGAAATAGTATAGCATCATGTTGAGTGGTCTGCGGCATTTGGCTGGCACTTATTGATGTGGCCTCTAACTAGGCCATTCTCCCATCTCCCTGGTTGCAAACATGTAGGGACCAATCAACAAAAGGACAATAATAAGCGAGGAAAAAAGCACAGCCAAAATCATACCAACAAAGCAGCTTTATAAAACAAAAGTTTGGTTTTGAAAAGTATTATGCATTTGTTCCAGAAGTTATTCCCAAACAGTATAACATTTTGCTAAAAATCAATTCCAGGTTAAGATTATTATGCTTCAGGCCACAATTGTGCTCGTTTCCCTGAACATTATAATAGGAGATGTTTCCTGTTTAAAACTTAACATTTTCTATTATATTTAGTACTGCTTTAAATCATTTATGTAGTTTCATTCCAATTAGTTTGTGGAAAGTACATGACTACTTTGGTAAAAAGGAATGGGAAGTAACTTCAACATTAACTGTCCATCCTTCCAATGTCATAGTAAAACAAATCCAACAGGATCAGGGAGTGATCAGAGACATTGCCTGATGTAAATTACTAATCCATTTGTCAAGGTCAAAGATAAAGTGAGACTTCTTTCCTTCAGGATATTTTAATCTTGAGGGGTTTGCTTTCACTGATCTTAGATGTATTGTGAATTCTCGCCAGATTATTTAACATTTATTGATTCTAAAAACCCTTTCTTTGACCAATTTAGTTTTTTTTAATACTTACTTTTCTCCAACAAGAAAGTAATCCCTTTCTTCTGTCTTCAGCAGAACAACAGACTCTGAGGTGCATTTAAACAGTTTTTGAATCATAGCCCATTTTGGATGATCGTCCAAATTATTGCATAACTCTGTAGTTCTTTTTAAAACAAAGGAGAAACAGATATTAGTCTAGCTGGAAGCCTGGTTACACTTGAAATAGTACAGTTTCATATTTTAAAAGTAGTAGGATGACAATAAACTGAAGGATCATGTATACAGCTACAGTGCTGTTGGAGCTGCACTCATCTGGAGGACTGGTGTGTATGCAATCATTTTCCCAACTTGTGCCTTGAAAATCATGGAAGGAATTTCAGAGGACAGGCGGCGAGCCATGGTTTGGAGAGTAGCCTCTCCAAGCACAGTAGGGATATAGTAGTCCAATTCAGCCTCCCATCAATGGAGAACTCCAGGACCTGCTCATAACAATGGTGCTACTGATGATCAAGAACAAGTGACTGGGTTATCTGTTTTTTTGATTTGGTCACTGCCTTGCACTTCTGTGGTAAAGATGTTACCTGTCACTTTTTAGCCCAAGCTCGTTCATTATCCAGTACAGGTGCCTTCATTATCACAGCAGTTGTGAATGGAGAGCAAAGTGTTTAAACCTACTTTAACAGCACCATTTCTGACCTAATGACAGATGAATGGTCATTAGTGAAGTATATAAGTGGATCTATTTGCAATGTAGTTGTTACAAATATGACGTTCTAAAAGATTGGTGTTTTTATATATATATATAAAATAAAAAGAGTGAAGGGTTCATGTATCTGGTTCATGATTACTCATCTTTCCAGCTTTGCCATGAGCTTGCCTGTCTTGCAAACTTCATAGCCTTCAAGGTGGGATCTTATTCCAAGAGTTACCTTTTATAAATTTTTCCATTAACACTATTTCTCTTAAAAGTTTCCAAAATTTTCATCAAACTTCACCACTGTATACTATTGATCAAAAACAATTTCTAACTAGGAAATTGCACAAAAATCTGATACAGTGTGTTCCTTACCTGTAAATGTCTAGAGCTAACTGATACATGTTAATCACAGCAATCTTAACTGTACCATAAACTTTGGACTATTTGCATGAAAGAACCAAAACACTTAATAGAATTGTTCAAGTTTCCTATGGCTATTCTAACATTGTCTGAGATAATTGCTACAATGCAAATACATTTTAACTCCATCTTCACTGAATTTGGGCACTAGATAAAATTCCTTTGCAAACTGATATCTGGAATTAAATCTGCCCCCTCGTCAAGGGTGCCTGCTACTCATTGCTTAAATAAGCAAAGCCTTTCTATATTCTGTTCAAATTTTCTGGCTTCCCTCGCTCTTTGTAATTCAAAGTTTTTTCTTTCTTTTACACTTTGAAACTCTAATTCAAGTTTTGCATTTCCCTTTCTTTATTGCTAGCTGTAGCAAGGCACTCAAAGACATGCCATTAAGTTAAATGAATACCTCAAAAGATATAGTCATTTAACTTTGCAACAAAAGTCACTGTGAAATCTTGTCCAAATCTCAGTCCCCCTTCCTCAGCCTGCAGATTCAACATCCCAAAACAGCTCCCAAATTTGTTAGAATCTCCAAATGGCCGATAAATTTGAAAAAAATAAAATAAAATTTGCATTCAGTGACCATGTCAGATCCATCTGTCTTCAAAAATCAGGGATACCTTTTTGGATAACCTTGTAATCCAATCCTACGTTGGACCTATGCAGTCTTTCCCTCTCAATGCCTATCTCCATGACAACATGAATCACATAGCATTTCTGGATTTGAGGTCTATCTACAAGTGCTATCTTTAGATTTCAAAGATCACTTTAAAATGATTATGTAAAGATAAAGTGTAACAATTTACAATATTACGTTCTTAACACTTCCCTGAGACATTGAAGGCTAAACATCTGTCCACCTACTGCCAGCACCGATGTTTCTGCCATAGCTACAAGTGTAAACAGCTGACACCTATTTTAAAAATAACTGCATACCCCGGACTCCTCTTTGAGCGATCAAACCAGGTAAATCTGGGGCTGTTGTAGAGCAGTGGTTGTGCCCTTATCTCAGAGCCAAGAGGCCTGAGTTTGAGACCCACCTACTCGAGAGGTGTGTAACAACAACTCTGAACTGGTTGATTACTAAATACCACAAACCAGGCAGGTTTGCTGTCACCAGAGTTTCGGACATAAACTAAAGGGGTGGGGACATGGTCATATGATTATGTCCCATAACATAACCTCACATTTATAAAATTTATTGCCAAAATAGAGAAAGACAAACTGTTCATAACTCTTGGGATGAAATTGAAGGAAACCTATCTCATCTAGACTTCTCTAACCTGTACTTGACCTGCTTTCAATACTGTATTCAGATTTTTACAAGATAAATCCAAAAGGGGGAAAAAAATTACATCGTAAATTGGAAGTGGACAGACAGTTTGAATGCTACAACTGATGGAAGGATCAAACAACGTTTCTTAAAATGTAATGCTTTTTTCATAGGTTGGAACAGTGTCAGATATATTGGACTGTTAGAGG
Organism: Ginglymostoma cirratum; assembly: GCA_024137785.1. Taxonomy (NCBI): domain Eukaryota; kingdom Metazoa; phylum Chordata; class Chondrichthyes; order Orectolobiformes; family Ginglymostomatidae; genus Ginglymostoma; species Ginglymostoma cirratum. The sequence continues at coordinate 20,853,998 of JAHRHZ010000140.1, forward strand.
ATCCACTCCTACCTAAAATGAACCAATATCTCTTTGAAGAGTTAAACATTTTGGCAATCATAGTTTAATCTGTCATTTGGGATTCAATTGTCAAATATGACTTAACAGAATAATAGATAAGTTGTTTCAAGAAGAACGTGGCATATTAAAAAATCCTTTGTGAATATTACACAACAAGAAGGTTTTATTCAGTGAAATGGATCAGAAACAAATTAAATATTTACTTTTCAATATGTATTTTTCCATGTGGAGGTGATTTTCTGTACTGTTCTTGGTTTTTGAAGTAATACAAAGTATGGTCATTGTCCTTAGCTGTCAACACAAAGTATCTTTTTTTCCATGATGTCTAAAGAACAGAATAAAATTATTCACAACAATGTCAAACATCTAAAATAAACTCATTCTAAGTATACATAAATTACATGTACGTTATGTTACTAGGATACTGTCTAATAAATCTATGCTCACAAGTATGTGAAGAATGTTTAATTCTTACTGAAATGTTGGCAATTGTACAAGTTTTAAATAATAATGTCTTAAATTGATCTTATGGCAGCTTGTAATTTGGTATAGTGGTTTTACACCCTTCTGAGTTGAAATCACATTTTTGGAATGGTATAAAATGTAATAAAGTTGCACTATATAAGGGGCTTTTTATTTTCCATCAATTTTGGATGTAGTTCAAGAAAATGGCTCTGAAACTAATGTTTAAACTTGAGGTAAAATGAAGATAACTGCAATGTCATTGTTGGTAGCATACTGTTCTGATTTGAATGTAACATAGTCACACCCAAATTACTTTTGGTAACACAGTGTGGAGCTGGAGGAACACAGCAGCCAGGCAGCATCAGAGGAGCAGGAAAGCTGATGTTTCAAGTCGGGACCCTTCTTCAGAAATTGGCTTCGCAGTGGGGTTATAACTCACTCGGAGATGGTAAGAACTGCCGATGCTGGAGTCAGATAAGTCTGAAGAAGGGTCCTGACCCGAAAGTCAGCTTTCCTGCTCCTCTGTTGCTGCCTGGGCAGCTGTGTTCCTCCAGCTCCATAACTGTGTTACCTCGGACTCCAGCATCAGCAGTTCTTACTCTCAATTACTTTGGTAATGTGTCTGTAACTAATCAATGTTATTCCTGTCAAAGGAAAATTCATTATTTCAGTCTGCACACACTAAACCAAGTCTTTATACATAACTTTAGAAATACACACAGTCCGTTCATAGTCATAATAGAGGATGCCCTTCAAGTATTTAAAGATCGATATTCTAAATGCCCAAGTAAAGTTCATTAATGTGAATATAGAAAATGATTTATTTATAAAACAAACTGATGCTAAATGTTTTCAAATACATAATTCTTTGAAGCTTGTGTAACAGGTAGACAGGGTGATTAAGAAGGCATTTAACATGCTTGCCTTCATTGCTCAGACCTTTTCAATATAGGAGTTGGGATGTCATATTGAGGTTGTTCAGGATGTTAGTGAGGCCTCTTCTGGAATACTGTATCCAGTTCAGGTCATTCTATAGAAAGGATATTATTAAGCTGGAAAAGGTTCAGAAAAGAATTACCAGGACGTTGCTGGGAACAGAGGGTTTGAATTATAAGGACAGGCGGGATAGGCTGGGACTTTTTTCACTGGAGTGTAGGAAGTTAAGGGGTGACCTTATACACGTTTATAAAAAAGAAAAAGAAGGGTATAGATAAGGTGAATAGCAGGTGTCTTTTCCATAGGGTGAGGGATTTCGAGAGTAAGGAGCATATTTTTAATGTGAGAAGAGAAAGATTAAGAAAAGACATTGGGGGTTTTATTTTATAAACAGTGATTCATGTGTGGAATGGATTTCCAGAGGAAGAAGTGGTGGATGCAGGTACAGTTACAATGTTTAAAAGACATTTAAAAGTGTAACTGAATAAGAAATGTTTGGAGAGATATGGGTCAAGCAGAGGCAAGTAGGACTAGTTTAGTTTGGGATTGTGGCTGGCATGGACTGGTTGGACCAAAGGATCTGTTTCTGTGCTGTATGACTCTATCTGGCCCAAAAGTATTGCTAAACTTCATAAGAATTGGGACAGACATGTCCCTCAGTTTGCAAGTTAGGTTTGATTGTTGTTTTCGAGAAAGCGGTGTCAATTGTGGCAGCAGTGCTTTCAAGAATAGGTTAGGGGTTTCTCTTTTAACCAAAAGCAACATTTAAATGAATATCTTGAACATACCTGAATTCCAATCTTCTTGTTCGGTGGTGATTTTGTAAGATATCCTTCAAAACAAATGTCATTATTCCCGATGACATTCTCACTGTCATTCTCTGCATCACAAAATACAGCCGACAAACGATTGCCTATTTTAAAAATATACAATACAGTACAATATAAATAGTAGGAACAAGTTAACTATTTCAGCAGATAGCCAAAAATGACATTTCATATACCAAACCTTAGTAAAAGGTAAGTAAAACGATGATAGTCCCAGAGGACCATAGGGATGCTGTTCCACTAGAAAGAGATGATTTGTGGTGGTTTAACCTGAGCGTCACCGTGCCTCAGACAAGCTGAGAGGTTGAGATCTTCATAGTAACCTCAGCTGGTACAGGCATTGAACCTGGGTTGCTCGTGTTGCTCTAGCTTCACAACCCAGCTGTTCAGCCAACTGAGCTAAGCAGCCTGAAAATGCCAACAATGAAACAGATGGCAACTTTAAAACCAGTAAGAAATAGTTTTGAGATAGTAAGAACTGCTGAAGCTGGAGTCAGAGATAACACAGTGTGGAGCTGGAGGAACATAGCAGGCCAGGCAGCATCAGAGGAGCAGGAAAGCTGACATTTCGGCTCAGGAACCTTCTTCAGAAAATTTTCTGATTTTCTGAAGAAGGGTCCCAACCCGAAATGTCAGCTTTCCTGCTCCTCTGAAGCTGACTGACCTGCTGTGTTCCTCCAGCTCCACATTGTTATCTCAGAAATACTTTTCAGCAAGTTCTTGTATCAAGCCTGGTTCTCATCTCTTTATTTCATCATAAATAAAGGAAATGAGAAAGAACTCCAGCATGAAGCATTTCTGGAAAAACTGAAGTAAAAGTTCTTAAGGCCACAATGTAACTTTGTAATTTGTATTAAAAGCCAAGGACATTTCACAGGTCACACCTCCACGGTCTTAATAGACTGGGATTAATAGTAAATTAATAATAATCAAGAAGTTCATCATCTATATCTTTAGCCATCATTATTGAATCTTTTCATAAGAAAGCATCCAATTCCATTTGTGAAAAAAATTTCAGAAATGATACAGCACTTTGAAGCACAAGGTCCACTCTATGGGAGCTAATTTCCTCAGGAGTACAGTTCCATTTTCACAAGCGAGTGCCAAGAGGACGCTTCCTTCTGTGAAACTGACAATAGCCTTCACCTAAACTGGAATCTTAATGTAAACTCACAATTACAATTAAACAGCTTGATAACACGTGAGTGTGATGTACAAATAACAACAATGTATCATTTTAATAACATAAATCATGTACCTGCGCCTTGCCTACTCATTTTCAAATTCTTCATAAGAATTGGAACAATCTGGAGAAGAAATAGATTATCAGAAAAACTGCATCATCTGATGAAAGTGACATGAAAACAGAGCTGCCAAAGGAAGAATTCGAAATATCATTTCTAAAGAAATAGTCCATCGGTTCAAGGACGCAATGAGCTAACAGCATGTTAAGTTCAGCCGTGAGCTGTTCACATTTCATGAAAGATCCCAGTGATCCATACTGGATAATCATGAACTATAAAGCTGGAGCTTAAAGGTGGTACGGCTGCACTGCTGGGGAGTGTGTGGACCGTTACTCTCCCGGGTTGCTCACTGTTAAAGTGCAGTTAGCCAGCTCACGCGTTCGGTTTGCTCATTTCCATTCACCTTGCGGATGAGAGTGAGGGTCCTCAGTTAACGGCGGCGCCCAGCGACTTTGCTCGAGGAGGAGACTCCCACTCCAACTCCGTACTCACACCTCATCTGGCAGGTTGCACCGGCAGCTTTAGTCCGCTCGCCACCGTTCAGGTTTGGATCATAGTTATACATTACTCACTCGAAGGGTTTCAGATGAAAAAGCTCCAGTAAACTTAACCCAACTTGAAACATCATCCGCTACAAATGATATTTCTGGAGCTTTTTCTGTGCTCTATTACAAAACCACGTCTAAATTGGTTTCTAATACAATGCCGAACATAGTTGGCCCGAGATTCTGCTCAGAGCCACATACTATTGTTTTCTTTAATATCGACAACACTTTATATCAATTTAAACCTAGGAATTTGGATGAGAACAACAGTTTCCCAATACGTTTAGTAACTTGAATCCCTATCTGCCGCACTAACCGGTAACTTTCTAGATCACATTCAATAATATTTTACAATCCAACATAAATTGGTGCCACAGTTTATATTCTAATAAAACACGTACCAACACAGGATTATTCTTATGGAGTGGCCGTTACTGGTGTCTCTCGTACCTGCACACGACTCTCCTTCAAGAAACAATCCGAAACTGCTGTTGTCAGGACCTGCTCCTGCTTATTTAAGGGCGTAGGCTGAGCGGGGTTTTCCAGGTAAATCTTCCACTGCGGTGATTTCCAAGTTTTCTTTCACCTGGCGTCGAGGAAATATAGAAGATTTGTGGGGGTATTTTCTAACTTCAGTAAAAAAGCACAGCTCGTCTATGTAATAATTACATTATTGTTTACTAGCTGGACGAACTAGCAGTCAGGAATTGTTGATCATTAACAGGCTATCAAGTGCAAAATATAAGAAATAGGTAACCAGGTACTATTCTGCACCTCAATAATGAAAAATACCTCTGGTGGCTATTGTCCAGACCTATATTTAAACTAAGGCCATCCAAGAGATATTAGTTTCAAGTTAGCAATGGTGAAATCACAACTCCAATCAGGGCAGAGATAGTAGGAACTGCAAATGCTGGAGGATCTGAGATATACAAGGTGTAAAGCTGGATGAACACAGCAGGCCAAGCAGCATCAGAGG
>JAHRHZ010000140.1:20859414-20915795 GCA_024137785.1 Ginglymostoma cirratum
CCTCTGATGCTGCTTGGCCTGCTGTGTTCATCCAGCTTTACACCTTGTTATCTCCAATCAGGGCAGGTTCTCTTTGTGCTTGTGGTTTTGAAAAATAAGCTCAGAACAAGTAAATTCAATTAGTTGAATGATATCCTGAAAAACATCTGAGGTGCTGTTTCACAGCAAAGAATAAATCAAAACACTAAAAATCTGAAAAACAACAGAAACTCCTGGTAGCATCCAGTGGGTCGAGCAGCATTGTTAAATCACTTTAGAGAAGAAAGACAAGAGCTTACAGACCCTGCTGATTGACCCTGATTGTCGCCAAACTAGCAGCGAATTTTCTTCTGTGAAAAACACTCACCGATAGATTTGCCAAAGGAATGGTCACAACTGATACACAGCCTTCCTGGCCTCTTACCAACCCTTTGTTTTATTTATTTAATTACATATAATAGTTGGGTTTTCCTTGACTTTATTTGCATATATTGTTCCTTGAATCCTTGGTTTTTGCAATTTCCTTTCTAATCGTACCCCTGCACTTTTTCTTGTTTTTCTGGGTTTCGGCAGATTTGAGTGCTTGGCGTCTGATATTTTTTTTGCCCTCGCCTAAATTATAAACCTGTTGAATCACAGGACTCTTTAAAAAAATAAGAATCAGGAGTAGGAGTAAGCAATTCGGCCTCTTGAACCTGCTCCACCATTCAATATGATCATGATTGATACCACCTTGGCCCCAATTCCACTTTCCTGCTCTGTCCCCATAACGTGTCAACCCATTACAAAATAAAATTGTCAATTTCCTCATTAAATCTGCTGAATGTCCCTGAATCCATTGCACTCTAGATTTAGCGAATTCCACAGATTCATGACCCGTTGAGAGAAGTAATTTCTCCTCATGTCTGTTTAAAAGGACATGCAGCAAAGTTTAAGCTGAAAATTGGATGGAAGTGGATATCCGGAAGGACTTGCAGCCTCCAAAGCAACAACATATGGTCTATATTTGTGGAGGTAATGTTAACAAACCTGAACCACGGTTGATATTTCTTATTTTGAATAAAAAAAGATTGTGTTGTTACATTTTTGATTTGATTTGTTATTGTCACACGTACCTAGGTACAGTGAAACATTTTGTTTGCGTGCAGTAGAGGCAGATCATACCATACAAAGTACCTAAGGGTAATAGAACAAAGCAAAGTATACAATGTTACGGTTGCAGAGAAGATGCACAAAGAGCCGAGGCCAACATTAAATTTGGGAGGTCCATTCAGAAGTCTAATAACCAATGGAGAAGAAGCTGTTCTTGAATCTGTTGGCACATGTATTTAAGCTTTTGTACTTTCTGCCCAGCGGAAGAGTTTGAGATCTCAGAGATTATAACAAGGGTGTTGGGGGTCTTTAATTATATTGATGACAGAAATGTGGAGGTTGTTTAGGGAGCACTTGCTACGAGTACTGGATAGGTTTGTCCCACTGAGGCAATGAAGGGATGGTAAGATGAGGGAACTTTGAATGACAAGATGTGGGTCAAGAGGAAGAACGAAGCTTGCTTAAAGTTGAGGAAGCAAGGATCAGACAGGGCTCTAGAGGGTTACAAGGTAGCCAGGAACGAACTGAAGAATCGACTTTGGAGAGCTAGAAGGAGGTAAGAAAAAGCCTTGGTGGGTAGGATTAAGGAAAACCCCAAGGTGGTCTATACTTATGTGAGGAACAAGAGGATGGCCAGAGTGAGGGTAGGGCCAATCAGGGATAGTGAAGGGAACTTGTGCGCGGAGTCAGACGAGGTAGGGGAGGTCCTTAATAAATACTTTGCTTCAGTATTCACCAGTGAGAGGGTCCTTGACGTTTGTGAGGACAGCGTGAAACAGGCTGATATGTTCGAACAGGTTGATGTTAGGAAGGAGGATGTGCTAGAATTTTGAAAGGCATGAGGATAGACGGGACAAACCCAAGGTTACTACGGGAAGCGAGGGAAGAGATACCTGCACCTTTGACAATGATCTTTGCATCCTCGCTGTCCACTGGAGTGGTACTACATGATTGGTATGTTATTCCCTTGTTCAAGAAAGGGAATAGGGATAATCTTCCGAATTACAGACCAGTCAGTCTTACTTCTGTGGTGGGCAAATTATTGGACAGGATTCTGTGAGATAGTATTTATGGTTATTTGGAAAAGCACAGTTTGATTAGAAATAGTCAGCATGGCTTTGTGAGGGGCTGGTCATGCCTCACAAGCCTTAATGAATTCTTTGAGGATGTGACAAAACATATCGATGAAGGCAGAGCGGTGGATGTCATGTATATGGATTTTAGCAAGGCACTTGATAAGGTTCCACATGGTGGGCTCATTCAGAAAGTAAGGAGGCATGGGATTCAGGGAAATTTGGTTGTCTGGATACAAAATTGGCTGTCCAATAGGAGATAGAGGGTGGTAGTAGATGGAAACTACTTAGCCTGGAGCTCAGTGACCAGTGGTGTTCCGCAGGGATCTGTTCTGGGACCTCTGCTCTTTGTGATCTTTATAAATGACTTGGATGAGGAAGTGGAAGGGTCGGTTAGTAAGTTCCGCCGATGACACAAAGGTTGGTGGAGTTGTGGACAGCGTGGAGGGCTGTTGTAGGTTGCAACGGGACATTGACAGGATGCAGAGTTGGGCGAAGAAGTGGCAGATGGAATTCAACCCAGAAAAATGTGAAGTGATTCATTTTGGAAGGTTGAATTTGCGTGCAGAATATAGGGTTAATGGCAGGATTCTTGGCAGTGTGGAGGAACAGAGGGATCTTGGAGTCCACATCCATAGATCCCGTAAAGTTGCTACCCAAGTTGATAGGGTTGTTAAGAAGGCATATGGTGTGTTGGCTTTCATTGACAGGGGAATTGAATTTCAGAGCCATGAGGTTATGCTGCAGCTCTATAAAACCCTGGTTAGACCACACTTGGAATATTCTGTTCAGTTCTGGTCACTTCATTATAGGAAGGATCTATAATGAGGGAACTTTAGAGAGGGTGTAGAGGGGATTTATCAGGATGCTGCCTGGACTGGAGGGCAGTTCTTATGAGGAAAGGTTGAGGGAGCTAGGTCTTTTCTCATTGGAGCGAAGAAGGATGAGAGGTGACTTGATAGAGGTGTACAAGATGATGAGAGGCATAGACAGAATGGATACCCAGAGACCTTTTCCCAGAGTGGAAGTGATTATCATTAGGGGGCATAATTTTAAAGTGATTGGAGGAAGGTATAGGGGAGATGTCAGAGGTAGATTCTTTCCACAGAGAGTGGTGGGTGCATGTTATGCACTGCCGGCGGTGGCAGTAGAGTCAGATACATTAGGGACATGTAAGCGACTCTTGGATAGGCAAATGGATGATAGTAAAATGAAAGGTATGCAGGTTAGTTTGATCTTAGAGTAGGATAATAGGTCAGTACAACATTGTGGGCTGAAGGGCCTGTACTGTGCTGTACTGTACTGTTCTATGTTCTATGTTCTAAATCTGTTACCACTTATCCTAAAACAGTGACCTCTCGTTCTAGGTTGCACTATATGAGGAAACATCCTCTTTATGTCTACTTTGTCAATTGCCTTTAACATCTTATATATATCACTTTGATCTCCCCACATTTATCCAGAGCTTTTTTTTATTCATTTATGGGATGTGAGCATCGCTGGCTGGCCAGCATTTCTTGCCCATCCCTAGTTGCCCTTGAAAAGATGGTGGTGAGCTGCCTTTTTGAACTGCTGCAGTCTTCTTGTTGTGGGTTGACACACAATGCTATTAGGGAGGGAATTCCAGGTTTTTGATCCAGCGATAGTGAAGAAATGGCATTATATTTCCAAGTCAGGTTGGTGAGTGACTTGGAGGGGAACTTGGAGGTGATGGCATTCCCATATATCTGCTGCCATTGTCCTTCTAGATGGAAGTGGTCGTGGGTTTGGAAGATGCTGTCTGAGGATCTTTGGTGAATTTCTGCAGTGCATCTTGTAGATAGTACACACTGCTGCTACCGAGCGTCGGTGGTGGAGGGAGTGGATGTAGTGCCAATCAAGTGGGCAGCTTTGCCCTGGATGGTGTCAAGCTTCTTGAGTGTTGTTGGGGCTGCACTCATCCAGGCAAGTGGGGAGTATTCCATCACACTCCTGACTTGTGCCTTGTAGATGGTGGACAGGCTTTGAGGAATCAGAAGGTGAGTTACTCGCTACAGTACTCCCAGCTTCTGGCCTGCTCTTGTAGCCACTCTGTTAATGTGGTGAGTCCAGTTGAGTTTCTGGTCAATAGTAACCCCCAGAATGTTGAGAGTGGGGGATTCAGTGATGGTAACACCATTGAATATCAAGGGGCAGTGGTTAGATTGTCTCTTATTGGTGATGGTCATAGCCTGGCATTTGTGCGGGGCAGATGTCACTTGCCACTTGTCAGCCCAAGCCAGCATATTGTCCAGGTCTTGTTGCATATGGACATGGACCGCTTCGGTATCTGAGGAGTCGCGAATGGTGCTGAACATTGTGCAATTATTGGCGAACATTTCCACTTCTGACCTTATGATGGAGGGAAGGTCATTGATGAAGCAGCTGAAGATAGTTGGGTCTGGGACACTACCCTGAGGAACTCCTGTAGAGATGTCCTGGAGCTGGGATGATTGACCTCCCACAACCACAACCATGTTCCTATGTGTCAGGTATGACTTCAACCACCGGAGCCTTTGCCCCCTGTTACCCATTAATTCCAGTTTTGCCAAGGCTCCTTGATGCCAAACTTGGTTGAATGCAGCCTTGATATCATGGGCTGTCACTCTCACCTCACCTCTGGAATTTGGCTGTTTTGTCCATGTTTGAACCAAGGCTGTAACGAGGTCAGGAGCTGAGTGGCCCTGGCAGAATCCAAACTGGGCATCACTGATTGGCCTGAAGATTGAATGTTATTGTGCCCCACGGGTTACATCTTGCCAAACAGAAAAGATCCCTTGAGGGTCATAGAATCCTTCCAGTGCAGAAGAAGGCCATTTGACCCATCAAGTCCATACCAACCCTCTGAAAAGCATCCCACCATGTCCACACTCTACCCTGTCCCTGTAACCATACATTTCCCATGGTAAATCCACCTAGCCTGCATGTTCCTGGACACTATGGGTGATTTAGCATAGGCAATCTATCTTACCTGCACATCTTTGGATTGTGTGAGGAAACTGGAGCACCTCGAGGAAACCCACATAGACATGGGGAAAACATGGAAACTCCACACAGACAGTCATATGAGGCTGTAATTGAACCCAGGTCCCTGGTGCTGTGAGGTAGCAGTGCTAACCACTGAGCTACTGTTGTGACTCTCTGCTTTCTCTTGGTTAGCAAGCTATCTCGATCCAAATGAACAAATTACCCCAACCCCATGTGATCTTATTCTTGTCTATTAGTTTTTTGTGCAGCATGTTATCAAATACCTCTGGAAGTTCAGATATATTACATCTACATGATCCCCATTGTTCACCTTGCTTGTTATATCTTCAAAAATCTCAAGCAAATCAGTCAAGTATGATTTACCTGTCATAAAACCGTGCAGACTCTGATAGGTTGCACTTTGACTTTCCAATAGTTTTATTACTACTTTCTAAATAATGGATTCTAAATATTTCTTTGTGGCAAAATATTTTCCCTGTTCTCTCAATCTGCTTGCTAAGTGCTTCCTGCTTCTCTGAAGCTGATTTACCACCATGTAGCTGTTTCCAATCCACTTCTGCATGATTACATCTCAAACTAGTAAAACTGGCTTTTTTAAATGTTCAACTCATTGTCTTTATTCCACCTTTATTCTTTTCTATGACAACATTAGATTGAATAGAATTATAACCACTCCTAAAACGTGCTCTCCAAATGATAGTCCCTTCACCTCCCCAGATAAATTGTTAAAATTAAATTCAGAAGTTCCTTTTGTTGTTGAGCTGAATACATACTTGGCTACAAAGTCCTTTAAAATACATTTTGATGTGTTGCCTTTACCTTTTGAACTAATTTTATGCCAGTTAATCCATCCTAGGGTGATTTAAATTCCCTACCATTCCTAACATTTGTTTCTGCATCCTTTAGCAACTTGCCAAAATAATTGCTCATTTATATCATCCTAAATGTTTGGTATATAATCCAAGCCCCGCTTTGTTCATAGTTCAACCCATTTGGCTTCATCTAATCCTATCAACCTATCATATCATCACGTGACAGTTCTTTAACCAATAGTGCCATACCCTATTACCTCTCATCCTCCTCTCTATCCCATCTGAAAATCCTTCCATTAAAAATGATGCACTTTCATTCCTTCCCTTCTTTAAGCCATGTTTCAGTAATACCTGTGCTGTTGTCTATCCATTCAAATATGTAATATCAGTACTAATATGGCGTACCTTGCTCTTATTTCTTCCGAACTTAGGGTCCAAGCTTATTTCTTAGTTTCTTAATTTTTTCCATTCTTCGAGAATATTGTACATGTTGTTAATTTTTAAGTAGATACCTAATTCTCTTTTGAATTTTTTTTTATTCATTCAAAGGATGAGAGTGTCGCTGGCTAGACCAGCATTCATTGCCCATCCCTGAGGGCAATTATGAATCAACTACATTGCTGTGGGTCTGGAGTCACATGTAGGCCAGACCAGGTAAGGATGGATATTCCCTTCCCTAAAGGACGTTAGTGAACCAGATGGGTTTTTTCAAATATCAACAATGGATTATGGTCATCATTAGATTCTTAATTCCAGATTTTTATTGAATTCAAATTCCACCATCTGCCTTGGTGGGATTTGAATCCAGGTGACCAGAACAATACCTGGCTCTCTGGATTAACAATAAAGTCCTGTGACCTCTGGGTCCACTGTTGTTTTTCATTTATATAAACGATTTGGGTGAGAATTTATGAGGCATGTTTAGTAAGTTTGCAGATTGCCCCAAAATTGGTGGTATAGTCAACGGTGAAGAAGGTTATCTTAAATTAAAAAGTAACCTTGATCAGTTGGGCCAATGGGCTGAACTGTGACTGAAGTTTAATTTGGATAAATGCGAAATGTTGCATTTTAGTAAAACGAACAAGGGCAGGACTTATACAGTTACTGGTAAGGCCTAGTGTAGTGTTGTTGAATAGAGATGTCTAGGGTTTCAGGTACATAGATCTGTGAAAGTCACAGGTAGACGGGATGGTTCAGATGGCATTTTAGCATGCTTGCCTTCATTGCACAGACCATTGAGTATAGGAGTTGGGATGTTGTGTTGAGATTGTACAATACTTTGTTGAGGCCACTTTTGGCGTACTGTGTGCAGTTCTGGTTGCCCTGCAAAGGATGTTATTAAATTGCAGAGATTCAGAAAAGATTTACCAGGATGTTGCCAGGAATGGAGGGTTTGATTTATGAGGAAAGCCTGGATAAACTGGGACGTTTTCCACTGGAGCATGTGAGGTTGAGGGGTGACCTTATAAAGGTTTATAAAATCATGAGGGGCATACATAAGGTGAATAGGAAAGGTCTTTTCCTTAGGGTGGGGAAGTTCAAAACTAGAGGGCATATTTTTAAGGTGAAAGGAGAAAGATTCAAAAAGGACCTGAGGGGCACTTTTCACACAGAGGGTCGTCCACACATGGAATGAACTGCCAGAGGAAGTGGTGGATGCAGGTACAGTTACAATATTTAAAAGACATTTGGACAGGTACATGAAAAGGAAAGATTTAGAGGGATATGGACCAAATGCAAGTGATTGGGACTAGTTTAGTTTGGGAAACTTGGTCGCCATAGATAAGTTGGACTGAAGCGCCTGTTTTTGTGCTATATGACTCTATGACAATAATGCCACTAAATGTCGCCTCCCCAGTTTTTTAGGCGATATATTCCAGATCATAACAAAATGTGAAACACAAATAACAACAATAATTTATTGAAAGGTTTAATGGTTTGATTTGTTTTACAAAAGGGTTTTGAATTCTGAAAGAAGTGAGTAAAGTCGCCATAGTCCCAGAGGATGTCTGACGGTGACTTAAACCTGAAGGTCACTGTATCTCAGGTAAGGGGTGAGGTTGAGAATGCAAGACCTTCATGGTAACCTCAGCCAGTACGGGAACAGAACCTGCACTTTTTGTATCCCTCTACATCGCAAACCAGCCATTCAGCCCATTAACCCCCTACATAGGACCATAAGAACATAAGAACCAGGAGCAGAAGTAGGCAATTCAGCTCCCTGAGCGTGCTCCACCATTTATTATAATAGTTGCTGATCTCATCTCACCCTCGAGTGCACATTTCTGCCTGCTCCCCATAACCCTTTGGCCCAATACTAATTCAAAATGTATTTATGTCCTCAAATTTATTCAGTGTTCCAGCATCAACTGCACTGTGGAGGTGTGAATTTCACAGCTTCACAACCCTTTGAGAGAAGTAATTATTCCTAATCTCTCTTAAATCTGCCACCATGTCGCCTAAAACCATGACCTCTCGCTGAAGAAAATCCCTGATATTCACTTTATAAGCAACAGGAAACAATTTATTTATTTAATCCTAACAGTGAACAAATCAAACAATTCCCCTTTAACTATTAACTATTGCCTAACAACAAGGATCTAATGGTATGTTGTTCTAATAAACACAAGTCCTACTTATATAAACCCAAGAAATAAGAAACCTAAATTAAAGGTTAGACTTCCAAATTCCATACAAGGGTGTGCCATCTGGAATGTTCTGCCTGCTCTGCTGTCTCCCCAGTCATAAATGTCTTTCTTCCGCTGATCCTTCTGTCAGGAATATTTTCTCTGTGAATTCTTCTGTGAGGACTTTTAGCTACAAGTGCTGTGGTACCTTTATGAATAGATGGTGCTTTCTCAAGAGCTTAGAAATTTCTGTCAAAGCCAGATATTTACTCTTCACATGACAGTTCGTTCTCACACTGATTTTTGAAAACCTTCTTCTTATATACCCCCAATGACTTGTCAATTTTCTTCTAATAGAATTAGTCTGAGGTTGTCAAAACCATCAGATTTAAATTCAATTGGTTTTCAATCTCTAAGTGCTTGCTTTAAATTAATTGGCTGATCTTCAAGCCAGTTGCCAAAATATCAAAACAAGCCTAAGGTTTCCAATCACACAGCCACTTGATACATGTTTCAATTTCAGAACTGTCTGTACCCCTTCAGCTGCTTACAGACTCATTTTGGTTTAAATCCCCAAGCTTAGAAAAGCACATCACCTCTTAAAGGAACCATGCACTTATCCCCTCTATCATTTTTACAAACAATTTCTAGCTTACTGCCTTCCAATTCGTGAGTAACTCTACACAATGTTGTAACACTCTCTATGTCTACTTTGTCAATCCACTTTAACATCTTATGAACCTCAATTAGATTTCCTCTCATCCTTCTAAACTCTAGCAAATATAGATTTAAGCTGCTCAATTTCTCTTAAAAATACATAGCAAGCAGAAACAGTGACTGACATTCAAATGATTAACTGGAACATCAAAATACAGGGAAGGTTTGTTTACAGTATGACAAATCCACTGAGGAATGTTGAGAAACAAGAATGACAGCTTTTCCTGTTAGTGTAATTTGCTTGATTAGTTAAAGTACATTAATCTGATATGCACGTAAGTAGTTGGCTTTTAAAGTCCTGTAACTTCAAAAGCTACAATTTCTTTTCCTAATTTTATTGGAAGGCATTAGGGTGAGTTTTACAAAAATGCCTTTTAATGTGAGTTTTGGGGAGTTCATGAGTGTTTCTCTAGTGTATTGTCTCACACAATTCTCCATTGCTCAGCTCAGTCTGTAAGCACCATGCTACAATGGAGCATACTTGTGTTAACATGCCATCACCACCAATGGAAGTATTCACTGTTGCCAGGACCTTCGTGGATTCATGCCACTGGCACCATATTTAATGTCCAGCTGTGCACCAGGTCAATTGATGCCAGCCAGAAATAGCCCTCCACAGTTTATTGTGTGGAAAATAAATGAAAAAGAAAAGCTTCTGATGAAACATAGGTGGCACAGGGGCAGTTCATTGTAATTGAATCTCACATTAGTAAATGTATTGGCATTTCACATAACCACCTGTCTGATTGACTACTTTTGTGATCTGGACAAGTTCAGTGAGGGGGCAAGTGCATGGCAGATGAATTATAATGTGGATAAATGTGTGGTTACTCACTTTGGTAGCAGAAACAGGAAGGCAGATTAATATCTGAACAGTGATAGATTGGGAAAGTGGGAGATGCAGTGAGAGCTGCATGTCCTTGTACACCAGTCACTGAAAGTAAGTGTGCAGGTGCAGCAGGCAGTGAAGAAGGCAAATCGTATATTGGTCTTCATAGTGAGAGGATCTGAGTACAGGAGCAGGGATGTCTTGCTGCAGTTGTACAGGGGCTTGGTGAGACCGCACCTGGTGTATTGTGTGCATTTTTGGTCTCCTTATCTGAAGAAGGATGTTCCGATAATGGAGAGAGTGCAACAAAGGTTTACCAGACTGTTTCCTGGAATGGCAGGACTGATATTTGAAGAGAGATTGGATCGGTTTGGACTATATTCACTGGAGTTTCAAAGAACGATGAAGGATTTCATAGAAACCTATAAAATTCTAACAGGATGAGACATGGTAAATACAGAAAGGATGTTGCCAATGACCAGAGAGTCCAATCCCAGGCTTCACAGTGTAAGGATATGGGGTAGATCATTTAGGTCTGAAATGAGGGGATATGTCTTCACCCAGAGAGTTCTGAGCCTGTGGAATTCTCTGTCACTGAAAGTAACTGAGGCCAAAATATTGAATGCTTTCAGTAAGGACGAAGATATTGCTCTTAGGGCTAAAGGGATTAAAGGGTATGGGGCAAAAGTGGAAACAGGGTTCTGAGTAGGGTGTTCAACCATGATCACATTGAATGATGGAGCAGGCTTGAAGGGCTGAGTGGCCTACTCCTGCTCTTATTTTCTGTGTTTATGGGTAACTACAGCTAGAAGGATGCAGTTATGAAGACTACCTTTCCTTAGCACCAGAACACGCTAGAACGCTCTCTAAGGGAGTGCTTCTCTTTCCTTAAAGCCCAGCATAGTGTAACATCTTGTGATTATTGAATATAATAACATCACACATTGGAAAACCTTTAAAAAGTTATTACTGTTAAACATTTCTTTCTTTTTCTGTGTAAAATAAATGACAAGCAAAAAAGCTATATTTGCTTCTGGGACTAACCAGAGATCACTTGCCTTTTGACCAACAACAAATTTGCAGCCAATGAAACTTGACTTCATCGAGCTCACATTTGTTGGAAGCAAGTGTTAATGAAGTCCTGCCTGGCTTGTTGACCCGATGCTGTTGTGCCCTAGCATGGTGAAGGTAATGTTCCTCCTGCTCAATGTTCCTGCCACTCTCCCAGCTCCTCAGTAGCCATGAGCCCCTGTCTTTGCCAGCCTGCACAGCATAGCATGCTGTGATTATGCAGCACACTGTATCTGGCATTAACTGCAAGGCTTCCAAAAGCTGATCATAGCATCAGAAACTCAAATTGAGGCGGCCTATCATCTGCTCTATGAAAGAAGAATGGGAAGCATTGTATGTACACTCAGCCTTGGTTAGCCGGTTGTGTAATAGAACCATCAGCCAAAGTTGTCTCCCAGTAGGCATTCTTGTAAAGCGTCCCACCTTTGAAATGCTGCGGGAGCCTAAGAGTCCTCAAGGAGGTAAGGGTTATGGTAGCTTCCAGTGTACCTGGCTCAGACATCTAGGATGGGATATCGCTGATCACAAATGGCCTATATATTGATGGAATGGAACTGTTCTCTGTTGATGAAGACAGTAGTGTTATGATTTGGTGCTCCAACATGACATGTACAGTCCATACCATCTTGTACCTGGGAGGTTGCTAGCTATGGTGACAGCCTACTGCGTGGGGGAACTGGATGAAATAGTGTGATTGTGTACAATTTGCATCAGTAACAGCCTTATTACATTTATTGGTTGAGGATTGAGACCTCACACAATTTTCCAGTGGATCCTTGGACGCAGGTAGTCATGTAAATTTGTAAAACAGCTGTCACCTTGACAACCACTGGGATAAGATGGCCAACTGCCCTTTTAGGCAAGAAGTCTTGCTCCAGCAGATGTCCCAATTCTGTGACAGTGTCCCAGGACATCCATAATCTGTGGTGACAATGCATTCACTCATCTGGAGGAAATGTCAGAGCATATGATGGACTCTGGGCCCCCTGTACCTCCTCTACATCCTGAGGGAATCTTCAGCTGTGACATCATCACTTGGAGGATGTTCAGCAGCTTTTGGAGATTGTTACTGGTCCTGAGTTTGCTGAGACATTTTTTCATGCCCAATTCCTCTGTTGGACGATGTGGTGGAGGTGGGTACAATTACAACATTTAAAAAGCATCAGGATGGGTACACGAATAGGAAGGATTTAAAGGAATATGGGCCAAATGCTGGCAATGGGACTAAATCAGTTTAGGTTAGCTGGTCAGCATGGATGCGTTGTACTGAAGGACCTGTTTCCATGCTGTATAACTCTATGACTATGACCTTCATTATACAGGACACTGTATATGGACCTTTGGCTTCGTGGATCTTATTCTAATTTATGCAGCACAAACCATATGACCAAACACTTTAGGAGATTGTAAGTCTGGTAGGATTACCGAAAACTTGTCCTTCCATTCCCACCCCTCACAATATCTAAGAAAGACAACATTGTATATAAGAGCATATTGTCAAACACTTACACTTGAATGTGAGAGGAATTCAGCTTCATGCCTTCTAAAGCCGATCAGAACTTGGATTGTCTTTGTGAATTGTGGTCTGCAGGTGACACTTTTAAAGTTGTCTGCAATTACTTCCGCTTCACAGAGATACAAGCACGTTGCCTCTCACTAACAAGGTTCCTGTCTCACTTTTAAAACCTTAGCTGGAAAATTGGACTTACTACAAAAATCACAGTTTTGCATTCTCACCATATTTTCCCAACAGATTTGTTATTGCCCATGTTGTTCCAGGGCTGAGAAGATTCTGCTCATTCTGTCTAGAATTTTGCTGTGGCATCTAATGGTGGTTGTCAATAGTTAGGCCCATTGGTTTGCCTGTCAGCTCCAAATTCGACTCATGGCTGAAAGCAGCTCAATAAAGAAAACGGGGCATCTGAGATTTGAGTGAATGGGGCAAACAGCTCGTTATCAGTGAGACTGAACAATTGAGGAATAAACAGTGTTAAGATAGAGAAGAAAGTAAAAGAGAATGGATGAAAGAGAGGGAATGACAAATTAGATTAAAGGACTAAAAAGAAGAAACAGAAAGCAGCAGTAAAAACAAAGGTTGGCATTTTTAAAATCATCTCAATAAATTTCAAAACCCAATGAGCCGACACATCTGTAACTCCCATTTAGTGACAGAAAGTTTGTTGGCAGTAATCGCCAATTATCATTATTAACAAGGCACTCTCTCATTCTTTATCTGTGAGGGGATTTCATTAATGCAAATACATTTCCTTCAATTCAAGGCGATTCAAGCCTTTTCAATAGTGATGCAGACCGTGCAATTCTGATTACCTGAGATTTAGAATGCAGTTGTGCAACTCATAGAACAATTCTTGCATTTACCCATACATCTTTTCCTTGTCTGAAGCTCCTGTAACATTTATCCATGAATAACAGGCGCACAAAAACCTCAGTGTTATTCTCAGAGCACAGTCAGTCCAAAGTTGTTCCTTATTGTTCTGAAAGTGCTGCTGTAATCTGCGAGAGTGAACTCATGTATCTAGTGTTACCAAGGTGATGAATGCTAGAGTAATGTGAGCTATTTACTTCCAGGGTGTTTTTTGAGGGAGTATTGGGAAAGTTTTAACAAAATGTACTGATTAATGAGCCTTCCAGAAGAGGTGACCAATGCATTTTTTGCAAAACCTGAGGGAAGAAATATAGTTGAGATACAAGTCCAATTAAACATTTATAAGTAATATAATTAATTTGGACTATAAGCCAATGAACATGAAATGTACTAGCAAGAAGTGTCAGACAAAAATTTTAGTTAGGAGTAATATTTTCACTAACTTGAACTGAATACGATAGATTTTTAGATAAAGTAGTTAATGCTTTGAAAGTTAAAATGCTTCGGTAAACGTTGATTCATATGTTGTTAGGAATAGGGATGAAGAATCTAAGGTTGAATATGAATTTTGTTGATGGGTTTGGAATAAAGTTGCAATAGATTAGGATGTTAGGAGTTTTGGCATTTAATGGCCTAGAAACCCATATTGTTCTGGGTAAATCACCAAAACTTACCTTTGATTTGGCTACCTGTTAAGAAATCTCATAGACAGTCAAGTACTGAGACAACGATTTAAACATTATTGCATGTACAACCAAAATAAGAGATAACACAGTGTGGAGGTGGAGGAACACAGTAGGCCAGGCAGCATCAGAGGAGCAGGAAAATCGACGTTTTGGGTCAGGACCCTTCTTCATAAATGGGGAGGGGGAAGGACGCGGGGAAATAAATAGAGAGAGGAGGGGTGGGCCTGGGGAATGTAGGTGGGATGGTGATAGTGAATGCAGGTAGGGAGTGTTGAGGAATGTTCAGTGAAGTTGAGAGGGACGGATAGATGGGAAAGAAGATGGACAGGTTGTGTTAGGTCAAGGTGGCAGGGATGAGAGGGAGGGTTGGTCATTTGGATGAGGCCAGGCGTGGGAGATTTTGAAACTGGTAAAATCCACGTTTAGGCCTTTGGGCTGTAGGCTCCCAAAGTGGAATATGAGGTGTTGCTCTTCCAGTTTGTGGATGTCTCCCCATTTCTGAAGAAGGGTCCGGACCTGAAACGTCAACTTTCCTGCTCCTCTGATGCTGCCTGGTCTGCTGTGTTCCTCCAGCTCCACACTGTGTTATCTCTGACTCCAGCATCTGCAGTTCTTAGTACCTCTACAACCAAAATAAGATCCCTCAAATAAGCAAGTTAAGCCTCACAATTCAACTTGGCTATTTCCAGATTAATGGTAGAATTTAACTACAATTCCAACCAACAGTGTATGTCTCTGGATGCGTCCAGGGTTTAATCCTTGTGCCGTGTTGTTCTCCGGAGTTCTGCTAAGGGAGAGTTCTAGAGTTATTTTCTTACACAGCTTTTCATCCTACAGGTCCATGATACACTATAATTGATGATTCTTTAGATTCTTTCATCCAAAGTAAAGATTACTCTTTTGGAGTCCTTGGGACTGCAGCTTGCTTCCTTGTCAGAAGTAACCTCTTTGTTCATTGTTACATTTGGCCTTAGCTGTCTGCTTGAAGACACAGCTTTTGTGTGTTTAAGTCCTTAAATTCTTCCGCAGGGCAATCAGCTGTCCTTGTGGCACAAAGCAGCCAGTTATCAAGCACATGTCAAAACAGTTTTGTTCATGTAGCTTGGACTCCTTCTCCTAAACATGGTTAATTGCTTTCAATTCCTGCATAAGTTTGTCCTTGTCCCTTAATAGTTTGTTCCAGACAGAGTTATAGCTTCTTTCCGTGTGTAACAGTTTGTTGTTGTTATTTCTTTCAATCCATGAACAGTTATTAAAGTTCTGAGGTTTATAATACTGCAATATGGATGAATTTGTGGACAAATGAGAGAAGCATTGAATGATCACTAGGTTTGGATGTTGAAGCCTGAGGCAGCTCAATATTATGTCTCAAGCCTGATTTACATTGTACCATGAACAACAAATAGCTCACAGGTCATGTTCCATTGATGATCTGGCTACTCCTGGCTATGACTGCTGCTGGCAGCTACACAAAGGATGGAGCCCTAGAAAGAGGGCAACTGTAAAGTAGAGGGTGTCAGCTTAAAAGAGAGAAATGACCAGGATCATTTAGAGAAGGTGACTCGGTTAGTGAATACAATATGTTGAGCAGGAAATAAAACAGTAGGTGAGATGCTTTCATTTTTAATTAATGTCACATTACTTTGGGAATATTAATTTGGGAATATTACAAAATACATCATGACAATTCATTCTCATAATTCCCATCTTAAAGAATTCTTTGTTCCATGGCAATATACTACAGATGGTTGGGCTACAAAACAAAGGTCTTACTGCTGGTACCAGTGTGAATGACTCTTGAGTTTCCTGCAAAATGAGAACCAAGTCCAATTATGTCAATTATCATGATAATCAGTACAAAGAGGAAAGTAACAGGTGCAAAGGTGACAAGAAATGTAAAATGCTGGATGATAGAGAACTGTTCTCATTCCAGCTATGATTTGAGATTTGAAAAGTTTAGCAAACAGAGGAAACTAGTGGCAAAATGAAATAGCAAAGGTGTAAAATTGTCAAAAAATCAATGTTCTGACCAAAAGGTTGCAGAGCTTCCAATGGGATAGATGATAAAGCATTCCATTAGTCATTTCTGTTCTTTGCATTTTCAGATGGCTACTATGGAATATTGTATGAACTGAGAGAAAATATCATGGAAAACTGTGAAGAAATGGAACACTTCTTTGAAGCTAATATTGAAGGCATGACCTTCAAAGTAAGAATTAAAATAGGAATAAAGGTCAGCTGATAAGCAAGTATTGACTTTATACTTATTGGATCTACAGACTGAGCATACAGTCATAAAAGTAACTGTATCTGGAACTAATGACCTTTGGGGGTATTAAAACTTCCACTATATTATTTAATACACAATGGAAATGGTTCCGATCCTGGAGAGGGGATGCCACAAGTTCTCCACTGTTGTTACGTGCTTATTCAAATTGAATAAAAATGTGGACTTACCTAAAAAGGGTTTTGGTAAAGTCATGACAGGTAATGAATTCAATGAATCATTTCAAGGAACTTCTATTGTTATCGGCAATACCGAGATTCAAAGAAGTACTATTTAATGATGAATCATACAGATTAATTTCAGCTGCATTTACACGCCCAATCTCAGAATTGGGCTCCAGTTTCCTTGGTTTGTTTGCTTTGTTGGAATGCTCTGGCAGAGTGTAATGTGTGAATGTGCACTCAGTGCTCATCTCCTGTCATTTAAATGTGAAATTTTCCTGTACCCAGGGTCACTGGAATATATGGTGCAACAAATACCAGGGATCCAGATGGACATTTGCACTCCCATTTGGAATAAGCCTAACTTTAATCTATTTAAAATCAACAGTTGCACTTTGGGCACTGACATCAAAGCATACAGTGTCCTCCACCTATTCTCCAGTGCTGCAACTTTCTCATACTGCATCTGTCTCCCACTCGATCAGTGGGGATCTCCTTAGGCTCCCCCTCCCCTTCTCCGTTGCTGGGGTCTTGTTTGAATGAGACCCATGGGCCAGGCAGCAATGC
The DNA here is from genome assembly GCA_024137785.1 of Ginglymostoma cirratum. Classification (NCBI taxonomy): domain Eukaryota; kingdom Metazoa; phylum Chordata; class Chondrichthyes; order Orectolobiformes; family Ginglymostomatidae; genus Ginglymostoma; species Ginglymostoma cirratum. The sequence goes on from JAHRHZ010000140.1 coordinate 20,876,708, forward strand.
TCCTCTGAGTAGGGGGTGACTACAGAGGTGAGAACACACATGACCATGGTTCCCATCCATATAACTTGCGATTATTAGGCTAGAACTTCACTTGGTTAATTGTGTTCATTGTTACTCTATCCATCCAAAATAACCCTCTTCTCACTTCAAGGAATTGCATTTCCTAATTGACTGCATTTTCAAGATGACACTAAAAATGGTTCACAATCTTGCTCCACCACCTTCTCCTCCTGCCCAACAACATCCTCCCATCATCCTGGACTCACATAAATAAACATTCACCCCCCCCCCCCACCACCTTACCCCTAAATTTCCTGCTCCATTACTCATGGCCTTCCACAGTCCTTCTCTTTCCTCTACCCCTACAACTGTTGCTGGCCCCAAGCCCGCCCTGACTCTGAATCCTCCATTACCCATGCCAACAGTCCTATTGGATTCCATGACCCTTTTCATCAGATGAGAAAACTGATCAGGACCCTGGAACACCCACCCCATCACATCATTTGACCCCTTATCACTGGGACTGCTTCCTCCACAGCTCAGTACGCACATTCTAATCCCCAAGACCCCCCACTATTAACTGTACCAACCCTGTCCTCTAGGAACATGTCTCACTGATGTTCACTGCCTGGAAATCCCTGTCCACACAAACCATTACACGTATGATGGCATGTTTGTTTGAAGTAAATTTTCCAAGAATGGGGAAATCTGTGCCTTCAGATTCAGTGGCATGCAGTAGGTGAGGTTGTCAATTTGCTAGGTTCAGAATGAGTTGCTTCTGCTTTATCCTCTTTGGGGAGCATTGCACTCTTTCCCTCCCTGCCTTGGCTGCAGTCCCTCCCTCCCTACTGGACAGCCTCCCTCCCTGCATTGATTTGATTTATTAATGTACTTAGGTACAGTGAAAAGTTTTGTTTTGCGTCCAATACAGGCAGATCATACCATACAAAATGCATTAGGGTAATAGAACAGAGCAAGGAGTACAATGTGACAGCTACAGACAAGGTGCACAAAGAGTGAGATCAACATTAAATTTAAAATTTGAGAGATACGTTTAGAAATCTAATAACAGCAGAGAAGAAGCTGTTCTTGAATCTGTTGGAATGTGTGTTTAAGCTTTTGTATCTTCTGCCTGATGGAAGAGGTTGGAAGAGATTATAGCCTGGATGGGAGGAGTCTTTGATGATGTTGGCTACCTTCCCAAGGCAGTGAGAAGTGTGGAAAGAGTCAGTGGATGGAAGGTTGGCTTCCATGATGGACTGGGCTGTGTTGGCAACTCTCTGTAGTTTCTCATGATCCTAGGCAGAGTAGTTGCCTTACCAAGCCACGATGCAGCCAGATAGAATGCTTTCTAGGTGCATCTATGAAAATTAGTAAGAGTTTTTATGGACATTCCAAATTTCCTTAGCCTCTTGAGAAAATAGAGACATTGTTGTGCTTTCTTGACTGTTGCATCAACATGGATGAATCAGGACAGATTTTTGGTGATCATGGCTCCTAGGAATGTGATACTCTTGACCATCTCCAGCTCAGCACCATTGATGTAGATAAAGTAATGCCTTCCACCTTGCTTCCTGACGTCAATGACAAGCTCTTTCGTTTTGTTGATGTTAAAGGAGAGATTGTTATCTTTACAACATGTCGCCAAGGACTCTATCTCTTTCCATTGTTCTGTCTCATCATTGCTTGAGATCCGGCCTACAATGGTGGTGTCATCAGTGAACTTGTGAATGGAGTTAGGACTAAATTTGGCCATTCAGTCATGATTATATAGGAGTACAGTAAGAGCCTGTGTATGCAGCCTTGTGGGGTGCTGGTGTTGAGGATTTCTGTGGAAGAAGTGTTGTAACTTATTCTCACTGATTACTGTTTGTGGGTCAGAAGTCGAGGATCCGGTTGCAGAAGGTGGAGCAGGGACCTAGATCTCGGAGTTTGGAGATTAGTTTGGTTGGAATTATAGTGTTGAAGGCGGTGCTGTAGTCAATGAGTAGAAGCCTGACGTAGGTGTCCTCGTTAACCAGATGTTCCAGGGATGAGTGCAGGGCCTAAGAAGAAGGCATCTGCTGTGGACCTGTTGCGACAGTAGGCGAATTGCAAGGGATCAAGGCAGGCTGGGAGGCTAGAGTTGACATGAGCCATGATTAACCTGTCAAAGTACTTCAGAATAATGGAGGTCAGAGCCGTTGAGTGGTTGTCATTGTGGCGCATTGCATGAGTTTTCTTTGGATGATGGTGGTCTTCTTGAAGCAGGTGGAGACTTCAGATCGTAGTAAGGAGAGGTTAAAGATTCAGCGAATACTCCTGTCAGCTGGATTTGAGTGCATGGCCAGGGGCTCCACCTGGGCCAGTCGCCCAGATGGGTGTGGTTCCACTTCCCATGCTATCACTGCTGATGCATGCATGCCATCGGCATGTATGGTCTCTAGCTTTTAGAGTTTTACACAGTGAGATTGGTATTTGCTGGGCTAAGAATCTGATTCAAACAGGATGTTTACATCTTCATTATATCAAACATATGTTTTATAGAATCCCTACAGTGTGGAAACAGACCCTTCGGCCCAACAAGTCAACACCAACCCTTGAAGCATCCCACCCAGACCCATCCCCCTAATCTATACATCCCTGAACACCAGGGGCAATTTAGCATGGCCAATCCATCTAGCCTGCACATCTTTGGATTGTGGGAGGAAACTGGAGCACCCGGAGGAAACCCACACAGTCACGGGAGAATGCGCAAACTCCACACAGACAGTCACCCGAGGGTGGAACCGAACCTGGGTCCCTGATGCTGTGAGGCAGCAGTGCTAACCACTGAGCCACCACTGTCTCAATTCTAGCTCCACTTTCATACTGGTTCAGCCTTGACTTACTCCATGTGACACTCTTCTGCTGCTCAATCCAGATGACATTGGGAGTTCAGAGAATGGGATGAGAGGTTGATAAAATGGGAGTTAATATAATAGACCTGAGACAGGTGCAACAAGGGTGAGGGGGTATAAGGGATTTGGCAGGAGAAGGAAGTAACTGAGGGGAAGCTATACAGGGACAAAGCACTAGACATAAGCAGCGAGAGAGGTGTAGTGAGAAGAGATGAATGTACATTTCCAGCTTTGTTACAGATATACGGTATGGAATATAAACAAATTGCTGGAAATACTCAACACGTCAGGCATTATCTGTGAAGAGAGAAATGGAATCAATGCTGCAGGTCTGTGACCTTTCATTGGAAACTCAGAATTGTAATTTGTTTTTGGATTAGGGTTGTTACAACTTAACTGGCAAGAGTAAGAACAAAGAACAAAGAACAAAGAAAATTACAGCACAGAAACAGGCTCTTCGGCCCTCCAAGCCTGCGCCGACCCAGATCCTCTATCTAAACCTGTTGCCTACTTTCCAAGGATCTGTATCCCTCTGCTCCCTGCCCATTCATGTATTTGTCTAGATACATCTTAAATTATGCTATTGTGCCCGCCTGTACCACCTCCGCTGGCAACGCATTCCAGGCACCACCACCCTCTGCATAAAGAACTTTCCATGCATATCTCCCTTAAACTTTTCCCCTCTCACCTTGAAATCGTGACCCCTAGTAATTGAGTCCCTGACTCTGGGAGAAAGCTTCTTGCTATCCACCCTGTCTATACCTCTCATGATTTTGTAGACCTCAATCAGCTCCCCCCTCAACCTCCGTCTTTCTAATGTAAATAATCCTAATCTACTCAACCTCGCTTCATAGCTAGTGTCCTCCATATCAGGCAACATCCTGGTGAACCTCCTCTGCACCCTCTCCAAAGCATCCACATCCTTTTGGTAATGTGGCGACCAGAACTGTATGCAGTATTCCAAATGTGGTTGAACCAAAGTCCTATACAACTATAACATGACCTGCCAACTTTTGTACTCAATACCCGGTCTAATGAATGAAAGCATGCCGTATGCCTTCTTGACCACTCTATCGACCTGCGTTGCCACCTTTAGGGTACAATGGACCTGAACTCCCAGATCTCTCTGTGTATCAATTTTCCTCAGGGCTTTTCCCATGTGCCAAATGATAATGTTCTGTTAACTTCCCTAATTACTTGCTGTTCTTGCATGCAAGCCTTTTGTGATTCATATACTAGGACGCCCAGATCCCTTAGCATTTCAGAGTACATCGATAATTAAACTTTCATAAAAGTGTAACTATCCAATTAAAGACCAAGGTGATCAATTTTTCTGGCTGACTGCTATTCAGGACAAAAATAATTCACACGAGGTTGCGTCATTATTGTAAACAAACTTATTCTGTCAGTGCGTGTGTCTCCGGGCTGTTTGCTGGCTCCCTTAGGGCTTGCTCACTTTGTGTCTAACTACATGCTCAAAGTATCCCTGTCTTACCTTGGCTTGCCATGCTAATTAGTGCATTAGCCAACAGGCAGCTTGCCTTGCTGGGCAGCAGTGCTCAGTCAAGGGGGCAGACACCTTCCTGTAAGCTCTGTGCTACATCAATCTCACACTGCACCATATGCCAGCAGCTTACATGGCGAACACACACAGCATGGGCAGCAAGCAGGCAGCCAGGGCTCAAAGTGTTAGGAGAGTAATCTTCACTGAAGTTCATAGAGTCACCCATCAGTCGGAGGGGCTCGGCACAATAAATCATGGGCCACCTTCGATACATTCCGGGTTATTTGGAAAGCTTGAAAATTACAGAATCCTGAAAGCTTCACTCTGTGCAGTGAGATGGATCACCTGTACTGTGTTTGATTAAGTCTGTTCTGTGTAATTCATCATTAAGTATCTGTTGCTTAATTGAAGTGTGTCAATGTGCATCATACACAATTATAGGGACAAGGATCAGGAGCAGTTCCTTGAGCGTGTTTGATTTGATTGTAAGCCTAAATCCACATTCCTGCCTACCTCTGATAACTCTTTTGCTTATCCACCATCTAGCCACCTTTGCCTTAAAAGTATTCAGGGTCGCGGCTTCTGCTACCTTTTCAGGAAGCAAGTTCCAAAGATTCTTGACTGTCTGATTGAGTGACCCTATGTTTTTAAACAGAGATCCCCTAATTTCCGTAAAAGGAAATGTTCTATCTACATTTACCCTGTCAAGAGCCCTCACGATTTTACATGTTTGAACTAAATTGCCTCCTACTCTTCTAAACTCCAGCAGATACAAACTAAACCCATCCAACCTTTCCTCACACAACAACCTGTCCATTCCACAGAGATAGGAACTGCAGATGCTGGAGAATCTGACATAACAAGGTGTAGAGCTGGATGAACACAACAGGCCAAGCAGCATCAGAGGAGCAGGAAGGCTGACATTTCGGGCCTAGACCAATCCACATATTAGTCTGAATTTCTTTCAACTCATTCACATTCTTCCTTATAAAGAATCACCAGTAACTGTATACAGTACTCCAGATGTGGTCACAACAGTGCCCTGTATAACTGAAGCATAGCCTCCCTACTTTTGTATTCAATTCCACTTGCAACAAATGATAACGTTCTGTTAACTTCCCTAATTACTTGCTGTTCTTGCATACAAGCCTTTTGTGATTCATACACTAGGGCACCCCTTAGCATTTCAGAGCTCTAATATCTCTCACCGATTGGGTGAAATGTTTCTTTTTTAATAATAAAAACGGAGAGTGATGAAGAAACTCAGCGGCCTGGTGGCACCTGTGTAGAAAGGAATGGAGTTGATGGCTTAAGACTTCTTTGGGACTAGTTTTTTATTGTTCCTGCCAAAATGGAAAATTTCACATCTTCTCACCTTTATTGTATTTGTTAATCTTTTCACTCTCCACATCTTTGCCCACTCACTTAATCTATCTCTGCCTTTTGTAGCCTCCTTTTCTCCATCTCACAACTTACTTTCCTACCTAACTTTATAATGTTAACACATTTGGCAACTATACCTGCTTTCCCTTCGGTCATTTATGTAAATTGTAAACTGTTGAGGTCCCAGCACTGATCATTGTGGCAAGCAACTCATTATATCATGCAAATCTGTAAAAGACCCACTTACGTCCACTAGCCAATCCTCTATCTATTTTAATATGCTATCCCTACACAAGTAGCTTTTCTGGAATAACTTTGATGTGGCAGCTCATCAGATGCCTTCTGGAAATCCGAGTATTGTACGTCTACTAGTTTCTCTTTATTGACAGCATGTAACTTGCACAAAAAACCCCAATAAGTTTGTTAAACATCATTTCCCTTTCACAAAACCATGTTGACTCTACCTGATTACTTTGAACTTATCTATTTGTCCTGCTATATAATTCATTCAATAGCTTGTAACACTTCGTCTATGAAAGATGTTAAGGTAACTGACTTGTAGTTACCTACTTTCTGTCTCCCCTCTGAATAAAGTGCCTACATTTTCCGTCTTCCAATCTATCAGGACCTTCCCTGAATCTAGGAAGTTTTGGAAAATGAGTCAATATATTAACTATTTCAATAGCCATGTCTTTTGCGATCCTCAGATGAAGTCCATCAGGACCTGAGCACTTTATCAGCCTGCACCTCCACCAATTTTCCCAGCAATACTTTTCAGGTGATTGCAATTTTCCTGCGATTCTCCCTCCTTTCCTTTTTCTGATCTAGAGCTGTTTCTGTGATGCTACTTGTATCCTTTATAGTGAAGGCCAAAGAGGTTGGCTAACAGCTGTCTTAATGGTGCGCATAAAAATATTTTAAACAAGAATGAAAATGATAGCTTTGTTATCTATTCAATCATCTCTTAGTGTGTTATTGCCTTTAAAATTTGATGTACTGGTAAATGATGCAATGTTTCTGATTATCAATCAGCTTCATGTTGATGGAGTGGAACACCTTTTCTTCCTTTATTCATTCACAGCATGAGGGGCGTCACTGGCGAGGCAGCATTTACTGTCCATCCCTAATTGCCCAGAGGGCAGTTAAGAGTCAACCACATTGCTGTGGGGCTGGAGTCACATGTAGGTCAGACCAAGTAAGGATAGCAATTTCCTTCCCTAAAGGATGTTAGTGAAACAGATGGGTTTTTCCTGACAATCGACAATGGATTCATGGTCATCATTAAGTGATATTTATTGTATTCAAGTTCCACTATCCGCCGTGGTGGGATTCAAACCCAGGTCCCTAGAATGTTATCTGGGTCTCTGGATTAACAGTCCAGTGATAACACCAGTTAGTCATCATCTCCCCCTGAGTTTATTGAAGTCCAGCTTTTTCGTCCAGTGGCCAGGAGTGATTTTAGTGATATCTTTATTGATGGAAGTGAGCAATTATTTCACATTACTTTTGTTTATCAAAGTAAAACCAAAAGAATCGGCTGAAACTACTTGTGAAACCCATATCACTTTGCAAAGGACCAGAAGGCGATGGTAATTTTGATTGAAGCTGATACAAGTATCTTACTCATAAATGTCACATCTTCTTCACCATCTCTAAACTGATACAGAATCTGTAAAGGCAGTTATTTTAGGCCATCACCAGGTCAGTGTGTTAGTCATGGTTGGGGATTTTGTCTCTGATGCCAGCTGATTTCCTTGACTTTGATTATGCAACTTCAAGCATTAAATATGGGAAATAAGGTGGTTTCTGAACAAGATTTGGAATTGCAAATACACTTACCAAAAGTGTTCCCGCCTCTTGAGCATCAAATGGAGACTGGGTAAGATCCAAATTTCCACATGGTTAACTCACACTGTGGTAGTATTCTCACAGCTCAGGAATTACAGTCCAGTAACATGTCACATATTTTATTCCCAATTTTTGTCTGCCTCTTGTCCACATTGCTTTACCACATAGTCCTCAACGTGGCATCATTAGAACTTCTACACAATCATCCAATAAATGTTTTTAATAATTTTGAGTATTCCTTTGAAGCATTCAATCACTTCAGGACTGCTAATGACAGTGACTTGGATGTCACGCTCAGTATGAGACAACATTAGTGTACTGATCTCTGTAGTGTGGATTTCATCTTTCTCAATGTTAGCTTGAATCTAGCGGCAGCTATATACGACCTCCAAGTGTCCAAGTAATGGTGATATCATCACCTAGGGCAAAAGAAAACCTGGAAGTGCACAGATTTCCTTCACCTTTCTAAATTTTACGCGCAGGAAAACAAAGCTTGGGTCGTACCCATCAGAACTGAATTACCATAAACTTTAAAGGAAATACATTTTATTGTAAAACTATAGAATTGTTCTCATAGTGGTGAAATTGGTATTACACAAATATAAAATTAGTTTTTTTAGAACCAAAGAAGTTCAGTAGCCATTATGACTTATCATGTTGTTAAATATCCAGTTAATGACACCACAGCACTATGGTCTGAACTGTATTTATTGTAATGCCACAAGTATAACAGGCATGGCCGACGAGCTTAGGTCCTGGATTAGAGTGTGGAACTATGATGTTGCAGCCATTAGAGAAACTTGGTTGAAAGAAGGTCAGGATTGGCAGCTCAATGTTCCAGGGTTTAGATGGTTCGGGCGAGATAGAAAGGGATGTAAAAGGGGTGGGGGAGTTGCATTACTGCTTAAGAAGAGTGTCACCCCTGCACTAAGAAAGGACATCTGGGAAGGCTCATCCAGTGAGGCCATATACATAGAACTCAGGAATAAGAACATTGCAGTCATAGTGAGAGTGTTATTCTACAGGCTTCCCAATAGCCAGTGGGAGATAACGGGACAGAAAAGTAGGCACATTATGGAAAGATGTGAAAACAACAGGGTTGTTCTAGCGGGTGATGTTACCTTCCCTAATATTGACTGGGAGTCCGTTAGTGCCAAGGGCATAGATGGAGCAGAATTTGTTAGGTGCATGTGGATAGTCCAAATAGGGATGGGGCATTGTATTGATGAATGAGCCTGGGCAGGTAGTTGATGTTTCAGTGGAAGACCATTTTGGAAATAGTGATCATAATTCCGTAAGTTTTAAGATAGATATAGATAAGGACAAGGCTGGTCCTCAGTGAAAGTGCTAAACTGGGGGAAGGCCAATTCTAACAGTATTAGGCAGGAACTGGAGCAATTAGATTGGGAGTGGCCAACATGCGGGAGTCTTCAAAGGCCAATTGATCAGAGTTCAGGACCAGCATGTTCCTGTGAGGATGAAAGATGAGGATGGCAAGATTTGGGAAACCTGGATGAGAAAAGATTGAAAGTTTAGTTAACAAAAAAGAAAACAGAAATAGGATTTAGGAAACTGAAATCAGACTGTAGAGATTGTAACAAGGTCAGCCAGCTGGGCTTTGTAGATTTATGAGTTCCCTGATTGGGGCTGTTAATCTGATCCAATCAGGGAGCCCTGGCTGACAGAGTAAAAAGGGAGTGTCAAAAATACTGGTGCTCTAGTAGCTGACTCTGAAGGGGTAGTACTAAATTCGAGGACTGTTCATGTGTAAATAAAGGGTGACTTGGTGATGGGATACTGAATCTGTGGAGTTATTACACAGACAAGGCTCTTGAAGAATTTTTGAGGAAGCAGGAAAGAACTTAAAACAAAATTAGGAGGGCTAAAATGAGCCATGAAATGTCTTGGCAAGTAGAATTAAGGAGAAAGTGGGCAAGATCCTTAATGCGTACTTCACACTGGTATTCACCAAAGAGAAAGACATGGATGATGGTAAGATTAGAGAGAGGTATTTTGACATTCTAGGATGTGTTAATATTAAGAAGTAGGAGGTGGTGGGTATCTTGAAAAACATTAAGGCAGCTAAGTCCCCAGGGCTTGATGGGATTTATCACAGGATATTGCTGGGGCCTTGACAGAGATCTTTGTATCCTCTTTAGCCACAGGCAAAGTTCCAAAAGACTTGAGAATAGTCAATGCTGTGTTTTTACTTAAGAAGGGCAATAGGGATAGTCAAGGAAATTATAGGCCTGTGGGCCTTGTATCAATAATAGGGAAATAACTGGAGAAGATTCTAAGGGACAAGATTTAGTCACATTTGGAAAAGGATGAACTTCTTAGGGAGAATCAGCATGGATTTTTGTGAGGGAGGTCTTGTCTCCCAAATTTGTTTCAGTTTTTTTGGGGAAGTGATGATTGATGGGGTTAGAACATTGGATGTTGTCTACATAGACTTTAGTAAAGCATTTGACAAGGTTCCTCATTGTTATCTGATCCAGAAAATTAAGTCACATGAGACCACATAAATTGATAATTTGGATACAAAATTGACTTTGTCATAGAATATAGAGGATGGTTTTGGAGATGTGTTTTTCTGACTGGAGGTCTGAGTCCGGTGGGTGTTCTGCAAGGATCAGTGGTGGGATCTCTGTTTGTATATATAAATGATTTGGATGAAAATGGGAGTGGTCTGACAAGTAAGTTTGCAGATGACACAAAAATTGATGGATTTGTGGATAATGAGGAAAGTTGTCAAAAGATATAGCAGGATATAGATCAGTTGGAAAGTTGGGTGGAGAAATGGCAGATAGAATTTAATTTGGACATGAGTGAGGCGATGCATTTTGAGCTGTAGGAAGATGCTGAATGGGCTGGGGCTATTTTCCCTGGAGCATCAGAGGCTGAGGGGTGACCTTATAGAGGTTTATAAAATCATGAGCGGCATGGATAGAGTGAATAGCCAAGTGTTTTCTCTGGAGTGGGGAGTCCAAAACTAGAGGGAATAGGTTCAAGGTGAGAGGGGAAAGATTCAAAAGATACCTAAGGGGCAACGTTTTCATGCAGCAGGTGGTGTGTGTATGGAATGAGCTCCCAGAGGAAGTGGTGGAGGCTGGCACATTTACAATATTTGAAAGGCATCTGGATGAATACGTGAGTAGGAAGGGTTTAGAGAGAAATGGAGCAAATGTTGGCAAATGGGATTAGATTAATTTAGGATATTTGGTCATCTTGGACAAGTTGGACCAAAGGGTCTGTTTCCATGCTGTACAGCTCTATGACTCTATAAATGCAAGAGGAAAGTATGCAGTAAGTGGCAGGACCCTTGAGAGCATTCATATACAGAGGGATTTTGGAGTATAAGGCCATAGCTTTCTGAAAGGGGCAACACAAGTGAAGAAAGTGATAAAGAGGGCATACGGCCCTTCATCAGTCGGGCCACTGAGTATAAAAGTTGGCAAGTCATGTTGCAGCTGTGTAATACTTTAGGTAGGCCACATTTGGAGTGGCAAACTTTGTTTTAACTGGCCCTTCATGAACTGGTACTTTAGATAAACTGGCAAAGATTATACAGCTGAAATACCAAATGTTTACTGTATTATTAATGCGCGCACAACTTTTTGTTCTCTCACATTCCCACAGGAATTTAAGTGGCATAGCTTTTGAACATGCAAGATTTTTGGCAGGTGATGCAAAGTCTCCTACTAAGCTCTCTTAAAATAGTAAATTAATTCATACTTTTTTGATTATACTCTTATTCAAACAATCCTGGAGATTGACATGCATGGCAGAGTAGAGCTTTAGGATTTTCTAAAGGTTTGAACTTACGATACTGTTTTGTCATACCAACAGTTACTTACAGTAATTCTACATCAACTATTCACATTACTTGGCTGCAGAACAGTCAAAAGGCTAAGGATAATATGTGATTCATTCAGTCTACTTTGTTTGTACTGGATTTGGTTCAGTTATGGTTTTTTTTAATTGGTTATATCCTACAGATAAATATTGGCTCATCTATCATGCCCATCATAAAGCTGAGTAGAAATTATGAATTTAGATCTGTTTATTGTTCAAATAATGGGGAACAATCATTCAAATATGATTCTAGCTTTGGGAATCCAATCTTAACAGATATGATACTAGAAATTGAAACAGGAGTAGCCCGACAACACTGCGCTGTTATTCAATAAGATCATGGTTGACATTCCAACTGAACAGCATGCCCAATGCCCATGTTTCTCAAACCTTCAGTGTCCAAATGTCCATCAAACTTATTTTCAGGTGTACTCAAGGGAAGGAAACTGCCATCTTTACCAGGTCTGGCCTAGATATGACTCCAGACGCACAGCAATGAGGTTGACTCTTAACTGTCCTTTGGGCAATTAGGGATGGGCATTAAATGCCACCTGGCTAGCAATGCCCTCATCCTGTGAATGAATAAAGGAAAAAAAAATTTATCCTGAGACTCCGGTCAGGGAAGCAGCATCTCAGTATTTATCCAGTCAAGTCCTGTAAACACTTAGATGATTTCAAACAGACCACTTCTGTTTTGTAAACTGCAGAGAAAATACATCCATTTTACTCACTCTATCCTGTTACGGAACCCTCTCACCCCACAGATCCTCTCATCAGGTAACAGCCTCAACAGTTTTACCATTTTAAGGATTATTCTTTAACACCATGAATTTGCTGATGATTAGATGTGTATGTCGCACAGGTGGTATATCATAATTTTATATTTCTGTAGAATTTTATTATACTTAAACAACACACTTCACAGCTTGAATTACTTTTCAAGTACTGATGCCCAATGTTAACCAAGATAATAAGATGGTAATTACAGGGTTGGCAACAGTAAGGAAATAAATAATTTAGTCTGCATTGTGGTGGTATTGCTCGAGTAGAGTATTGTCCAACCAACTCCTTGTTCTTCACAAAATCTGCCCTGTAATGCCAAAAATAGGAAACGTTGAGATTTTCGCAAAATTCATTCTAGAGATGAGTGTTGATAAGGCTGATACTTATTGCCTGTTTACGATTGCCTATGAGAAGGTGGTGCAGTTCATGAATGTAGACCCATGAATCTTTGCTCACTGTAGCAGGTTGGCTTGCTGGATCATTTAAAAGGGTAGTTAAGAGTCAACTACATTGTGTAGATCTGGAGGGCACATGTTGGCTTACACCAGGTAGAGGATGGCAGATTTTCTTCCCTAAAGGACATTAGCAAACCACATTGGCTTAAAAATCCAGTAGTTTCATGACCAATATTGATTAGACTACTTTTTTTCTCATCAGCTGAAGTGGTGAGATATAAATTTCCATCTCTCTAGCATTACTCCAGGCAAGTGGGGAGTATTCCATCACACACCTGACTTATACCTTGTAGGTGGTGAACGGGCTTTGGGAAGTCAGGAGATGAGTTACTTACTGCAGTATTCCTAGCCTCTGACCTTCACTTGTGACCGTTGTATTTATATGGTAAATCCGGTTGAGCTTTTGGTTAAACTCAACCCCCAGGATGTTGATAGTGGGGGATTCAGTGAAGGCAATACCATTGAATATCAAGGGACGGTGGTTAAATTGTCTGTTATTGGAGATGGCCATTGCCTGGCATTTGTGTGGCGCAAATGTTACTTACCACTTGTCAGCCTAAGCCTGGGTACTGTCCAGATCTTGTTGAATTTGAATACAGACTGCTTCAGTATCTAAGCAGTTGCAAATGATCCTCAACATTGTGCAAACATCGATGAACATCCCCACTTCTGACCTTATGACGGAGGGAAGGCCATTGACAAAACTGCTGAAGATGATGGGCTTAGGACACAGCTCTGTGGAATTCCTGAAGCTGAGATGACTGACCTCCACCAACCAAAACCATCTTCCTATGTGCCAGATATGGCCCCAACCAGCGGAGAACTTGCCCCCGATACTCATTGACTCAAGTTTTGCTAGGGCTCCTTGAAACTGCACTTGGTTGAATGCCATCTTGATGTCAAGGGCTGCCACTCTCACCTCTGGTGTTCAGCTCTTTGTCCATATTTGAACCAAGGCATGTAATGAGGTCAGGAGCTGAGTGGCCCTGGTGGAACCCAAACTAGGCATCACTGAGCAGGTGAGATAGCAAGAACAGCAGGCGCTGGAGTCAGAGATAACACAGTGTGGAGTTGGAGGTACACAGCAGGCCAGGCAGCATCAGAGGAGCAGGAAAGCTGACGTTTTGTGTTGGGACCCTTCTTCAGAAATACCCTTTTTTGAAGAAGTGTCCCAACCTGAAACATCAGCTTTCCTGCTCCTCTGATGCTACCTGGCCTGCTGTGTACCTCCAGCTCCACACTTTGTTATCTCTGAGCAGGTGTTGCTTGATAGCACTGTTGATGACACTTTCCATCATTTTACTGATGACCAAGAGTAGACTGACTGGGTTGAATTTGTCCTGTTTTTTGTGTACAGGATATTTTGGGCACTTTTACACAGTTAGATGCTAGTGTTGAACTGTACAAGAACAGCTGAGCTGGGGAAGCAGCAGGTTCTGGATTACAAGTCTTCAGAACTATAGCCAGAATGTTGTCTGAACCCATAGCATTTGCAATATCCATTGCCTCCAACTGTTTCTTAATATCACATGGAGTGATTCAAATTGGCTCAAGTGGTATCTGTAATGCTGGGCACCACTGGACGAGGCCAAGTAAGATCATTCATTTGGCACTTCTGGGTGAAGATTACTGTAAGTACTTCACCCTTATCTTTTGCATTGATATGCTGGGCTCTTCCATCATTGAGGAAGGGGATATTTGTGCAGCCTCCTCCTTCAGTGAGATGTAATTGTCCACCACCATTCACGACTGGATGTGCCAGGACTACGGAGCTTAGATCTGATCCATTCGATGTGGGATCACTTATTTCTGTCTATCACTTGCTGTTTATGCTGTTGTGCATACAAGGAGCACTGCTTGATAGCTTCACCAGGTTGACACCTCATTTTAAGGTACGCCTGGTGCTGCTCCTGACATGCCCTCCTGCATTCTCCATTTGAACCAGCATGGATCCCCTGGCTTCATGGTAATGGCTTCATGGGGATTATGTCAGGCCATGAGGTTATTGTGCTGAAGTGCAATTCTGCTGCTGTTGATGGCCCATTGCACTCATGGATGCCCAGTCTTGAGTTTCTAGATTTATTCAAAATCTGTCTCATTTAGCACGGTGACAATGTGAAGATGGGACTTTGTTTCCATAAGGACTGTGTGGTGGTCACTGTTATTGATATTCTCAGGGACGGATGCATCTGCAACCGGCAGATTGGTAAGGATGAGGTCAAGTATGTTTTCCCCTCTTGTTGGTTACCTCACCACCTGCCGCAGACCCAGTCAAGCAGCTATGTCCTTTAGGACCCGACCAGCTCGATCAGTAGTACTGCTGCTGACTACTCTTGGTGGTGGACATTGAAATCCCCCACCCAGAGTACATTTTGTGCCTTTGCCACACTCAGAGCTTCCTCCAAGTGTTGTTCAACATGGAAGAGTATCGATTCATCAGCTGAGGGAGATCAGTACGTGGCAATCAGCACGAGGTGTCCTTGCCCATGTTTAACCTGAAGCCATGAGACTTCATGGGGAGGGAGTCAATGTTGAGGACTCCCACGGCGTCACCCTGCTGACTGTATACCACTGTGCTGCCACCTCTGCTGGGTCTGTCCTGCTGGTGGGACAGGACATATCCAGGAATGGTAACGGTTGTGTCTGGGACATACTCATGGAATCATACCTTACAATGTCAGGTTGTTGCTTGACTAGTCTATGAGACAGCTCTCCAATTTTGGCACTACTGGTAAGAAGGACTTTGCAGGGTCGACAGGGCTGTTTCCTCATTTCTGGTGCCTAGGTCGTGCCAAGTGGTCCGACTGCTTTTATTTCTTCGTCGAGACTTTGTAGTGACTGATACAACTGAGTATCTTGCTAGGCCATTTCAGAGGGCAGTCAAGAGCCAACCAGATTACTGTGGGTCTGGGCAACCCAGAGGCAAAAGGAACAAAACACATTCACATACTGCTCACTGATGTTACCATCTTTTCATTGCTGTCTATTACATATGTATAAAAGCTACAACTATTATTTAAAGATTATTCTCATATCGTAAGTGGACTTCAGTGCAAATAACATTGGTTCTGAAAATAATGTGACACAGCACAGCCGAACAAATTCATTTCACAATTCTTTTCTCAATACTTAAGTTGTGATAACACATATCTGTCGATAAAAGAGTTTTATACCCTACCTCACAAATCAGATTTATCATAACAGAAAGCTGAATTTCCTTGGAGCGAATTTATATCTAAAATGCAGTTATTCTGTTCCTTTTGTAACATCCCAATATCAATTTAATAGGAACCTAAGTTTTAGCTTGGCCCGATATTTAAGTTCATGTACGCTGCATTGCAGATGTAAATCAATGAATATTGTATTTGCGGTCTCGCCATTTGTTTAGGATAAGGCCTTTCTCAATTCTATCTAGGCTGCAATTCGACTTTTTCACCGGAATGACACATTACAGTCAATTTCATAAAAGGAAAAGAGTTTAACATCCAAATGGATTGGGTGAGGATAGCGGGCATCTTGAAGCTTCTGAGGAAGGGTCACTAGATGCAAAATGTTAACTCTGATTTCTCTCCACAGATGCTGTCAGACCTGTCGAGCTTTTCCAGCAATTTCTATTTTTTTTTCTGATTTGCAGCATCCGCAGTTAGAACATAAGAACCAGGAGCAGGAGTAGGCCATCCGGCCCCTCGAGCCTGCCCCGCCATTCAATAAGATCATGGCTGATCTTTTTGAGACTCAGCTGCACTTACCCGCCCACTCACCATAACCCTTAATTCCTTTACCGTTCAAAAATTTATCTAGACTTGCCTTAAACACAATCAGTGAGGTAGCTTCAACTGCTTCACTGGGCAGGGAATTCCACAGATTCACAACCCTTTGGGTGAAGAAGTTCCTCCTGACCTCAGTCCTACATCTGCTTCCCTTTATTTTAAGGCTATGCCCGCTAGTCCTAGTTTCACCTACTCGTGGAAACAAACTCCCTGCCTCCACCTTATCTATTCCCTTCATAATCTTATATGTTTCTATAAGATCTCCCCTCATTCTTCTGAATTCCAATGAGTATAATCCCAGCCTACTCAGTCTCTCTTCATAATCCAACCCTCTCAACTCTGGAATCAACTGAGTGAATCTCCTCTGCACCCCCTCCAGTGCTAGTATATCCCTTTTCAAGTAAGGAGACCAAAACTGAACACAGTACTCCAGCTGTGGCCTCACCAGGACCCTATACAGCTGCAGCATAGCCTCCCTGTTTTTAAACTCCAGCCCTCTAGCAATGACAGACAAAATTGCATTTGCCTTTTTAATTACCTGCTGCACCTGCAATCCTACTTTTAGCAATTCATGCACAAGGACGCCCAAGTCCCTCTGCACAGCAGCGTGCTGCAATTTTTTCGCCATTTAAAACATAGTCCATTTTGCTGTTATTCCTACCAAAATGGATGACCTCACACTTATCAACATTGTACTCTATCTGCCAGACCTTTGCCCACTCATTAGACGATCTATATCCCTCTGCAGACTTTCAGTGTCCTCTGCACACTTTGCTGTATCACTCATCTTAGTGTCATTTGCAAATTTTGACACACCACACTTAGTCCCCAACTCCAAATCATCTATGTAAATTGTAAACAATTGCGGTCCCAACACTGATCCCTGAGGCACACCACTAGCCACTGACTGCCAACCAGAAAAACACCCATTTACCCCTACTCTTTGCTTTCTACTAGTCAACCAATCCTCTATCCATGCCAATACATTACCTGTGATACGGTGCAACTTTATCTTATGTAGCACCCTTTGGTGTGGCACCTTGTCAAATGCCTTCTGGAAATCCAGATACACTACATCCACAGGTTCCCCATTGTCCACCATGCAAGTAATGTCCTCAAAGAATTCCACCAAATTAGTTAAACATGACCTACCCTTCATGAACCCATGCTGGGTGTTCCCAATGGGAGAATTTGTATCCGGATATCAAGTTCTTGCGGGTTTTATTGATACAATTCCTGATACAATTACAAATATAATAAATTGCAGCAACTGTGGGAGAAATCTGGTTCTAGTCAATAGAATTTGATAATTTTTATCCTGGAACCTGGGTATGAATTCAGATTAGTTAGTAAGGCTTTTCTTTTTCTTTGTTGGTGATTTGTTTCTCAAGTGAAATGAGTTTGTGTCGTCTTGCTGAGAAGACAACACACAGTTATGTCGATATCTTTGCAATTGGATTCAAGATTCCAATATCAGATGTGGGGTAACCTGTACTTTTGACGCAGATGTAAAAGAATTTTCTGACTAATCACAGATCGTTTTATTAATCAAAATATCTTTCAAAACGTCAGACAGTGATCTTACAAAGGACCCATTCATTGGGGAGCACAAAGCTCATTCTCAGTAAAATTTAAAACATGATTCTTGCTGTCTAAATAAAAACAAGATCAAGATATTTTCACTCTTAAGCTATTGAGTATCCAGCACTTTTTCACATGTTTAAAGTATCGGAAAACCTTTCTATGCAATACTTGTTAAATAGGAGAGTGTATAATGTATCCTATCAGCTGGATTGAGCAATCTCAGCTTTTGGACATTGACGCACCATTCAATTATAATGAAAGACTAATTATGGCTCACTGCACTGTAGTTGGAGCTCTGCACGTAAAGAACAATAGTTGTTGGGACTGAGATTCTTTAAGCTGTAATGTTACCAGTTGATTGAAAAACATAGGCCCACAATGAGACTGGGTCTGCAGCCGTGGGCTTTTTATGGTATGAACACAGCAGCATAGATTCTGAGAAATATATTTCCAAATGCCCTTTGACTCAGAATCATAAATGTCTTACATTACAGAAAGAGGCCATTTAGCCCATCACACCTTTACTGGCTCTTCAAATAAGTAGCACTACCTCGTGCCTAGATCATGCTTTCTCCCCCTTACCCTTGCACATGATTTCTATCCAAATAATCATCCATTACCCTCAACTGAACCTGTCTCGAACACCCTTCTAGGCAGTGCATTCCATATGCTAACTACTCATTACTCATCGAGTGATCTTTTTCCCCCCACACATCATATTTGCTTCTTTGCAAAACATTTTAAATCTATGCCCTCTTGTTCTTGTTCCATTTACAAGATGGAACAGTTTCTCCCCATCTACTCTGATCAGACCATTTGTGAATTTGAAAATCTCTAAATCTCTTAACTTTCTATTCTCAAAGGAGAACAGTCACAATTTCTTAATTGATCCTCCAAACTAAAGTTTCTCATCCTTGGAACCATTTTTTTGTAAATTGCTCCTGTACTCTCTCCACTGTGCTCCACTTCCTTCCTATAATGTGGTGCCCACAATTACATACAAAGCTAGGGACCAGGTTCAATTCCAACCTTGGGCAACTGTCTGTGTGGAGTTTGCACATTCTCCCCGTGCCTGCGTGGGTTTCCTCCGGGTGCTCCCGTTTCCTCCCACAGTCCAAAGATGTGCAGGCTAGGTGCATTGGCCAGGCTAAATGGCCTGTAGTGTCCAGGTATGTACAGCTTATATGAATTAGCCATGGAAAATACAGGGATAGGATAGTGGGTTGAGTCTGGGTGGGATGCTCTTCAGAGAGTGGGTGTGAACTTGTTGGGCCAAATGGCCTGTTTCCACACTGTAGAGATGCTATGAATACTTCAGCTGAGATCCAATGGGAGTCTTGTACAAGTTCATAATTATAGATTTTCATCTAATGTAAATAAAGCTAATGGGTTTAATGGCCATTACACATTGTTGTTGCTACTGTCCCATTAACACACATGACAATGTCCTCAGTCTGATGAGGCAAAGTGGTTAGAAACTGTTGATAAAACCAGTGGTCTCTTCAGCCTATTTTCCAACTGAATTACCTGCCACCAGCCACCATCACTACAATACAAAAACACTTCCAACCAATGGGCTGGATCTAATGTACCTCTGCTGGGTGTGATTTAAGCCTGTGGGGTGGGGGTGGGGAGCAGAGCAGATAAAACTTGTCAGGCTGCCAGAGTGCAAGCTTCCCCTTCAAACCAAGCTGACCTCCATAATATACAAGGTGGGTGGATACCGAAACTGGCAGCCTACTCACCATATTTAAATGAATAATTAAAGATAAGTTAGGCTTGTCAATGAGTATTGTAACACAATAAAACATGTCATAACATGGCTGGTGTGCGGGCAAACAGTAGACAGTGAGCAGTCTCTATTTTAGGGCCTAGCTAAAGGAGGCTGAGAAGGAAGGAACAGTAGTTCATTCTGGAGGTGACCTGAACATATCAGGGACAACACTCCCCCACCCATAAGATGTTACCCTCCTATTATGAGCCACCTTTACTTCAAAACCTACCCTCTCCCTGGGTTTAGGATCCCTTCCTGTCCTAAAACTCCTGGGGTTTACATCTGCTCCATCCTTCATGACTGATTCGATAATCCTCAATTTCACTTTCCTGCCTTTCCCCATAACACATGATTACCTTACTGATTAAAAATCTCTCTTAACTTTGAATACACTTAACAACCCAGCTTCAACAGCTCTCTGTGGTAAAGAATTCTAAGTTCTGAGGAAGGGTCACATGACACGAAACGTTAACTCTGATTTTTTTCTTCACAGATAATGCCAGACCTGCAGAGCTTGGACAGACCTTATTCTGAGATTATGTCTCCCTGGTCCTCCGCTCTCCCACAAGTTGAAATAACTTCTCCACATCGAACCTTCTAATAATTTTTGTTTCAATTTGTTCATATTTCATAAAGGTCATCTCTCACTCTTCTGAACTTCAATGAGTATAGACACAACCTACTCAAACCTTTCTTCAGAAGAAAATCTCTCCATATCCAGGATGAACCGAGTGAACCTTCTCAAGTCTGCCTCCAATATCAGTGCATCTTTCCTGACAAATGGAGACTAAAATTATTCAGACCATTCCAGGTGTTTGTCCAACTTTTCCCCTGTACAGTTTTACCAAAGCTTTCTTATTTTATACTCCACTCCCTTTGAAATTAAGGGCTAACACTCCATTTGCCTTCTGTATTACCTGCTTAACTTGGATGCTAACTTCTTTGTGATATATGGACAAGGACTCCCAAATCCCTCTGTGTTGAAACCTTCTGCTGACTTTCTCCATTTAAATAATATTCATCTCATCTGTTACTTCTGCCAAAGTGCATAACCTCACTTTTTTCAAAATTATGTTCCATAAGCCAAGTTTTCTTACCCATTTTCTTAACTTGTCTCAATCTCTGTGTTATCTTCACCACTTACCTTCCAACCTATTCTTGTGCCTCCACAAACTTGGGTGATAGTATGTTCACTTCCCTTATCCAAATCTTTTATATCGTAAATAACTGTGGCCGCAGAACTATTCCATTAGTTCTCGGGTGCAATCTTGAAAACCCCTACCCATCCTTATCCCAATCTGTTTTCTACTAGTTAGCCAATTCTCTATTCATGCAAATATACCACCCCCAATACCACAGAGTCTTAACTAAGCAAACACCTTCTGGAAATCCAAATACATTATTACATACACTGCTTACCCCTGAGGAGGTAACAAGCAGGACAGACAAAAGAATTCTTGTATACCTTTTGGGTAAATTTTCCCTTTATGAAGCTATGCTGACCCTGTTTGATTTCATTATGTATTTCTGAATGCTCTGCTATTACATACACTATTATAGACTCAAATAAATTCCCAACAGTGGATGTTAAACTAACTGTCTTCTTCCCCTTTTGTATAAGAGTTTTATGTTGGTTGTTTCTAACATAATCATGTTATGGAGTTTCTGTATGTCATGGGCCTAAAATTCTAGGGAGAGAGCATAAGTTGGGCAGATAGTCTCTTGAGGGGAGGGAACATGAGTGGAACCTGGATTTTCATCTCATTTGCCCTTCAATAATCCCAATCTGTTCTTGGAGATGAAGAACAAGCCAGAGAATCTAGGGATAGTATCCTTAAGCAAAGGTTAAAGGAAGATTTGTTCAGGTTCTTGGAGGGCTCTGATGGAACTTAGAAAACTGTTTGCAGAAAGTTCAGTAATCAGAGAATGCAGATCTAAAGTAACGGAGGAAAGTAGAGGTGATGCAAGGAAAAGACAATACACTGAGTTGTTGCGATCAACAATGAATTCAATAATAACGTTTCTAAAAGAAGTTCCATATAAAAGATTATGGACCTGTGAAGAAAGTGCCAGGGGATGGATTCATTGAACAGTTCAGTCAAAGTGCCAGCACTGCCTCAAGTGGCTGAATGGCCTTCTTCGATGCTGTATCATTCTGTGAAATCTTTCCCTTCTCTGGTATTTCTCAGAAATCATTCTGAACATGTTTCAGGGCATTCCCAGACTACTTCACTCTGCCCTCTGGTTCATGCCTGCAGAGAATGTGAAGACAGTAGGGAACAATGTTGCAGGGTGAGATGTATAAATCCCTCTATGTTCAAGCTATGGTTTTGCTTAAGGCATTTAAAAAAAAATTAAGCCCCCCCTTATCCCAATAAGGATTTGTGATTCACCTCAACTGGAGCATTAGGGGCTGAAGTGAAAAGTGCTCGTCACATGTAAAAATTAGACTCACCTTTCTTAACGGGATACAGTCAGTCCTGCTATAACACGTGTTTCTTCAACACGAACTGGCTTTAACACGATTGAAGAATTTAGACCACTATTTGTAGAACACAAACTTTCCTTATCTGTGTTGGCTATAATGTGATTCTGGCCCCATTAGTTTAAATGGTACGGCTATTGCACGATTTTCTTGTAACGCGAGATTGCACGAGAACAGAACTACTCTGTATTCAGTGCCGCAATTTCCTTACTACACACTTAATGAAAGAAGGCTTCTGTTGTGCCTCGACAGAGGGGGCTGCTATTTTGAATATTGAAATCATACCAAATTATGAAGTTTAGACAAAGCCAACAAACTTTACATTTAGTGATCACAAATCTGGTCAATTACAATCTCAGGTTGCAAAATGAGGCTCCAGACATCATATCTGCAAGTGAATTTGGCACTTAGTAATAGCCTGAATATCCCTGGACCCAATGGGCAATTTAGCATGGGCAATCCACCTACCCTGCACATCTTTGAACTGAGTAAGTAATTTCTATTAAGAAATTTCTATGACTTAGAAGAAATTACTTACTCAGTCCAAAGATATGCAGGTTAGGTGGATTGGTCATGCTAAATTGCCCATAGTATCCTGGGACATGCAGGCTCTGTAGACTGGTCAAGGGAAATGCAGAGCTCGAGGAATACAGTATGGGGGTGGGTCTGGTGAGATGCGCTTCAGAAGGTCAGCGTGGATTTGATGGGCGATTGGCCTGCTTCCACACTATAGGGATCCTATGATTCTATGAAATTGGGCTGAATGACCTCTTTCTGCGCTGAAACAATTCTGTGAAGTCATGAAACTAAAGTGTACACGATTTACATCTTTGTGCTAGCTGTAATTTTAAAAAATCCCTAATGACAAATGATTATTTTTGAAATTACACTGCCACTAATTAAGTTTCCATAATATTCCCATTGTCTCAGTAACAACACGGAATGTTGAGGAAAATGGGTTCCCTTAATGAGATTTTCAAGCAAGATTATTGCTGAGGATTAGCAGCTGTATACTCAGATTGTGGCAATCAGGTTCTATGTAACGGCACTCATAGCTTTGATCTGGCAGATTGAAATTATTCATTGAGTTTCAAGTGGTCAGGTCTTCAGGTCGTGATTACAGGGTTAGTTACTCTGAGCATTAAATACATACAGCTGGGAAATATAGCCTTGATATTTTTAGGTAGTGGTTGCCATTAAATTGGATAAGTTTATTATTTCCTGTCACACATTTTCTAGCTATTAATGCTTATTTAATTCCTTATCAAATAACTCAGAACTCTTTACATAAGTCATTATTTCTGAAGTGAATAGACTTATGTGAGCTAACAATCTGCACCACAAGTATCCAATCAGTAACCAAGTGATAAAAGAGTAGTTAGTCTGCTTTGGTGTTCACCAAGGGGAACACTACATAGAGCAGTAAACATATGCAAGCATTCACTGTTCAAGAGGAAACCAACAGGTTCATGAAATAATAAACTAAGTGTTGTTAAAATCAGGTTCTAATTCAATTCCATTTTCAATGTTTATCAACATGCTGTGAAATACAGGAAAACTGATTAAAATGTGTTCAAACTCCGAGAAAAGCATGTTCATTTAAAAATAAAGACTGTTTCCTAAAAGGCATGCAATTTGCCCCAGGTGCAAGAGTTCGACAAAATAAGTTTAAAAAATACATCAACATTGGTACATCAATACATTGTAAGGGAACTGTATTCTTTGCTTATTGTAGAGAATGGATTTTAATGTTTTTTGGTGAGAAAAAGAAACTGAAAAATACTGTACTGCCTGAAAATATGTGAACATCGTACAGCTACATAAGAAGTATTTTTTAAAAAACACCCTGTCTCAAAACTATGTTGAGAAGCATAAACCAAGTGTATTTGATGAACGTCTTTCTCCAAGTTTAAAACTCTTAGTTCATCATCCAAACCACGTGGAATTTACCCTGCTGAGGTTGTAAAAACTATGCCTTAAATAATAACTTAAACGAGAAGTCATATCAAATTTGAGACATGAATCCATGTCAGCCATGCTTTGTATTTTGCAGACGTACAGTATAGCCATTTATAAGCTGCATTGTCTAGTGATCCACACAATAACAGAGTGGATAGTTCATTACCTTTTTCTTTGTTATGCTCCAGAGTATGAAACACAAAAGGTAACTGGTCACTCACTGATAGCAAATGGTTTTCCTGAATGCTGCATTTTGCTTCAGCTCATCTTGAAAACTCCACTCAAAAGTCTGACCTAAACAGCAACTTAAACCTTCCAAATCAAAACTTCCCTGAACTGTGAACTGAGGATGTTGTGCTTTATTTCTTTTTAAAGTAAAGTTCTTTAGTCAACATGGAGACAATGCAGGGTATCTGCTTCTTCTCACTGAATCGTGGATCTTCGGACCAAGACTCAAAATGCATGGCCACCATGTAGTTGACTCTGGTCAGGATCTGCATGATCTCAAATTCTTTACCATAGTCCATGAAGGCATTGCATAGGGCCTGTGCAAACCAAGAACCCTTGCCTGGATTCCTCCATGAGTAGTAGCCTGCAATGACAGACATCACATTTGAAATGTTAAGAATGTGTTCAGCTAGGGCACAGTAGTTAGGACTTACATCTTGAATCTTCAATTAATAAAACAAGTTTTTACTGTAACCATATAAATAACTAACTTCAAGCATTTTACTTACGTTTAACATTGTTTTTGTTGGATAATTAGAAGTCCCAAATGTTTGTTCTTTTTTTAAAATTATGTACACATGATTACGCCTCAATAGAGCAGCACACTGGAAATCATGCTCTGCTATTCCAGGAGTCATCACAAAAATTAAACGTTTTATAAAAGTATGTGCAGTTCGCCAATCTACCTGTCTTTTAGGCCTAAGTCAACAGAAAGCAGGTTTCTGTACTTAACAAACATTACTGTTATTACAAATAAATAGGTCACATCTATAGAGATGCAATTATGGACTTTGACATTACTCATTAAAATTCCTCTAAACATATCCAGGCAGACAAAATAAAATGGGTGTTCTGGGCAGAGGAAAAGACTGAGATCACAGTTCAATGGTCCCTGTCCCCAGGGCTGGCTGAGATGACCCTGCTGTCTTGGGTGGACTTGCTGTCTCTTGATCTTTCAACTCCATGTACTGTCACAAAGTTGCTGGAAAAGCTCAGCAGGTCTGGTAGCATCTGTGGAGGAGAAAACAGAGTTAACATTTCGGGTCTGGTGACACTTCCTCAGAACCCGATCCGAATCGTTAACTCTGTTTTCTACTTCACAGATGCTGCCAGACCTGCTGAGCTTTTCCAGCAACTTTGTTTTTGTTCCTGATTTACAGCATCCGCAGTTCTTTTGGTTTCCATGTACTTTCACTTGCTTGTGGGAGGCACAGGGTGACTGGTATGCACAACAACATCTCCAACTTATTGGTTAAGGCCACATCTTACAGAAACTGACAAGGGAAAGAAATGGGCTTTCTTCATGTTTGAAATTTTCATTACCACACAGGAAAGGGCAGCTCCTTCCTTTTGGGAGGTCCGATGGTTTCTGGACTAATATTCACACCCACAAGCTACTATGTAACCTGGGAACTAATCACATAGCTGCTGGCAAGCAGAAGGCCTTTATCATTGATGACTGGTCACTATTTCACACACTAATCAGCTACTTGTCGCCAGCTGAAACTCCACTCATACACACCACTTGGCCCTAGCTCTTGTGTAATAATCATCCCTATTGCTTGAACAAACAGCTGTATAAACAGCACCTACAATAATTGTTAGACAATTTGCTTTCGGGAAGTGCAATAATTCTTTCTACAAACCTTGGTTGTTAAGAGTCTTTTTCCCATTTTAATTTCTAATCTAGAATACGTATAAGTGAAAATATACGGTCTTTATAACCGAGGAGAAAATCATTCAAATTATATGAACAGGCTTTGTAATTTGTCCCTTAGTTTTACACTCTCCAATCTGTTCTACCCTTAACCATTCATCATAAACCATTCATCTTCAAAATGTTCTTCAGTAAACTGACCAAATTTGTGTGCATATTATTGTGAAGGTGCTCCCATTACTAATACATTTGGAAACCTATGGTTCAAAGATTGAGAACCTTGCGTCACTTTGAAAATGGAGGAGATGTCTAGACTTTTTTTTTGGGAAGGTTTCCGGCAGGTGACTTCGGATATTCTTGTCAAAAAAAAGAAAAAAAATACTTGCTGGAAGTATCTCTTAAGCTGAGAAAACAGTCAAGGTCTCATAGGCTTGTTTACTGGAAGTTACATGTCTGGCTTTACGTTGGTTAGGTGTTGCGTTTTTGGGGTATTACTTGGAGTTCAGTTGGTGTGATTAGCCTGCTGAGAAACACATCGCTTTTCACCTCTCTGTGAAAAACTCAATGTGAGAGCTGAAAAACAAAATGATAATAATTCTCCTGAGAAGCTCTTGGACGAATTCTTCTCTATATCTTCTGATCGAACTGCTTTTGGAGAAGATCCCAATGACAACTGTATGTGTTTGTTGTCCTAGCTACATGTACCAGGTCAGCAGATTGAAGCTCATCTGGAATATTACATGTCCTATCTTTTTATATTTCACAAATTAAAAAGTATTTGGCTAAAGGCTTGGTTTGTTGCGGGTTGGTTTTTGAAAAGACAGTTTCTTTAAATCGGCCTTACTTCTCCTCTAACTACCTTTTTACTATTTATATGGCTGTAGAAGACTCTGGGGACCCTCAACGTTGTCTGTCAGTTTTTTTTCGTAATTCCTCTTTGTTTCTCTAACATGTTTTTTTGTGCCTCCCCTCTGAACCTTCTGTATTCCTCTTGGTTCTCAATTGCAATTTCTACTTGACACTTGTCATAAATAGACTTTACTCTTCATCCCCATCATGGGGCGGCATGGTGGCACAGTGGTTAGCACTGCTGCCTCACAGCACCAGGGACCCGGGTTCAATTCCAACCTCGGGCGACTGTCTGTGTGGAGTTTGCACATTCTCCCTGTGTCTGCGTGGGTTTCCTCTGGGTGCTCCGGTTTCCTCCCACAGTCCAAAGATGTGCAGGTTAGGTGGATTGACCATACTAAATTGCCTGTGGCATTCAGGGAGGTGTAGATTAAGTGGGTTATAGGGGGATGGGTCTGGGTGGGATGCTCTGAGCTTCAGTGTGGACTTGTTGGGCCGAAGGGCCTGTTTCCACACTGTAGGGATTCTATGATCTTAATTTCTATCGCCTTTGTTGTTTCAAGAGCTCTGGACTTGTTTGTCCTACCAGGTTTTTGAGGGAATATACCTAGACAGTATCTAAAAGATAACCTCTTTGAAAGATAACTCATTGCTCAACCTTCCATTCCAGTCTATCCATCTCTTTCCTTTTGCCTTTGAAGTCAGCTCTCTGCCACCTGATTTTTCTTAAACTGAATTGCTTGTTATCAAATATCCACCATCATCCTAAACCTTGCAATACAATGATTACTGTCTCCTAAATGGTTCCCCACTGATACTTAATCCCTTGGGCAACCTCATTTCCAAGTACTATGTCCAACAGTGCATCCTTTTTGTTAGACTGGACACGTACTTTTGTTGGAAATTCACCTGAACGCAAATTTAGGAACATTGCCCCTTGCTTTTCCTTACACCACCATAACCCAGTCTATATTTGGGTAATCAAATTCCCTGAAGATTATTTCTCCAAATCCTTTCAATCTGTTGGTCGTCTATAGATTATACTGGACAATATCATTGCACTGTTTTAAATTCCCTAGCTCTAGCCAAATTAATTCTGTCCTTGAACCCTCAGTGACATCCTCTTTCGCACCAATTCAAATCAGGTTAAAATAAACCAAGAAGAATGGGGTAAAGGATTTTTACTTTAGAAAAAACTCTAATATAATTTAATTCATTGATGGAAAAATTACGCACCAGGGCTACAATCTGTGCATTACCTGGTACAGTGGAATAGGCATACAAGAAGTCAGCTTCTACTGGGATTTTGTGATGAGGATTTGCATCAGTTTCTACATCACCGGTAGAACCAGAATCGGTTTGAATTCCTTGGTCAAATTCTGAACCTCTACAAGCCTGAAGCAAACGAGAAAAAAAATGAGGTTACATCAAGTATGTACATAATCCGTCATAATACAATTGAATAAGGCACTAAGGCTTCAAATTACAGTGTATAAATGTCAAAATTCAAATAAATTCTAATTTGTAGCCACTCAATTCAATGGTTCTCCCAAACCTGAAATGAGAGACACCGACGAGTACTTTATTTCATACTTATTGTTGAAAAGAGACAAATTGTTGAAACTTTTAATTGTGGATTCATCAGGAAAAACACAAGAATGCTAAATTTCAGTTGATCACAACAATCAAGTTCTGTATTACCAAGAAGTTATTTTAAATTTCTAGCATTTATATTGTTTTTGACTCTAATAGCTATGTTTTGAAAGGTTTTTGATATTTCTAGTAAACAATTATTCAGGAGCTGGTCACTGTATTCCAAACAAACAGGAAATAATTTTGTACCTTCTTTAAAAATATAATTTTCAGCCATTTAAAAACTAGATTTCTCACAGGTGGTTTCTCACAGGACACTGAGTTAAATCTTTTAATAAAGTGTTGGAGGAAGAAAGCAAGTCGGGTGGCATTTGTGGACAAGACAGAAAAAACATGGAGCTCCATGACTCTTAATCTGCATCAAGCTCTCTCCCCCTTAAATAAGTTAAGGTTTATCATTAAACAAATTTTAACAAACTTATATTTTATAAAACATTATCATTGTACTTGTTCATGGCAAATTTTAACATCTGTGATAAACACAAGTTGAGTGAAAACCTGGGGGTTGGAAGAAAGCACTTTCCTACATGGGCAAAATTTTGGCCACGACTTGTACCAGGATATCAAAGCAGAAACTCTACCCGTGAGTATTCACATGTAATTCTTTTGCTGTTATAAATAGTCAAAATTGCACAGAATGCATTAAGTATTCATACATGATTATTTGTCAAATGTAACTTCAAGGCCTAAGAACCTGGGAAAGTCCCTAGAAATCCTTCAGGGTGCAGTGCCTGCACCTGTTTCTACCTTGTACTCCTGCATATTCCATCTGAAAAAAAATCAATTCCTCAGGTACAGGAGAGGGAAAATACCCACTTTTAAAAACATAACTGCTTCTTCATGCATTAAATAATTTCTCAAGTCCACCCATAAAAATGTTATTGGCAAGCTTATTAATCAGAGCAAAATCATGGATGGGTACCTAAATGAAAAATCATTCTGGTTTTCTCACAAGTTTGTTGCACATATCCCCTCAGAAAAGAGAACGGAGTCTCACTATCAGCTTTGCCCTGCCTATGATGAAAATCATACCTTTGTCAACATGCCTTTAAAGGATGCAACCTTCATTCTTTTTTAAAGTTCCTAATTAATACCATTACCAAATATTCACCTACTTGGCAATGAAAAGCTTGTCTACAATCATAGGAATGTCATTAGCAGAACAACACATCCCTAACATTGAGCTGTGCAGTTTTCTTTATGTTGACACTAATGTCATATTCATCTTATTTGACATAAAACTCTTTTATTCATCAACAAATTAAACGTTTAAATTTAATCACTAAAGTACTATTAAGAAAAACACTTTGGTTTTACATTTTAGTGTAAAGGGCAGTGGTTCCCAGACAGTTGCGCATCTCCATTCAGATTTAGCAATTTTCTTGGCATACCCTACAGGTAGTCCCTTTTTTAATTACTTCACTAATGACTATACATTAGAAAAAGTTGCAAACAAAAAGGTTCTAATAAGGACAAACAATTTGAAGTCATGTTGTATGATCATTGGATGTAAACTGTGCGTGATAGCTTTCTGTGCTCACTGTACTCTGGTACATTTACAAACAACTGAAGTACTCCAGTGACATTTTTAACTATACGATCAAGAAATTAATTGCAAACTTTTGATCAATGTGTTTTAAGAACATTTGCTAGCTAAGAGATATATCAATGAATTTTCTCCCCATCCCACTCAGTCAGTTAGTAGCCCAACTTACCAATGCCCTGTCCTCCGTTATCAGCTCCTCTTCCTAAAACCCCTAGGATCCCCCACTCACTCACTTAGCAGCCCCTATTCTGGACTTGCTGCAAATAGGCACAACTCTCACCATTTTGCCATTGGCACTGGATGAGAGAGCTCGAGTACCAAAGACACTTCAGCCGGGAAACAGTGTGTTGGAAAAAAAAAATTCTCATTGTTAGAAATCCATTATACAACAACGTAGAAAGAATACCCCCAGAGACATCTGCTATTACCCCAGGAGCGCAGCTACTACTGCTGTAGGGGTAGCTCTCATCAATTAGAGTACTTAATGTGCAGAGTTAGAGGTAATTGAAGGAGTTTTGGAATGCCCACTTCTGCTTCATTCCAAAGGGACAGGGCCAATCACAAAACCTGGGAAGTTCCTAGAAACCTTGCACGTTGCAGCAATGTAAATGATTCTACCTCTTCAGTCTGCATATTCCATTTGGGAAATACCGTGTCCTCAGGTACAGGAGAGGGAAAATAGAACCTGGCCTTTTTCTAGGTAGATTAAAAAAATTCTTCATGACCATCTGTGAGGATATTATGAGAAAGTCTATTATCAGAGCAACGTCACGAACAATCATGTTACCTGAATGAAAAAAAGTTTTGGTTTCCCCACAAGGGTCTTGCACATATCCCCTCGGAAGAGAGAAGTGAGTCTCTTTATAGGCATTGCTCCGTCTGTACCATAAATCATGCCTTCATCACCGTGGCTTAAAAGGATACATGCAAAGCATGCACTGTTGGAGTGGTTTTCCTGAGAAACTAAAACCAGTCACAATATTCAAATACAAAACGGTGGCATTCCAAAGTAAATATATTCACTGAATTAAAAGATTATCCTGTGTCATTGCTCATATTGATGAGTACAGAATTAAATACTGACTGTCAAATTATCAAAAATTAAAATAGCAGATGTATTTACAAATCCTGGCCCTTCCCAACAACATATACCAGATGTGCCAAAAGAAGTATCAAAACTTTGTTATGATACCCACTTGTGCTTCTCATTTCATGAAGGACAATGTCCAGACCTCTGCCACCTTCTGTAGAAGCCATCATGGTGGTCATTTGCAGACGGTGACAGCATTGTAACCAGTGCCACATTCCCAAAATGTTTATTTTAAACCATAGCAGTAGGAGATATGAACAATTAGATATTTTAACTAAACGGCCACTCACCAAGTGACAGTACATGTCAACAGCTCCGCATCACAGCTGAACTCAATTCAACATACCTGCACTTTTCATAAAGGTGATCTGAATGGTGACCAATTTGCCCCCATCCTATACCAATTTTCAGTAACTGTGTTTGTATTCCAGCAGTGATAAATTAATTTATCAATATTTACAATGTTTCAGACGGAAGTATTTGACAGGCTAATTTCCTTTTGTTTGGGAAAAGTGCAGGGGCATAAAAATATGCAGTGCTGTCGTCAAATTGGACTCTTGATGTGTTTGTGAAAACATCTGCCATTTCACCATGCGAAGGGGCAGCTTAGTTTCTCTTCCATCATACGAGCACTAGTTTAAATGAGCCATGGTTATTTTTATTGAAGGCAAACACTGTCTACATAGAAAATTCAATCAATGAATCCAAAACTTCTTTTAGTTCTAGAAGTTATTGTAATAGCAATGTGGTAGTTTGGACTTGAGGCACTTAATGACTTAAAACCGAATTATAAAAATGGTAAACATCGTCTATTTAACTAAATTGTAATCTTTAACACTATTTGATTTAAGCATTAACTCACCAGTATGCAATATCTTCTCCATTTCAGAACATGTCTGATCGTTTAAAACAACAACGTTGAAACCCAAAGAGGTAAAACATGTCATCAGATTCCCAGCATCAATGTCAGTGCCATTACGTACATTCATTTCTGGAACAAACAATATAAGGCCAGAACAACTGTTATAGTCTGTTTCCATAGTTACTTCAGTCAGCAAAAAAGTACACCATTAAATTGAAAGCTTGTTGCCAGTCTGTGCCTGGCTTTACTAACTCTTGCCATTAAAGGTACTGTAGTTTGGAGAAACTTGCACAGCTTCAGAAAACAACTTTTAGAAATGGCCATAAGTCTGGAGACACACATGGCTAAATTGGATAGATCCTGAAAAGGGCATAGGGATTGCGATGCCAATTAATCTGTGTAATGAATGCAGCATGCCCACTGCTTGCTGTCTATTCATTTGAATGATCACTGCAAGCAGTCATTGTCGTAGAGTTACAGAGCACCGAAGCAGACACTTTGCTCCAACTTGTCTACGCTGACCAGATATCCTAAATAAATCTAGTTTCATTTGCAAGCATTTGCTAAACCCCTCCTTTTCAAGTACTCATCCAGATATCTTTTAAATGTAATTGTACCAGCCTCCCCCACTTCCACTGGCAGCTCGTTCCATTCACGCACCACCCTTTGTGTGAAAAAGTTGCCCCTCAGGTCCCTTTTAAATCTTTCCCTTCTCGCTTTAAACCTATGCTCTCTAGTTCTGGAGACCGCTACACCTTGCCTATTCACCCCATCCATGCCCCTCATGATTTTATAAACCTCCATAAAGTCAGCTCTCAGCTTCTGACGCTCCAGGGGAAAAAGCCTCCAGCCCATTCAGCTTCTCCCTATAGCTCAAATCTTCCAATTCTGGCAACATTCTTGTAAATGTTTTCCGAACCTTTTCAAGTTTCACAACATCCTTCCTATAGAAGGGAGACCAGAACTGAACGCTGTATTCTTAAAGTAGCTTCACCAATGCCCAGTACAGCTACAACATGACTTCTATACATTGGCCAATGAAAGTAAGCATACCAAACCACTTCTTCACCACCATGTCTACCTGCGACTCCACTTTCAAGGAAATATGCACCTGCACCTGTAGCACTCCCCAGGGCCCTACCATTAACTGATTAAGTCCTGCCCTGGTTTGACCGACCAAAATGTAAGACCTCACATTTATAGAAATTAAAATCCATCTGCCATTCCTGGGCCCATTTGCTCATTTGAGCAAGGTCCTGTTGTGCTCTGAGGAAACCTTCTTCACTGTCCGCTACACCTCGAATTTTCGTGTCATCCAGTCAGTTCCAGCTCATACATTGAATACATCAGCAGCAGGCCCCAAAATATTAACTTAGTGGAACCTGTTAAGGTTCTTCTGCACTGTTTAATCTTTCCTTTTTCCAAAAAAAAAACAATGCTTTGATACATATTAAGTGAGAAAGGAACAAATAATGTACCATGTGG
The DNA here is from genome assembly GCA_024137785.1 of Ginglymostoma cirratum. NCBI lineage: Eukaryota > Metazoa > Chordata > Chondrichthyes > Orectolobiformes > Ginglymostomatidae > Ginglymostoma > Ginglymostoma cirratum. The sequence goes on from JAHRHZ010000140.1 coordinate 20,910,357, forward strand.
AAACAAGCCTAAAAAGTTACTTAGAGCCAAATAACAATGGAAATAATTACTGTCATTGTTCAAAACCAGTCTATGCAGTTTGACAAGGGTGGCATAGTATCCACTAGATAGAGAGTCATGAAATTGACACCATACCTGTTTTATCATCAAAATTCTTGTTGTTGATAATAATGCATTTTCCTACTCTTTTGAAGTTCATATTATACAGGAATGTTGGTGCAACAACCCGGGTATGACAATCAGATATTTCAGGATTCTTTCCTCGTTCATCCGGTGTTTTCTTCCTGGGAAATGGAAACAGATCATTTGCCATACATATAATTTACTGCTATGACATTCAATAATGCTTGCAGATCCTCTTTAAGGCTAGCAGGCATGATTTGGCATCATGCATGAATGGCCTGTAGTCTGAAACCTGTTTATGATGTTTAGTTCTTGCTGAGGAACGTGCTTTCCTTGATTATTTCGTTCAAGATGAACTCTTATTTGGCAAGCGCTCTGCATTTGTATATCCAGAGGCAGACTGCAGTCATTTGGAATATTTGTCCGTAGATTCGCAGCCACTTGAATATTTCTTACGGGGAATCTCAGCTAATTACGATTGGGAGAATGCTGGAGGAATTAATTGACTCAATTACCATCCATTAAAAATAACTGCTTATTTAAATGATTAGGCTCGTAAAGCCTTCTTCTGATTTTTAATGTTTCTAGTTGAGGGAATTAAGTGCCATCTACAAGGTGCATTGTAAGAACTCACTAAAGCTTGCTCCTTCAACATTAGAAATCATGACCATCTAAGAAACAACGAAAGCAGATCTTTGGGAACACCTCTCTACAAGTTCCCCTCCAAGTCACACACCATCCTGATTGGAATTATACCATTGGTTTTCTCATTGTTGCTGAATCAAAATTCTGGAACTCCCTTCCTAACTGCAGTATGGATGTACCAGTGCCCTTCCACACTCCCCACACATCCCCATCCAATAGTGATTCAAGGAGGTAGAACACTGCCATTGTCTCAAGGGCATTAAGCAACGAGCAACCAGTGCCAGTCTTGCTGGTGACACCCACATACTTTGAATAAATAAAAAATGCCCTCTTACATATTTATGCTAACTTCAGAAGCAAGAATGCGGATTACAAGACTCAATCGTTAGACCCAAGAGTCCAGAGTTTAGAGTTTGATGGAAAGGGTCAGAAGAAGCACAGAACCAATGCTGCTTCATATGGCCTATGCTATCTCTATTATTACCACTGCCGTGTGCAGCTCCTGGAAGAAAGAAAATTAAGGAGAACAGATTTCTAATTTTATCAGCAACTCTAGAGAGTTTGCTATGACTATGTTTCATTTCAAATTTGAATAGTGAACTCATCTTAAGTTTGTCAAAGACCCCAAGGTTGGAGATTCAGGTGATGTTAGAAAATATCTTAAGGCACTTTTTGCTGAATGAGGAATCTTACACTGTTTTACAAAAGCTTAGTTCCCAAATATAATGCAGACTAAGTTATTCTGTTGCCAAGGGAACCTTTCTTCATTAAAAAGCGTGATTGCAAGTAAGTGAACATCAGGTGAAATCAGAGCTCAACTGGTGCTCAGCCTGGATACAATCCTTTAACTTCACTTTTCTCCTTTTGGTCATCCAGCTGTAGCCAACATGTAGATTGCTGCTACAAACTGGCAATTTAATCTTTTAATTGCTTTTGCTAACATAACTCAGAAACTTTTGACATTTAGCCACTGGTGCTAAGATCATAGGTTCTCAATAGCCAATTTAAGATGAGCAATTCAAGATCCAAAACTTTCTTTATTTTTGCATAATGCCATGAAGTGGTAGGAAATATTCACTGGATTTACAGGAATGCAAACTATCTGGGGCCTGGGAAAACAATGTAGCAATGTGCACCAAATAGGTGAAGAAGTTTTTTGGGGTGGAGTTCAGCTCTACCAGATCTCCTCCCTTTTCTAAAATTGTGAAATTCTACCTCTAGTGGAATTGGGCTTCCTGTGGTCACCCATGCTTTATGGTGACATCAGAAGAGGATGTGTAGTAGGATGTCACCTGCCAGAAATCTTGACAGTATCTTCACCACAAAGGTACACCTGCGTTATGCCCAGAATAAAACCTTGAGGAAAGGAGCTCAAACTTCTAGATTCTGAATTGTTTAATGGCCTTAAATTGAAGGGTATCTTTTTCTTAAGTTAAAACTATCCACAGTTCTTTTATCTGGAATTGCTTGCTTCGTAGATAGAATGACAAGAGGTCGCTGAGAATTAATTGGTATCCTGGAAGGAAGATGACCATACTAATTCGAGCAAGCCCTGCCATTTTTCCTCTCCATGCAAATGGTCCTAGCTTCAGGAATGGGGATGCAGTCAGGGTACAAAATTGACTGCTGCACAGACAACAGGAAAAGGAGCACCTTGGAAATTCATACCTAACAGCTCGAATAGTACAACAACGGACAGAGGAAGACTGAATTGTAATTCTTAACCACTACTGGATCTACAGAAGCAGAATCTGAGACAAGAAATAAGTATCAAGTGTTCTAGGTGGTACAAATATAAATTGCATATTTATGTTCAACAATTATGTTCCCAATGGCACAGCGGCTGAGTGGTTAGTACTGCTGCCTCACAGCGCCAGGGACCCGGGTTCGATTCCACCGTTGGGCGACTATGTGGAGTTTGCAAATTCTCCCCATGTCTGTGCGGGTTTCCTCCCACAATCCAAAAGATGTGCCCGAAACGTCAGCTTTCCTGCTCCTATGATGCTGCTTGGCCTGCTGTGTTCATCCAGCTCTACACTTTGTTACCTCAGGCTAGGTGGATTGGCCATGCTAAATTGCCCGTAGTGTTCAGGGATGTGTTGATTAGGTGGTTTATACGGGGATGGGGATGGGTCTGGATGGGGTGCTCCAAAGGTTGGTGTGGACTTGTTAGACCGAAAGGCCTGTTTCCACACTGTGGGGATTATATGAAAAAATAAAACACTTTCAGGTAATTTTTCTTACAATTTCTAACCCACAAGCTGGTTTAACATTACTTTTCACTAATTATAACACGTGCTTAAGTAGGTGCCGCATACATGTTAAAATCAAATTTTATTTTACCGTTAGTTGAGTATCAACTAGTGTGCAGTTCAGCATTTATCTAAAGCAACACATAGTCGGGATATCAGAATGAAACTACAGATTTATTCACTTTGTTTCATTTATTAATAATTTGCGTCACTTTCCACATACCTGAAGTAAAAAGATGATTTCAAAATATTGCCCTATCTGAATGTTTGGTTACCTCATCAGTCCAGATTGTAAGGATGTCAGGATCTCTGCTTGCAAGAGCCTGCACAATCACTATGTGTGCGCATGAAATTGTTACTAAATATTGGAGAAATGATTAACTAGACTGGGGTGCAAAAGACAAGTTCAAGACTTGGAAACATGGTTAACTGTCAGTCGAATAGTGATAAACTTCAAGAGTCTACAAACAAATCAGTGGATTTAGAATCATACAATTCCTACAGTGCGGATAGAAGCCATTAGGCCCATCAAGTCTGTTCTGATCCTCCAAACAGCATCCCAGTCTCCCAACCTGTCCCTATTACCCCACATTTACCATGGCTAATCTACCCAGCCTGCACAATCCTGGACACTATGGGGCAATTTAGCATGGCCAATCCACCTAATCTGCATGTCTTTGGATTTAGGCAGGCATCTGGTAGGTTAAGTTTAACGCAGAGAAATGTGAAGTGACATTTTGGTAGGAAGAACCACAAAAGATAATACGAGGTAAAGGATACAAAGCTAAAGGGATTGGAGGTACAGAGGAACTTGGGAGTGTGGCTGCGCAAATCATTATAGGAGGCAGGGCAGGTTGAAAAAAGGATTAATAAGGGCATATGGCATCCTGTGCTTTACAAATGGAGACATGAGCTACAAAGTAACAAGGCGAAGGTGAGCCTTCATAAAACAGTTTCAGCCCCATCTGAACTACCATGATCAAGTCTGGCCACCAACATTTAAGAAGAACGTGAAAGAATTGGAGATGGCAAAGAAAAGATTTACAAACATGTTCCTGGGATGGGGGACTTCAGTTGGCAAAGCTGGTCTGCTCTTCTTAAAAGAAGGCTTTTGAAAATCACAAGAACGCTGGAGCAGTAATTTGCTCCTACATTGTGATATAAAGAAAACATTTTCACCACTCAACAAATGGTTCGAAGCTGTCTGAGAGAGAGGTGGAAGCAGATTCAATCATGGTTTACAGGAGAAAATTGGATAATTATGTGAAGAGGAAATATTTGCAGGGTTATGCAGCTGTTCCGGTGAGGTGGTAGCACTGACACAATGGGTTGAATTGTCCTCTATAAAAGGTCTAGGATGATGTAAAGTAGAAGGCAATTTGCAAGACAGAGAAATAACATCAATACATCAGCAAGTAAATTCTAAACATTTACCAGACAAGTTAGCAACTTAAAAAAAATTATTACATAAATTGTATAACTCATCTATAGTCCTTGGATATTCTGGCAATCACAATACTGAAGACCATGAGAACCACAGAATCCCTCCAGTATGGTATGAGGCCACTTGGCTCATCGGGTCAGCACTGACCCTCCGAATAGCATCCCACCCCAATCCTTACCCTATCCCCATTTATCATAGCTAATGCACCAGGCCCACATACCTTTGGACTGTGGAAAGAAACTGGGGCACCCGGAGGAAACAGACACGGAGAATGTACAAACTCCACACAGACACCCAAGGCTGGAATCATGCCTGGGGCCATGGCACTGTGAGGCAGCAATGCTAACCACACAGCCACTGTGCCACCCATTGGCATTACTTTCTGGGAGAGATTACTTTTTGGCGTGAATGAAAAATAATGCTGTTATGTGTGTACCTTGTCTTTAAGAGTTCACATTTAAAGACTTAATGTGGTGTGCGAATGCAATGTTGTCACTCTGCTTGACAGTCAGTTTTCAGGCTGCTCATGCTCAGAAATTAACGGGTTACTGTCAATGTCTGCTTTGTAATCTATGAAGTGTTTTACTTTTCTAAAACTAGCCCACAGAGTTAATTGGTCTCTAACAAAGAATTGTTTGTTAGACCATTATCATCAGCATGACAAATACCATACTGAAGTTTCAGGTCGCTAACTGCCAGCAGTTATTGTTAAAAGTAAACTTTTATTCACCACATTTGAGACTCTGTTAAAAAGAAACTGATCCTTAATCAAAGTATATATTCTAGCCCATGTGTTTCTGGAGAATCAGACCTGTCAAATCTATGCTAAAAATTCTTTGGCACATGTGAACTTCCTGTTGACACGTGATTGAATACTACATTTTTGTCATGATATTGAAAGTACCTGTGTAAGTAGATAACAAGGTGTGGGGCTGGATGAACACAGCAGGCCAATCAGCATCATAGGAGCAGGAA
>JAHRHZ010000140.1:20944782-20962570 GCA_024137785.1 Ginglymostoma cirratum
AGTAAATAAACACTCAAGTAATTTTATGCACCTTAAGTAGTTTATGATTGGAAAATGCAATGAATGAATTGACCCTCATTCTATTTCTTGTGTAGCTCAAGTACAAAGAAGCTTACCATAGTCAAGTGAAAGGCCATTATGAAGGAGTCGGTATGGACAGCCGCACACTGCATTGTATGAAGGTTGGAAGCTTAACAAGTGATGTAAGTAGAAATGAAAGTATTAAAGGTACAAACTGATTTTTAAATTCACTATTGTGATGCTTTTGTCAAGTAATGATCTTTGATTCAAGTAGGGCCAATCGAATTTGTGATCTTCTAGTTGTAACATTCTAAGCCCTACAGTATATAACTGATCAGAGCTATAAAACATTTCAAGAGATTAATTTTGTGTATCAAGAGATACTCATTTTGATGTTGACTTGTGCTGCTAATTAGACGACGAACTAACTCAGAAGTGAATTATGGTCTGTAGCACTCATGGCAAGCTGGCATTTGTGTAATAGTCCCTTTTTTAAATACAATCAAAATCCATTCACTGTAGCAAATGCAAGTCCAAGTATTGCATCATTGCTGCTAATTTGCTAGATGGTATGGATTAATCGTTGTTAGCAGCTATCTATGTAGTTGATCAGAATAAGCTGCATGTGTATTATGCTAGAACCTATTTCTTGCTATGTTAAAAAGGGTATTCAATCTGCAGAGATCACCTTTCTAGCCACAGATGCATACATATCTTTCAATAACAGTTTTGGCCTACACTCCTTACCTCAACTTAATGGTTACCTTACCAAACAATAATGCAACTAATTGGCATGAATCTTTATCTATTTAACTGATTAGATTATGTCAGACTGAAGGTGTTACGCTTAATTTTGTAATGTATGCGTCACACTTGCGCTTGGATGGTTCAAATTTAATCTTCTAGAAGGGAGACAAATCCAAACAGCTCACCAAAATTGTACCAGCTACATAAAGAAATATCCAATAATAAACAACTGGTTGGATATAAAAACCGTCCATTCTGAAAGATGCAGAAAAAAAGTATCTGTACCAAGGGAATTCAATTTTTTTTAGCCTGCGAACTGAATGCAGGCTGAAAAAGATGTAAAGGCATGAGCAATCTCCAAAAATGTTTCAATTTACTGAAAAATTACCCTTCTGAGGATTCTGTTTGTAGGTTTGTTTATGAATTTTGAGGTATCTGGGCTTGTGATTGGCTCAGAGACTATTGTCTAGACTCCTAAGTAATTAATTTCCGGCATGCTCATGTGGAGCTGAATGTTAATCTGTACACTAGCAATCCTCAGCTATAAATGTTCCACCTGCTCTGAAGCATCTCAATGAGGCTCAAGTCCAATCCTGTTACCATCTCTCACATCACATTGCCAACTTATTTACAATATTACCACGTCATCACAGTGATTAACAATTAATGACAACAATAGAGCTGCCACAAAATACTCAAAATAAACACTATTTTTCTTTAGAAATATTTGTAATGGACTGACAGATTTTGTATTTGCACTTCAGCAATATTTCTCTTCTACTTAGTGAAACAATGTATGTGAAAAGTTTTACATTTGCAGGTTTTGTCAGGGCTTCCCATGTCTATGCGAACGTGTAATTTAGAATCGATAGAGATAGTATATTGACAATTGCTCCCGTGTTAATCTGAGATGTGAATAGTCACCAATTTTATGAAGATGGATCATTTGAATCATTGCAAACACTTCAGACAGTATGTTAATGTTATCAATCTCAATGTCAATGTAAAACATGTATTCACCACTCCCTGTCTCATCCCATACATAAGCAGATTCAGGTTTGTCGATCATGTATTGTAGCTTGAAGATACTCCTTGTTTTGTGGTCTGTTTGGATTGGTATATGGCCCTTTGGAGCTGTATTAGATTTTGCTTAAATGCATTGCCTCTGTCAATGGCTTTTTCTGCCATATACCTTGTAAAAATGATTGAAGGCTGAGCATTTTCTTTGTATGTGCAATCCACAGATCTTGCTATGTTTGGATGATCTAATCATTATGTCCACTGTTGAGTTTGTGTATAGGACTTGGGTAAGCTTAGTTGCAAGGAGCATTTCATAATTACACCAGTCCTGCAAGTATTTGATGCTAAAAATCTTCAGGTTGTCTAGCAAATAGTTTTGGAGAGCTTCAATCACTTACTCAACAATTCATTTCAATCACTGTCCATCCAAACAAAAAGCACTTTCTTTGCATCTGCTCACACAGTCTATTCAATTAATAGGCTCTGTCTAAATGTCATGAATCCCAGTTAATTACAGAAGTTTAATGTTACTTCGAGTTGGTTTTCTAGTATGGTTCATGTCTTTTGGGGATCTTTTTAGCTTCTGGGCTAATAATCATGATGTGTTATGTCTGCATCGACCTTCATTCCCAATTGCCAAGCAAATCTTCATGGCTTGTTTTACTGCAGTGGACACATGGAAATCTCAAATGCATAGTTGTAAACACTGTTCAAGCAATTAAATTCTGTTAGGAGGTCTGATATGTCCCAACTTGAACTAGGGATTTTGTGACATTCTAACAATGTGCCTTCGATCTTCCCTTGCTATCACACTGTAATCACTTACTTTCCTCAAGACTATGATTGTTCCGTCTTTCTGCTGTTTGTGTTACTTCATAAGAGTTGATTATTTCGATTATATCTTGACCGAACTTCTTGGCAATACCTCCGAATCAGGGTGCACTCCATATCTTCTGTTCTGTGCTTTCCTGATTAATTGAAATCTCTTCTCAGAATCTTTTGTTATGACGATTGAAAATGCTTTCACTTCTGAGTTAGATTACTGCTTGATCAACTATAGCTCTCGATAATGTGTCTGTGTTGATCTGCGTTTTACCTGTGATGTATGTAGTTGTGTAATGATAACATATTCCTCTGATTCTGAAATGTTGTATACATAAAGGCACCAACTTTCAGTATGTCTCTAATTGGGAGTCTTCTGAATTCTCTGTGTATTTTTTGTAATGACACAAGTATGTTGTTAGAATGGTCTTACCACCACTGCCACTATTGTTTATCATTTGGTTCCAGTTTGAATAATCTTTGGATTTTTAAAAATTCAATTCACGGGATGTGGGTGTTTCTGGCAGGGCTAATATTTATTGCCTGTCCCTGGTTGCCTTTGAGAAGATGGCGTGCTGTCTTCTTGACTGACAAAGTCCATTGGGTGTAGGTTGACCCACTGTGTGTTGGGGAGAGTGTTCTGGAATTTTAACCCAGTGATAGTGAAGGGATGGTGATATATTTTCAAGTCAGGATGGTGATTTTGGAGGGGAACTTGCAGGTGGTACTGCTCCCATGAATTGGTTGATATTGTCCTTCTAGATGATGGTGATTGTAAGTTTGGAAAATGCTGTTTTAGGAGCCTTGGTGAATTTCTACAGTGCATTTGTAAGTGTTACACATTGCATGTCAGTGGTAGAGGCAGTGAATGTTTGTGGATGTGGTGCCAATCAAGCAGGCTGCTTTGCCCTAGATGGTGCCAAATTTCTTGAGTATTGGAGCTGCACTTATCCAGCTGAGTATTCCATCACAGTCTTGACTTATGGTGGGTAGGCTTTTGGGAGTCAGGAGGTGAGTAACTCACTGCAGGACTCCTGTTGTTTAGCTTGTGGCCTATGCTATTGGGAAGATTTCCTGTCATCTATGAATGACAAAGGTCTGGTTCCAAAGGTTTCTTCAAAACTTCCTATTTGCATTATTTTACATTCTCGTGCTCTCTCTCTCCCGCACTCTCTCTCAGAGGTTGCTCCTTCTCTCTCCTCAGATTCTTACTCATGTCTGTTCCTTCATCACCATCTCATTACTTTACAAGGATGACATCCTGGAACGGTATATTAGCATTTACAAAGCTTGACTCTGGCTGCTGTGTTAGAACTAGCATTGGTGCAATAGATTCCTTCAATGTCATCACAGGCCCAGGAGAATGATAAGGCTGCAAACTCTCCCCATTCCTTTTCTTCTTGGCGATCAAATTCAGAACAAGGAAGGTGATGGTGGGTTCAGACTTGACTTTGGCATCCTGCAGCAGCAGTATCACTGGCTGGCAGTCCTGGATTTTGTAGATGCCATCATTTGCTGGCCAAAGAATTTTGCATCCTCCAAAATGTGATGGCCAGTCTTGAGTAGCAGTGACAAGGTTAGTCTGGGGTCAGCTATGAGAAGACCAAGACAATGATGATAGGATGGCAACAAAGCCTCCCGTCCCTATTATGCAATTGAACATCTGGCACTTTCTTTATCTAGGAAGCATCAGCTGTAAGGAGAGTGCTGTAGAAATTGATATCTATCTAAGAATTAGCAAAGCAGCATCAATCATCCAGTGGTTTTATATGTTCTGGCATTGAACACTGCCAACATAGCTATGAAGCTGTGACTCTATATATCTAGTGTAACACCAATCACAATCTATGCCATTAAGACACTAATGAGCTAAATAGTTGTTTTCTGTGACGTAAATACTCCCTAATAGTTCAATTTGCCTGTTGTCAATTCATCTCAAACTGACTTTAGCAAGGTACAACAACTTGAGACCTTAAAGGGATGCATCAAGTTACACACAGAAAAATAAAACATTGTACCTTCCCTGGTATATTGCTTCTATCCTTATCAAGTAGCTTGTCCTCTGACTTAACATGGGCAGTAAGACTGAATGTCCAATAATGGATATATTCAAAGCCATTTTACATGCGAACCTCCCACTGTGTAAAAAAAATTTGCCCCCCATGTCTTTTTAAAACCTCTCCTCTCACCTTGAAAATGTGTCTCCTAGTCTTGAAATCCCCAATTCTAAGGAGAAGACAACTACCATTAATTCTATCTATACCTCTCATTATTTTATAAACTTCTATCAGGATGCCAGTCAACCTCCTACGCTCCAGTGGAAAAAAGTCCCAGCCTATCCAACCTTTCTTTATAACTCAAACCTTCCATACCTGGCAACATATCTCAAGATTTATGTGAATTGTACAATTTCCAATTCAGTTTCACAGTAAAAGAAAATTTTAAAATACTGTCAGCAATGACCATGACCAGCATTTCTTTGTTTAGTGTGAACAGCTTCTCAAACCCCCAGCCATGATGTTCGCCACTCTTCGCTACCTCCCCAAACACGCCATCTCCAACAGACTCCACCTCCCTCCACTATCATCAGAGAATGTGTGTTGCCCTCAATTAACTCCCCACCCCCATCACAGATGTTGTTGACCCCCTCCCTCAACACCCACAACAGTGATAAGCGACTCCCTCAGCCTTGACAACATTGAACCTCCCTCCCTTACTCCTTACTGCCTCACCCTACAAAAACACCCCCACCCACCTCTCCTTCTTCCCCACTCAATGGCAGCTCTTCTGGCACTAGCTGGACAGGAGCCATAGATTTTCGAAGGTGAGTGGGGGAGGCGATCTGAGAATGCTGGCGAATGGGGTGACCCCTGTCCATGGTTTGTGTTAGGGAGGCAAGTGTGCTGGTGTTAAAGGGTGATCATTGTTCATTGGGTAGGGTTGGGGAGGAGTGAGCACAGTCTGTGGTTTGGAAGTGAGGAGAATGATTAGCACTGTCAGTGGTTATGGGCTGCAGGGCTTCTGTGGCTCAGGGCTGAGGGAGGTGGAAGATGAACATTGTCTAAGGTTTGGACAAGGGGTGGAAGCTATCTGTGGTTTGGTGGGGAAGGGCTGATAACTGCTATCTGGGTATTCAGAGGGGAGTTTGTGAACATTATAGAGTGTGGAAGGTGGACATAAAAGTCACAGGGATTGTACATTGCTGGAGTGCTTTGATAAGTACTGATTTACTTAGAGTTAAATTGCTTAGCAGGCTTTAAACCTGCTTTTAAAAGCCCTAAATAAATCGGTCTAAAAACCAGGTTATGTATTTGGCAAATGGCCCAAATCTTCATGGTTTCGGTTAATCATGGAATAATCAAGGCAGAATTACACCAGCAATCAGAACTTCAGACTTCCTGCATAACTACTTGTGTAAGCTTGTGTGGGTCCCATAGTCTATCCATGATGTAAATCAAGTCAGACGCCTCTCCCAAATTTGGAACATTTGGGCCAATAATTTATTCCCCTCATTTTAAACCCTTGCCTTTGGCACATGTAATTTAAAGTACTTTTCATGCAGTTCAAATAAATGCAACATTTTAATACAATTTCTCAACTTTGTAATCTACTTTAAACTTGTAATCCACTGTCGAAGCATGAATCAATTTGGTTTTTTTATTTTAAATTATTACATATATATACTTTTTGTGATTTTTAATTGTTTTTCCATTTTTGTAAATCACAAGTCATGTCAGAGAATGTCGCCTTCATTTTGATTTTCACCTTTATTTCTCTTGACCAAAAAAAAATCTATCAAAAGAAGGGTTCTACTCAATTGTATTCGAATAGAAATGGTCCACAAAATGTAGTTGCCATTAGATGTTACAGTGCAGTCCAGTATATGCTGCTCAAAGGCTTGTGTTTGTGGCTAATGGTGGACAAACTGTTTAAACTGTGCATTACATTTCCACTTGCTTGCAGACTTTCCCTTGACTTTTGCACTGGATGGTGCAAATATTTAAATATCTATTTCTAGAGGGGATTTGTGATCTGTGAGAGCAAATTATATCTCTTTATCCAGTCGTATTCAAATCTGTATGAGGCGCCCGGAAGTGCAAGTTGGAACATTTAATTCAATGCTCAATAATGTAAAGGAAACAAAATAAAGGGCGAAAGAAAGACAGGGTTATGTGAGAAATGAAATAAAATATTAAAGAAAGAAACCTTTCTTCATTTTTTTAAAATGTCCAACACTAATTTTTGAAGGAAAGCAACTCTACACTTGTAAGGTTGATTTTGTTGTGAGCAAGGACATTTGGCAGTAATTAAGATTTATCATGCTGTTTAAAATGAGCTTACGCTAGAATAGAGGTGCTGTAAACTTTTTTCTGACAGGTTGCTATCTAAATATTAAGCACCTCAGATTGCATGTAGTTCCATGCATGTGAATGCCCAGTTTCTCATTGAGAATGTAATAGCAGAGCTCTTGGAGGACCAGGGCACTTCATACACTAAATCCCTGATTTCTGTTTCTGGCCAGCTTGTGCATATATGGTTGCCAGCAGTTACTGTTTAATTTCTTCTTTAATAATGGCGAGAACCGATAACTGAAGTAAGTGTAACATAATCACATAATAGGTGCATCATTTCAGGAAAAAATTTTTAATCTTACCTGTTCCTTTTCCACATTGCTTTTGTCATTCCTCCTCTGTACATGTCGACCTGTCGACTTAGTCCAGATCGCGAGCATCACAGCCCTTCATATGTACTTCATGACCCATTCTGCTCAAGCAATGACCTGGCTCAAGCAACTACTTCAACATTATATATTCTAAGTCTTGATTAAAAATAAAAATGCACAGTCACAATATACTGTGAGAGTGTGAATGCGACAAAACCAAACCATTGCATTACAACTCCCAAAAATTATCATGTTATCCTATAATTCTCAAGTTCCCCTCTTTTTCTCCTGTATTAGCTCCAACTCCCAACTTTACCACTCCCTCCCAATCTCAGTTATACCCTCTCATGTTCAAGCCTGCAATCCTCAAGTACTTTTTCAGTTTGATAAGTTCATTACACTTAGGACTGAGAGCCCACACTCTAATTATTATTGTTTGTATATTTTTATTTCAAACAATTGTTTAATTGTTCAGGGTCAGGCAGGTTGATTAGCAGTCATTAATGGTTAAAAGGATACTTCCTCATTAATGATCAGAATTAATTTTCCATGAAGAATTTAATGGGTAATTAATAGCAAATACAGTACTTTCATGAAGTTAACAGGGAGATAATGTACAAAATTGTTGTTTTCATAAAGTCTAGCACGGTGGAAATTGTTCAGCAATCTGGGGCAATTTGCAATTCGTGGATGTTTCTTCTTGCCATAAATTACTACTAATCTGTGTAACTAGTAATGGTGGCTGACATTCTTTTCTGCAAATTTTAAGTTTATAATTTTAATTTTAAGTGCAGCAAGTGCACAATACTGGCAAGAATGTGACAGTTTTAGAGATACACACCAAAGCACAAATTTCCCAGTCCCACAGATCTGAGATGGATTCAGATTGGATCCCAGTTTAGTACAATTCCCAATGGAATTATCGGGTGGTGTTTAATGGAGGTGGTCCTGGAAAGCTGGTGAGTGCCTCAGTGTCACCACCCTCAGGAAAGGCCTACTGTAACTGGACAGTGGCAGGCCTTCCTTGGATCAAGGACCCTGGAGGTCAGAGGTCCCACCTCCCACGAGCTGCCAGCCAATCAGTGAACATTTGAACAGCAGCACCACTCAAGGCAGCAGTAGTTTCCGCTTGTACAACCTCTGCCTGCGGCCCAGTATCATTGTTGGATGCAGTTGAATGATCGTGAGAGGAGGGTGTTTCGAGGAGTAAGGAGGAGAGGAGGTGATCGGCCGCAAGGGAGGCAGGGGTGGCTGTCAGGGGTCTCCACCTTCCTGATTCCGGGTCCCTCAATGGTGTACTAAGCCTCTTTGAACGTAGAAATCTTGGCCATTCTGGGAGTCCACGAGCAACTCCACTTGGAGAGCCTGCCATGTTGTGCACATGGTGAGTCCCACATGCATGGCTGCGTTCATAATCAGTGGTGGCATATTGAGGCCCTTTTATGGGTGTTAATTGCCGACTTTTTTTTCTTTTTCTTTTATTGACACGTGGACTGAAATATAGTGAAAAGCTTTGTTTATAAGTAATACAGGCAGATCACAGCAAGAAAAAGATGGACAGATCAAAAAGACTTAGAGGCATACAGATTACATTGCAGGTTACATTATTTGAGGCTACAGCCCCTTCAACACTCTGATAACGGCCGGAAAAATGCAGTTCCTGAACCCGCTTGTGTGTGTGTTCAGGCTTCTGTATATTCTGCCTGTCGGAAGAGGTTGTAGGAGGTTATTACCAGGGTGTGATGGGTCTTTGATGATGTTGTCCACCTTTCCACGGCAGCGAGCCGTGAAAATAGGTTGCCTTCCATGATGGTCTGGGCTCTGCACACCACCTTCTGTAGTTTCTTATGGTCCTGCGCAGAGCAGTTGCCATACCAGGCTGTAATGCACCCAGACAGTATGCTTTCAATGGTGCATTCGTAGAAGTTGGTGAGGGACCTTGTGGAGATGCCAAATTTCCTGAGCCGCCCGAGGAAGAAGAGGCGTTGTTGTGTTTTCTTGACCGTATTGGCGGAAGGTTGTTCACTAGCCTTCCTGCCATGGTGTTAATTGGATGGATGCACGTCAGTGCAGTGTCCCAACATGCCACCCTCCTGCCTGATTAAATGCCAGCTGCCATGGCGAAGGCATTAAAATCCCCTCATTCAATTAAATATAATGGTTTCCACCAGTCGCAAGTTTGGATGAGTTTTTAAAGCATAGTGGGAAAATCAAAGAAATCAAAAAAATCACCCATAGGCAATTTCCTGCATTTTGTTGTGGCTGATTAGGGACGGGGTGTGTGTCTCTCCTCGGCTAGGAGAATTACTAAGGAGAGAGTACAAAGACACAAAACAGGGAAGTGTTACTTCAGAAATTTGCTTTAAGTCATAAAAAGCTTTATGCTAATCTTGGGTATAATTTATTAGAAAGGGAATGAAGTGGTTTAAGTTTTGCTAGAATGGACATGTTGAGGTGTATCTATTTAGTTAGACATATGCACGGTTAAGGTTTCACAATTTGCTTACAAAGTTGTTGGAAGTGTGAGCTGATAATGGTACAGAGAGGACAAAAGGTCATCTAGGACAGTGCAAGCAGTGCATTTCCTTACCCACTGAGATGGAAACATTTGAGAAGTATTTTGTTTTTTAATCAACATGTTTGGATGTGTAATGATACTTGGTTGTGGCCGTCAGATCCTGCGGTAGGGCTTGAACTCAAATCTACCGGCCCTGATGTAGAGACATGACCAGTGCACCACAGGACCCTGTTTTGTTGGGATTATGTCCTGTTGAATTGATAACATTTGATGTTCAGGTGACTTGAGTGGCATTACACAGCTGTGGCATAGCCTGGGCCTTAGTGACATGCAATTTGAGAATAAACAGTGGTTCACTTGACTGAAACCAGTAAAGGTACAAACAGCCTAGTGTTTCACTGAGTGTATATTCATATGCATGGACAGTCAAGCTCATTCCCCAGATAGACAGCTGGGTCAGAAGGTCAATACACTTTATAGTTTTGAAATGTTGTTCCAGTAATTTTACCTGTTGACTCTGTAAGAATTTAACTTTACCTTCAAAACACTGACTTTGTAATATTTCCTTTATTTTAGAGGAAGTATAAAGCAGATTTGGAGGGGGACGAAATGCTTTGCTTTTATGCAGCTGACCAGGCACCTACGTATGAGACACTGAAGAAACTTGTCCCACTGAAAGACGTAAGACATTCGAATAATTCTTCCTCTGGATCCTACTTTTCATTAGACACTGTTTCTGTTAGGGCCTAGTTCAAACTGCCACCTTCTACCTCCCCAAGATGGCTGCTCCCCATGAGGTGAAATTAGACAGCTATTTTCTTCAGACCACATCAACCAGAAAAACCATTGCTACTTGACAAACTCAGGAATTAACCTGGGACTTTCTAGTCTGTATGGTACAGTGCTGCACCCTGAATTGCAACAATGTATAAACTGTTGGGTATGATTTTTAATAGGATTGTAATTATTTAAATAATTACAAACATACTTAATATTTAAATGAGTATAAAGCTGTTTAAACAGATCCCAGAGTAAATGAAGAGGCAAAACGCATTTAAGAAAAATCTTTTATCCGCCTGTTCAGTGCAGTACAGGTAGTCCTGCCATAACACGTTTCATTAACACGAATTGGCTGTAACACGATTGATGAATACTGGACACTGTTTAGATAATGCAAACTTTCTGTTGTACAGGTACAGGGAAATCGCTATAGAAAATTGCTATAACGCACTATAGAAAATCACTGTAACACAATTTTCTATGGTGATTTTCTATAGCGCGAGGTCACATAAGAATGTGACTATCGTGTTGTAGGAAAACTATCTGTATGGGAGTGCCTTGCCTTTCTGATGAGATGTTAAACTGTGCCCTTTATGTCTAGTCAAATGATGTAATCGATCCCATGCCATTTTTCAAAGATTAAGGGACTTCTTCTTCAGTCCCCTGGCCAACATCTAAACAGATGACAGAAATTGTTGGAGAAACTCAGCACATCTGGCAGCATCTGTGGAGAGAAAGCAAACTTAATGTTTTGAGTCCAGTGATGCTTCTTCAGAGCTCCAGTTCTGTTTTTGTTTCAGATCTTCAGAATTAGCAGTTTTTGTTTGTTTTCTAAACAGATTATCTGGTCAGGTAATGTTTGAGGGAGCTTGCTGTGTACCAATTGGCTGTGTTACGACAATGATGACTCTTCAGAAATTTTGTTTTGGCTGTTCAGTATTTTGGGACATCCAGTAGATGTGAAAGCTATGGCATAGGTGCAATCTTTTTCTTTTTATGGGGGTCTGTGACAAAGATACTATTGTTGAAACTTTTTTTTAGAGAAATAAACTTGCTGACTAATTTGAGTTTTTCCCCTTTAACCAATAGGATACTTTGGATTAGCATGCCTTGTATTTGTGATGAATATGAATCTACAAATGTAACAAAGCCACAGGAATGAGAGTTGGAGGGGATCTGTGTGAGTGTGGTTAACATAGCGAGTGGTATGCAGTTGAGATGTGATCTATTTTTAGCTGCTGACAATATTTTTTAAACAGAATGGGTGATCTATTACAAAGTCACTTCGTTAATTTACCTTTAGAACAGCCTGTGGTTTAGCCAATGTTCTGTGGTGTTTATGTTGGGGAATGGGGGAAAACAGGCACCCCATTTAGTCAAATAAAATGTTGACATTTAAAATCAGTAATAATTAATGTGTGCTTCCTTCACTCTTAACTAATGTGAGACTGCGAATGCGCATGGTTAACAGTTTCTGAAAATTTCAGTGGATCTTGGGACTTCTCTTTGATTCGGTATCAAAAGTTTTCTTTGCATATGGCCAGGCAAGTTGTTAAAGCTGTAAAAATCTAAGATGTTATGTTTCACAAACAAGAGCATAACACACAGAATCAGAGGTATTGTTAAAATTAATGCAAAGTATTTGCTAGATGACAGATGTAAAGTTTTTAGAACTTAAAATAGGCCACTACCACCTCCTATACCCCTGTCCCCACAAATCCACCTAGTCTTACAAAGGATGTTAAGACCATGGAACTGCTGAAGGGCAGTCTCACTCATATGATAGCAGCCAAGATTGGTTTTAGTTGGGAGGAGACATGAAGAAACATTTTCTTTCATTGGAACAGCAAGTTTAAGAGGAAATCATAACAATGGCAAGAATTGAGCTGTTCAGACAGAGTGGATTCAGTAAA
This sequence comes from Ginglymostoma cirratum, assembly GCA_024137785.1. Taxonomy (NCBI): domain Eukaryota; kingdom Metazoa; phylum Chordata; class Chondrichthyes; order Orectolobiformes; family Ginglymostomatidae; genus Ginglymostoma; species Ginglymostoma cirratum. The sequence goes on from JAHRHZ010000140.1 coordinate 20,957,267, forward strand.
ATTTCTCCCACTGGAAAGTCCATCCATAATTGAAGAATAAATTTTAAAAATCATCTCCAAAAGACTGAGGAGATTAGGAGGTTTTTTTTCTCTTCCGGAGCGTCGTTAGGATGTAAAAGCCTATCAGCAACAGTGGTGGAAACTAAATAGACATCAAAAGAGAAAAGGATAAATATCTGACAAAGGTAACTGTAAAGAACGGTGAATTGCGCTAAATAGGCAACTGAGTCACATGGCTGCCGTAGGTGTGATGAGCCAAATGGCCTGTGATATGATGCCATCGTTCTGTCATGACTTGGAGATTGTTTGGTTATGGAGTACTTCCATTAATTTTTTTTGATATTTATGTCTGGCGTCCATTGTCACAGTTTGAAATGACTCATTTTTATATATTATTTTACCTGTCCTTTTAGATGTACTACAGACAACAAGTGGATAAGTTGAAGTATGCATCAGTAACAGACACGCCTGAGATAGTACAAGCAAGAATTAATGCACAGCAGCTAAGCAATGTAAGTCTCGAAAGTACCAAAATTAATATCAGGAAATGGGAAAGCATGCATTACCTAGGGTGGTACTGCCAAAAATGTGAATGAGTGATTGTTTTAAAATCGTTCCTTTTTTTTAATCTGAAACTAACTAAACTAAAGATATTTTAAAAGAGATATTGCAAAGGCACTCTTTAAGCACAGATTGATTTTCATTTCTGGCAAAGATTTTTGGCAGGTAAAATGCACAAAGAGAAAGGTTAGAATTAGAATCCCTACAGTGTGGAAACAGGCCCTTCGGCCCAACAAGTCCACACCAACCCTCACAGCATCCCACCCAGACCTATCCCCCTAATCTACAAATCCCTGAACACTATGGACAATTTAGCATGTCCAATCCACCTAGCCTGCGTATCTTTGGACTGTGTGAGGAAACCGGAGCACCCGGAAGAAACCCACGCAGACACGGGGAGAATGTGCAAACTCCGCACAGACAGTCACCTGGGGCTGGAATCGAACCCAGGACCCTGGCGCTGTGAGGCTGCAGTGCTAACCGCTGAGCCACCATTACCGCCACTATTTCTCAATTCAGTGGATATATTTAGTCTATTGTATTCTGTATGCGGTTTAGTTAACACAGTTTTAGTTTATTCACATGGCGGGTGTGGGCGTTAATCGCTGGGCCTGCGTTTCTTGCCCATCCCTCGTTGCCCTTGAGAAGGTGGTGGTGAGCTGTCTTCTTAAACTGCTGCAGTCCATGTGCTGCAGGTTGACCACAATGCTTTTAGGGAGGGAATGCCAGGATTTTGACCCAACGACAGTGAAAGAACAGCAGTTTATTTCCGAGTTGAGATGGTGATTGGCTTGCAGGCGAATCTGTAGATGATGGTGTTCCCATGCATTGGCTGCCTTTGCCCTTCGAAGATGGAAGGGGTTGTGGGTTTGCAAGGTACTGCGTAAGGATCTTTGTGCAGCATACTTTGTAGATAGTACACACTGCTGCTACTAAACATTGTTATAAAGGGAGTGGGTACTTGTGCGGTGCCAATCAAGCAGGAGCTGCTTTGTCCGGGATGGTGTCAAGCTTGTTGAGTGTTGTTGGAGCTGCACCCATCCAGGAAAGTGGGGAATATTCACGGTCACGCTCCTGGCTCGTACCTTGTAGACAGTGAACAGACTTAGTTATTCATTGCAGTATTCCTAGCTTCTGATCTGTTCTAGTGGGCATTGTATTTTATGGCGAGTCCTGTTAACTTTCTGGTCAATGATGTCCCCAAGGATGTTAGTGGTGGGGGATTTAGTGATGGTAATGCCATTGAATGTCCAGGGGCAGTGGTTAGATTGTCTGTCTGTTTATTGGAGTTAGTCATCGCTTAGCATTTGTGTGGAGCGAATGTTATGTGCCACTTGTCAGCTCAAGCCTGGTTATTGTCTTGTTGCATGTTTCAGTATCTGAAGAGTCACAAATGATGCTGAACATTGTGTAATCATTGGCGAATGTCTCCACGTCTGACCTTTGCTAAACCTTTGCCTCTGTTTGTTCCTTATAGTTGAATTATCGGGCACAATATGAAAAGACCAAAACCCAATACACATTGCCTCTTGAAGTTCCTCATCTGCTTAAGGCCAAGGCTAATGCTGACCTGTACAGTGATGTGAGTAACAAAACCTAATATCAACGTTGGAGCTTGGTATTTGATTGCAAGGAGACTTTTATTTTGAACATTAATTTGATTGTTATTATCTTTCACTTTCAAAAGTGTTACGATCACAAAAAGTATTTAAGATCCATATTCCCCTCAACATCTTGAGGAGGTGAATTTAATGCACTAAAACTCTAACATAAGGTGAGGTTTAATGCTGGTAATGGGTATCACCCAGCATTTGGAAGGCTGGTGGGAATGCTGTGTTCTTTTCCTTCAGGAGGATGAGTGCTATTTTCAAGCAGTCAGGTACATAACCTGCACAGCAACAGCCTTCAGTTGAATGAAGCACTGAGAATGGCAGAAATCCCATCCTGCCAGACCTGGCAGGTCTCCCATACCAGCATCACTATTAGGAGCGTTGGGCGTACAGGAAGGGTCATTGTTGGATCCTGGAAAGAGGAGAGTGTAAGACTGGGAGAGGACCTCCAACGGACTGAAGCAAGGTCAGGGGATTTCTGGAGGATTGCCCTCTCAGTGTTGGGTTCTTTGAATGGTCATGAAGAGCTTAAGAAAGAAGGAGATCTCCCTTCGCACACCTACACAGCTAGCTGCAAGCAAACCTGACAGGGCTAGTGTGGTTTGGGAATCCCCTGCTGTCACTGGTCAAACACTGGTAGTGGTATGATGAGGCGTCACTCAGCCTCTGGGCAGGAAAACCACTCTTCACCTCTCTCGCACAGATTTATACCCTGTGAACATGGCTCAGTGGATGACTGTTTTGTTGGCTGAGCCACACTTACAATGCTAATGATGACGACTCATCCAAACTAGTCTGGAATGGAATACCAGCTGCCTTTATAATTTGGGCTGGGGTAGGAAAGCGGTGCCATTCACAGACCAGTGGAAACAGACCTCTTCAACTTTTATTTTCCATTTTATTTCCTTTGAAGCTTGGACCTCCTTACATAGGCTGCATCAATGGGTACCTTGTTTTCCCGAGATCCTCCTTATGTCCTTCCACATTGACATTTATTTCTGGAAGAACTGCCACATGTGTGATGTACAATTTTTTAATGTGCACTATTGATTTTTCAGCTGTTTTTGCAGGTCTGTAATTTTCTTCAGCATTGTTTTGAGCTAAAACCAATGTTTCTGTAGCTGCTGCTGTTGAGCCTGATGTGTTTAATATGCATGTTATGTCAATTCTTATAAATGAGAAATTTTTATATTGGAATAATGACACAGAATATATAGTTCATCCTATTTCCTTTCTTTCTCCTCTAGCTCTCCATTCTTATGTGTGAATTGAGCAGAAGTATACCCTAAATAATTCTTCATCTCACAGGCAGTATTCAAGTCTGGATTAATCCTGAGCTCTTAGTTCAGCCTTTTCCTCTTGAATTTTCAGCTGTCTGTTCACAGCAGAGAGCTGAGATTTTAGCTCCACTTCTTCAGAAGAAAGTGGTATTTCATTTTTTTTTCCCCTGATCAGTTCTATGAGCATTTCTTGAATAGTTTGCTGCAATTTCTGTTGTCTCTGATGTTTTAATGATTCCATGTGTTGTGACTAGTGCAGGTCATATCATGCTGGTTTATCTATAGAACAACATCCAGCAGATTGATTGATTGATTGATTGTACCTGTACTCCAGTACTATGCTGAACATTTCACACACATAGGCTTTTTAATATTTTTTTATTGTGTATAGAATTCGAGGTAGAATAATTGCACTTGCCACTGTGGTAATCTGTAACATGTTGTCATTATCTTCTCACAACAGATACTTTTGACTTTTGCAAACACATTAGAGGTTGTGATGACATTGATGTTTTCCATGAGTTTGACAGTAGGAAACATGTTCATCACTCATTGACTCGCCATGTATATAGTCTGATTCTGGTTTGTCAGTCACTTCTTCATGTCTATGTCTCTGGCAGATTACCAGATTGTCTTCATTGTAACTTGAAGATATTTTGCATGTGGTCTATTTGGATTAGTGCATAGCTCTTTGTAATTTTATCAGCTTTGTTCATTACCTGTTTTGGTTCATTACCATTTTTGCTACATGCCTTGCAAATTTGATTGAAAGCTGGCCATTTCCTTGGTGCATACAGAACACCATATCTTTCACATATTTTGCTATGTTTGGGTGTTCTAGTCATTGTGTCAACTATCTAGTTGGTGCTTGGCACTGTAAGTTGCATTGCTTGCAAGAATCACTTTATAATTACATCCACCCCTGCTGGCTGTTTAAGGCTATAAGTCTGTTTAACAAATCTCTTTGGAAAACTCCATAGGGTTAGATAATGTCACCAAACCAGTAATTCTATTTGCTGGATCCCCATCTATAAAATCACAATGTGCCTTTCTCCATACATCTCATGGAGTGATATGTGCATTCTGTAGACTTCTGTTTTAAATTACATGAATTATAGACAATTAATACAGAAATTTTAGTCTGACTCTGAACTCTTCTAATGTGGTTCTTCGGAATTAGGGATCTTTTAGCTCCTTTGGCAGTTAATCTTGATGTGTTAACTCCGTATAAACATCTATTCTGAATTGCTAAGCAAACATTAACGCCTTGTTTCCCCCCATTAGAAAGCCTAGCTTTGAATACCTTTTAAGCATTTTTAATTATGTTAGGAGGTCTGCTATGTCCCAATTTAAAGTAGGGAGTTTATGGATATTCTGACAATGTGCCCATAACATTTCCTTGTGTGTTTATGGATTTGGAATGCAGGTTGCTCACTTGCCTTTGCCAAGAGAGTTAAATTGACTTCTTGATCAGGATTTATTTGCTTACCTGCAAGCTGTGTTTTCAACATACTCTGGTACAGTAACAAAGACATAGAGGGTTTATCCCATGCACCTTTTTTCTAATTTTAAGGTTGTTAACCATATATTTCCCATCTAGATTAACTTACATGTTGACTTTTCAAGCTTGAAAGGTCTCATCGGCATATTTTGCTTTGAGCACCATTACTGTTCACCTTGTCACATTAATGACAATTGTCTACTGATCAATTTCTCAACAGGGACTGATTAATTCTGTGGGTTAGTTCATTAAAACAATAAGCCCATATATGTTACGAAGCAAATGTTACAGTAAAGCAATTGGTTTGTGTGTGTGTGTGTGTGTGTGTGTGTGTGTGTGTGTGTGTGTGTGT
>JAHRHZ010000140.1:20962580-21060935 GCA_024137785.1 Ginglymostoma cirratum
TGTGTGTGTGTGTGTGTGTGTGTGTGTGTGTGTGTGTGTGTGTGTGTGTAGAGCTCATAGACCCACAGCAGGATAACTGTCAGGTAGATTTGCAACAATGTATGCACACACAACATGGAGTCCTTAAAGTCTCAAAGTCAAAGCACACGTATAACAAGGGTGTTAGAATTGAAGTGTGTGGCAGGGAAGCCTGAGGCAGGTGAGGCCTCAAGGTTCTGTTGTGGAGCCTTGAGCTGCTTACTTCCACAGAACCTTTGCCTGGTGGGAAGATCTTTCATTCCAGCCTCAAGTTAATATTCCACTCCTACCCTGTGATGTCCTTGGAACCCAATCTGCATATTTGAAGGAGACCATTTCTGCTTCTGCATAGCGCTCACACTCAGTCATTGTTTAAACTGGTTGTTGATCTCATCAGGTCAATTTAACTCTCTTGGTGAAGGAAATAAGCAGTTTGCAAGATACCTGCCTCTCTCCATACAATGTGGTTGTGATTGGGTAGGAGGTGCTAGAATCTTCCCATTGATTTGGAGCACAGGATCATTTTGCCTTTCAATCAGAGTTTAACTGTTTCTCATATTTGGAACTTGCGTAAAGTTCAAATTCTCCAAGTTTTTTTAAATTTGGTGAATGAGATGATAAAATATTGCTAAAAAGTTATGTTACAGTTTTGACTCCACTTATTTTATACTGGCTGCTTCATATTAGAAGGAACCATGTTTATACCTAGTTGCTGTGTTTTCTTGTACATGGCTGAGAGGGAAGGAATGTTCAGAAGAGGTTTTTTATTTGTTCAAGGTAATTACATAATATACTGAGTAAAGTATTAAGTCTAGCAGAATCCCGCTTGATATTGTAGAAAAACTAACGTTTTGTTTTACTAGCATGGTGATATTAGTGTCCAATCTCCCACCTAGCTGGGCTGACCTAGTGCCAGCACAGGTACAGAAGGTATCCATCCTGGTGAAGGCAGGAGCTATTCTCGCTAGCCTTTGCAATAATGAAACAATTGTATATATTTGCCATCGCATTTTGTGGTTTACTGGATCTAAAGTGCATCTACTTGCTTCTATGTCTGAGCTGAGTAAGATATAAATCTGAGTGAACCTTTCACTTAGTGCCTGATAAACAGCACTGACGGCTTCTCACTCTCTGATGGCATGGTGCAAAGTGATGTTTGACTAACAAGAGGCCAGAAGATGGCAGCCTTATTCTACACAAACAGCAACTCCTAATGTTTGTTATTCCTGTTTGTTCAGTCCCTGCAGCTATGCAGTACTTACTATTTTCCAAGTTTGCTGGTCAAAAGGTGTTCCACTATTTAAGTAAAGTTACTGTAACGCCCAATCCAAGCATAGTGACTTGATTTGAATGTATTTATCTGTAGGGTTCTATTTTAGTTCTTTTTGCATTTGGGTTATTTTCTAACACAAAATCATTTCGCATTCAGGTTTTGATTGCAACAAGATTTAAATTACCTTCTGTTTTTATGTTAATTAGATCTCATTCAGCATACTGGTTAGCCCTTTACGCACTAAATCCATGGAGCTTTTCAAATATGTCAGTTCAGCAAATAGGTGCTAACTCTGGGTTAGCGCTGGCACTGCTATCTCTCTGTTAGGTTGTAAATTCATGTCTCACTCCAAAGCTATGAACACCTCACAGCACTGAAGGAGTACAGTAAGCAGTGTAGGTCACAAAAGCAAGGCCTTGCCTCCTCTCTTAGGAGGAATTAAAGCATCCCAAGGCATAATTTGGATTTCTCCCTGGAATCCTAGTCAATTTTTACCTCAACCAACAACTTGAAATCAGCACATAGCCATTGGTGGGAGCTTTGCTGTGTTTTCTCCTGACATTACCTTGAAGACTATGGACAGAAATGCCTCCTTCTGGAGGTGGTGAGAAAGGGAAACAATTTGTGAGCTTTTGCCCTGCAGAGCATCTCACCCCCTTCTCACTGTTGTCTGGCATTTAATTGCAGCAAATTTCTCAACTAGTGGGAATTAAGACCCTTAAGTGGTCAGTTACTAGCTAATTTAAAGGGCTTCAGCTGGTCACCTCTTTGCCAGGCAAGCAAATTGGCTGGTTACCCGACCAGCTGAATGCTTCCTATCCATCTCACTTAAGCCTTGAATTGCTCATTAATGATGTCTTACTACTGCTGGGCAGATCGGTGCTGCCAATGCTCTCCTGCCTTTACCAAGATCGCCCGTATTTGCTTCTATGGCCACCATCAAATCGAACTCCATAAGACCAGAAATGTTCCATCTCACTCTTCTGTTTTACTGTACAACTCTCTGTGGAGTTAGGTATGGTGGGCAGGTTTATCGGCAACTGAGAGAATAAGATGGGTTAAAGTTCAGAGTGTGACCCTTCGTCTGAATAGTGCTGACTAACGGACTGTATGTGTCAGTATCTTCCTAAAATGCAACTCATTTGAGATGAATTGTAAATGAGTGAACCTTCCATTAAGCAGTGTTTTTTTGGGTTAATTAATTTGAAGATTCCATTTCCTGTTCTCTCTGGAGATTATTGTCAGTTGTGGCTCAGTGGGAGAACTTTTGCCTCTGTGCCCAGGGGGCTGTGGGCTCAAGTTCTACTCCAGTCCTTGCTCGCAAGAATCCAGGCTGATATTCCAGCGCTGCACTGTTGGGAGATGCTGTCATTTGGATGAAGCATCAAACTAAAGCCCCATCTGCCCCGTCTGATTGAAAGGAAAGATTCTGTGGTGCTATTTTGAAGAAGTGCAGGGGAGTTATCTCTGGTGGCCTAGCCAATATTTATGGTTCAAGAAACAGCACCAACAAACAGATTCTCTGGTTATTGTCACAGTGCTGTTTCTGACAGCTTGCTATGTGTAACCTGATTGCGGTGTTTCCAACATTACAACAGTGACCGTACTTCAAGCGAATCTCATTCGCTGTAAAGATCTTTTTGCGACATCCTGAGATTGTGAAAAATCATTTTTTTTAAATGAATACCAGTCAACAAAAAAAGTGCTTGAAATGCTTCTCCAGAGTTGGCACTGAGTGCAATTTAAAAAGAGATCTATACAATATAGTTGTGAAGGGGGCACTTGTGGTACGGTGGTAGTGTCTACCTTGGGTCAGGAGGTCTAGGTTCATGTCCCAGCTGCCCCAGAAATGAGGCAATGCATGCTTGAGCAAGTTGATTATAAATATAAAGGGAATCTGTATGATCCATTTTGGCCTTCCTGAAAGAATTCTGAGTCACATTACCCTATTCCTTCCTGCAATTTCTCAAAGTGGTTACTTTTGATATTGAGGGAAGCTGCTTCTGTTTCAATCTTATGTGTACATATATATGTATAATGTGTAATTTGAGTAAACATTGTGTCCTCAGATCAAGTACAAAGAATTCTGGGAAAAGAATAGAGGCAAGGGGTTTCATGTGAATTTGGATTCGCTAGCCCTTTTAGCTGCCAAAGCCTCGGGGGAGCTGGCAAGTGATGTAAGTTGCTTTTTTTTCTCTCTCATCAGTTTTCTTGAAACTATGTGCAAACTCGTTTCCATTGACACTGTCGGTTTCTTTCTGTCAGGCTTACTATGGTGCAGGTTAATAAAAGTTAATAGAATATACTTCAAGTTTATAAAAGATTGACAGTAGATGAAAATTAAATGAATGCTGACAACTAATTATTGTTCATTCTAGTCAGTAAACCTCAAGGTTCTCATGTGCATGGGAATATATTTCTGGAAGAGAGTCTTTACAGCAAAAAACATTTTGCATCCACGATTCTGTGAAAAAGTTATCAAAGCTGCCCACACAAAATCTGGGCTGCAAGTTTCTGACTGGCTCAATGTTGTGATAAAATAGAATATAAGATAATGGTTTCTGTACATGTTCAAAGGGTTGAGGTGTGATCTAAATAAGTTGTCTCAAATTATAAAGGGTTGGATAGTGTACGGAAACTATTTTTCCAGAGTCGGCAACTCGCAAAGTGACAAGATCTTAAAATTTGAGTTGGACCATTTACCAGGGAAGTTAGGAAGCATTTGTTGAATTAAAAGCAATGGAAATCTGGAAATATCTTCCCCAGAATGCTGTGGATTTTGCTTGAATGCACCTTATTCATCAGGTAATGTTTTCAATGGATGTAGTTCAAAGGTGGTTAAATGGAGTTAATGTACAAGTCAGGCATAAATTGATTGAGTTGTGGGATGAGCTCAAGGGAATTATTCATAGTCTTGGATTTCAGTTTGTTGCATATCCGCTGTATCATATAAAGTGCTTTCATCTATATTCATGCTTTTCTATCATTCCTCAATCCTGTATGCTTGAAATCCTCATCCATACATTTGCTATCTTTAGATTTGATTATAGTATTACAGTGTTTTGCTAGCTAGCCTTCCATTATCCAAGCTCCATAAACCAACTTGTCCAAATTTCTACTTCTCACACTAAATTCTACTCATCATTGCCCCACACTGACCAACATTGATTCCCAGTCAATAAAAACTGAAAGAATTGTAGATGCTGTAAATCAGAAACAAAAACAGAAATTGTTGGAAAAGCTCAGCAGGTCTGGCAGCACCTGTGAAGAGAAATCAGAGTTAATATTTCGGGTTGAATGATGCTTCCTCAGAACTGATTGATTCCCAGTCCTCCAATGACCAGGTTTCAGCCTTACATTTAAACCTGTCCCTGCCAAGCTGTAACCTCCTCCAGTACTCCAACTGCTCCTTTCCTCTCATTCTAGCCTTTCATGCCTCACGTGTGTTCTCTTTAGCCAGATATTGGTGACAGCGCCTTCACCCACCTATGTCTGAAATTGTCTTCCTAAATCAATCAGCCTCCTTCTTCTTCTTTAGCTTAATTTTGACCAAGCTTTTGGTCAACTTTCCTAATCTTCCCGCACTTTATTTTAGGCTTCATGTCCATTTCTGCGCCACCACCTCGTTACTCCTTACAACTTTGTGAAGTGCTTTGGGATGTTGTTCTATGTCCGAGGTGTTTTATCAGTCCAAATTGTTATAATAATGCTTCATAGCAGAGTGGCCTGTTCAATTTCAAATGCACCATATAAGTGTACCAAATTATTTTTGGAATTCTTAGGACCAGGCAGTCCGTATATGATCTAACATGGAACAGTCTAGAAATACTAGCTTGTGATATGAATGTACAACACTTAATGACTTTCATTCCCTACTATTTTAACTTATTTTAAATAAATAGCTTGATGCCTTGTCAGAGTACAAGGTAGAGAAATATCATATGAAGGCAAATGATCATTTCCAGGCCCACAAGACTGAAAGAGTGTTTAAATCATTTATTTTAGCTCTTTATCACCAGCTGACTGCTACATGTTTTAATTTAATTCCTTTCTTTCTTTCTGTTGTTTGAAAGATAAAATACAAAGAAGCATATGAGAAAACCAAGGGCAAGGCAATGAGAAGCAAAGTATATGATTCGAAGACTCTGCATTCTCTGCGGGTTTCCAAGATGAGCAGTGAGGTACATTAGATAAGAAAAATCAAAATCCCATTATTTACTTCAGTTCAATATGCAATTTAAAATCATTATGGATTAGCACGTTAGCCATCAGAAGTTAAATTTCCCTTCCAACTGACATTGGATTCTTTTTTCCCTATGCGCAATCTTTTACTTTTTGTTAAAATAAATTACATATAATAGACAGAAGTTAAAATTTACAGCAAGTTGGCTATTTTGTTAAGTTGGTCGTTGATTAATATATTGGTAATCTATAACCTCAGAAAGCATATATCTTAGAATATGCACTTAGTGATAAGGTCTCGGGGAGTGTTGCTGAACAGAGACCCTGGAGTGCAGGTTCATAGTTCCTTGAAAATTGAGTCACAGGTAGATAGAATAATGAAGAAGGTGTTCGGTATGCTTGCCTTTTTTGGTCAGTGCATTGAGTGCAGGAGTTAGGAGGTCATGTTGCAGCTGTACAGGGCGTTGGTTAGGCCTCTTCAGGAATACTGTATGTAATTCCAGACTCCCTGCTGTAGGAAGGATGTGAAACTTGAAATGGTTCAGAAAGGATTTACAAGGATGTTGCCAGGACTGGAAGGTTTGCGCTATAGGGAGAGGCTGAATAGACTGGGGCTATTTTCCCTGGAGATCGGAGATGGAGAGGTGACCTTATAGATGTATATAAAATTGTGAGGGGCATGAATAGGGTAGATAGTCAAGGTCTTTTTTCCTGTGGGTGAGTCCAAAACTAGAGGGCATAGGTTTAAGGTGAGAAGGGAAAGATTTAAAAGGGACTTAAGGGGCAACCTTTTCATGCAGTAGATGGTGTGTGCATGAAATGAGCTGCTTGAGGAAGTGGTGGAGGCTGGTACAATTACAACATTTTAAAAGGTATCTGGATGGGTATGTGAATAGGAAGTGTTTAGAGGGATATGGGACAAATGGTGGCAAATGGGACTAGATTTTTTTAGGATATCTGGTCATCCTGGACGAGTTGGACCGAAGGCTCTGTTTCTGTGCTGTACATCTTCATGACTCTATGGCTCAATGATCCAAGTCACTCCAAAATATTGTTCATTATATTAGATGTATGTAGCTCACAATTCATTACCTTCACACTTACTATTACATAGATACAAGTTGTTGTTATTGTTGTTCAAATAGCTTATTTTTAATCTTGTTTACTGTAGGTGGAGTATAAGAAGAACTGTGTGGAAGCAAACACCAAATTCCACCTGCCACTGGACATGGTCAACCTGACACATGCCAAGAAAGCCCAGGCTTTGGCCAGTGACTTGAATTATAGGAAAAGGCTCCATGGCTATACATTGGAGCCAGAAGACATGAAAGTGAAATGGGCAAAGAAAGCCTATGGCTTACAGAGTGAGGTGGGTACAAGATGGTGCAAAATTGTGTTCTCTTTGTTTATTTAATCTTGTACGTCTTAATAAATTATGTCTGCTCATTTTGTAAGCTATTTGCTTTCAATGTATTGACGGAACAGAACCTAATTTTATTTAATTTTAAAAAAAATTGGAAATGCTCGGCACATCAGGCAGAATCTGTGGAGAGAATTTAACAGAGAATTGTGTGCAGAGGTAACATTTAAGTTAACATTTAAGGTCAATAATGCTACATGACAGCTGGCAAAATTTAGAGATGTATCAGTTTTAAATAGCTAAAATGTGGGAGGGAGGAAGAAGAACAAAAGGGAAGGACTTAGATAGGATGGAAGCTCAGAGACATTAAGTTACAAAAGAGTTGGCCATGCAGACCCTAAGGGGAGTGTTAATGGGACAAATGACGTGTCCGGAGCGGGTATAGATTGCAGAATATTATACTGAATCTAGGAGATAGCAAGAACTGCAAATGCTGGAAGTCAGAGTCAATACAGTGTGAGCTGGAGGAACACAGCAGGTAAGGCAGCATCTATGGAGCAGTAAAGTTGACGTTTTGGATTGGGACCCTTCAGGATCCGGAGCCCTGATGAAGGTCCTGACCTGAAACATCAACTTTACTGCTCATCTGCTGCCTGATCTGCTGTGTTCCTCCAGCTCACACTGTATCGATTATACTAAAACTGACGTTACTATGAAGGAAATTGTACTCGTACCTGGTAGTTGAAAGTTAATACAACCTTATTTTATTATGTTTAAATATTTTTCTGTTGCTGCCCCTTCCTGTCTTTCCTAATGAAGTGCCAAGTGTGGAGTAGATTTCGAGCATCAACCCAAAAAATGAGAGTTCTGCTTGTGTAACGTTGGATGGCAAACTGCTTGATTATGGGTGCATTAAACGGTTGCATATATACTATTCGAGCAAGGGTTACATGAAAGTAATTATGATCTGGAAATTCTATAGGGTTGCTGTGAATATTTGCACTGGGATCAACTAACTCTGCACTGGTCAGTACAGCAGTTCTGTACCTAAAGGTACATGCATCTCATATAAATGCCTTTTAAAAGATATAAGAGATGGACCCCATTATACAGCTTGAATACTGTATGGAAGATCATTCTGTTTTTTGTACACTTTAGGCAATGATGTTTATAAACTGGGTTTTATTGACATTAACAACATAAAAAAAAGCCATTTTATTAATCTTTAAATTACAGCGTAAGTACAGAGCAGATCTGACATGGATGAAAGGTGTAGGATGGGAAGCTGAACGATGCCTGGATGTGGAACAGGCTAGGAAAGCCAGGGACATCCTGAGCGAGGTGAGAATGCAAACTGACTAGAACGAAACATGTAATTTTCTGTTAATTGTGTGACTTTGGTCTTGACTGAATCATGTTCTCTGATAATAATTGTTCATGGATACACGTGAGCAATTATTTCTTAACTTGTAGGCAGTTAAAGCTCTGCCATCATAGCTGATAAATGGATTAGAATTGTGCATCTGTATTAGTAATTAGCACATTAGTGGGCTCACGTGAACAAAAGTGTGAAAGAGCTTACTTTAAATGCATTGGCACTTTAACAACATAGCAAGCCTGAGAAATGGTGTGCAAACATGTTACCGAGTTTCTTATTAATATTGCACATTGTAGAAATGGATCACATTTCTGAGGGACTGACAAGATATCTTGTGATCCCTAGCCATGATACTGATACCACAATATGTGGCTGCAGGTTACTGGGGGCAATAACCAGCATGAATTTATTGCATTATCTACCAGATTACCTTAACATGTGATACAAAATGTTATAGTTACTGGCAAACAATGAGCCAAGTAACAACTGATACAAGCTCTTAAATAGTCTGAGTGCCACTACCACACCATATTCCTGATATAAAATAAATAATTTTGGAATCCATGAACATTCTGTGGGTAAGAGAAAGTTCAGAACCTATGCAATGGTTAATAATTACTTGCCATAATATATTATCGGTTGAGAACAAACAGGAACAATTCTAAAATTGTTGAATTGCCAACAGCTGAATGTTTGAGTATTAAAGTGAGTCACATCTGGAAGGTAATAAAGTTTGTCTGCATTAATGTCAAGTGTCTGTGAAGGATGGAGATATTTCTGCCTGTCAAAACTGGCACAGGCCATAAGTGAGTTCAATTTCATGTTGTAAATAACATCCACAATGTGGATTAAGCATTGATTCATAGAATCCCTACAGTGTGAAAGCAGGCCATTTGGCCCATTGCTTCCAAACCGACCTTCCAAAGAGCATCCCACCCAGACCCGCTGTCCTATAACCCTGCATTTCCCGTGGCCAATCCACTAACCTGCACATCTTTGGCAATGGGAGGAAACTGGAGCATCTGGGGGAAACCCACACAGAAATGGGGAGAATGTGCAAACTCCACATAGTCACCTGAGGGTGGAATTGAACTTGGGTCTCTGGTGCTGAGACGCTACAATGCTAACCACTGAGCCACCTCACTGCTCAAAACAGCATCGCATGAGATCTAATACAATGCAGGGTAGATTTTAAATCGCTTCTGGACTGTAAATCTGGCTTTGCAGTTCAGGTTAAGAAAATGCTGTTGAAATAAAACAAGATAACTACAAAAATAATGGATGAGCACAGCAAGTCATTCAGTGTTTGAAAAAGAATGATAAGTTAATATTTCAGATGTGCCTTCATCGGTACAATCAATGTGGATACTATATGTGTCATAGCACAAGCAATTTTAAAAAATACATTGGCTGCTATTGTGTTTTCAAATCCAGGATTGTGAAAAGCCAGTTGTTCAGGAAGTGACCTCTTGACTTGAATATCAACAATTGTTTTAATAGGTAATAGTTATTAAATTCTTTAGTTTACCAATATCCTGCCCAAGACCAATACTAAATTCAGAAAAGGATCAAACCAATTTATATTGCTCCATGCATTGCCTTAACTAAGAAACAGGAACAGAGGCCTGATTGTATCACATGCTTTCATCTGAAAACAGCTAATGCAAATGGGGCTGATTGATCAAGTGTCAGAATTATTCATAAAAGATGGAGCTCCATTCGTAGGCATGAACAAAAAATGCACAAATATAGTTATACAGAGTCAGTGAACCTATTTTTGATTAAGATTTCAGTTTCATCCCAGAAAATTCTTTTTTATTTAAGAACAGTTGGAGATTTTTGGTGAAGCCACGTGATGACCATGAAATTACTTGTCCTTTGTGTAGCAGTTTAACCTGACAATAAATCTGGCTTGATGTTTCTCTTTGGTAATAAACATCAGTGACACACTGCCCTTAGCAATCCCTCAGCAACCTTTGTGTTGAAAGCTTGAGTTTGACAAGAGTTTATAAACCTAAAATGGCAAGGTGATTGACAGACAGATTAACTTGTCAGTCAAAGTGTGAGTGCTTGAATGAACCCTTTAATCCCCTCACCATAACCACGTCACCTTGTTTTGTTTTCTAGTCATTTGTTCACATTTCTTCTTCACCAGATTTCTGAAATCAAGTGATGTTTCCCCCATGCTTGTATCTTCCACTGATTTCAATTTTAATAACCATTGTCTCATATGTGTTTTTCTGCACTTTATAAGCTCCTGTTCTTCTGTGCACATGGTTCTAAATTGCCTGTGGTAGTAAGGGAACTGTATTACACCAGGTGAACAGCCTTTGTGTGACAGGGTGTCCATAGTACTTTCCTGTTTACAGTAACTAGATACAGTATCCTGTGATTTTAATCGAATGTTAATGGTTGAAAATAAATGATTGTCAAGGATCTAATCTCCCAAAGGCTGACATTTAGATGAATATTGAGATAACGCAAAAGACATAATCAATGATATTAATGTGGGGTAAGCTGAATTTCCACCTTCATTTACTGCTTCAAATATAAGCTGGTGGAAATGCAAAATTTGTTCTGCCTTTCATCCGCCAATGGGCAATGAAGCTGTGCTACCAGCAAGCCCCTGGGTGACAATTTTTCTGTTCCAATTTCTCATAATATATTGTTGTTTATTCTACAGTGGCAGGCTGGTGAAAATTCTGTCACAAAATCAAATTATAACTATGTGAATAAAATATATATTTTTAAAATCTGAGAAGAGAATATTAAAATGAGCTACTTATTTAGTTGGTGGCAAACCAGGTCTCATCAACCAACATTAAATATTGAGTTTTGAATGAAACAATGTTGTCACTTCAGAAACAATTTTGAAGAAAAGGGAAGAAATTCTGATAGATAATTTTGTTTAATCGTAGTTTTAAAACTACACTATGTGTTGATTACTGTTTGTTTGATTAGACATGTATTGATGTTTGACTTGCTTTCAATTCAAGTCCACTATTGTCAGAGATTAAATTGCACTCTTTCAACTGGCAGAGAAAGTACAGACAGAGAGTTGATGCGTTAAAATTCACAAGTGTGGCAGACACTCCACAGATTATTCACGCCAAGAAAAGTCAAGATTTGCAAAGTGATGTGAGTACTGCACTGGTGATGAGAGATCATTTATGAAAGAAACACTGTTTTCAAAGAGTGATGGGTGCCACCGTCATAAACAAAGCTGATCAAACTGGAAAAGTTTGAAAAAAAAATTGGAGTATTTACTTCTAAACATCTGATACTTTCAAATTTTGTGGGTTCTCTTCCCTCTTCTTTTTTCGAAGCTTCAAACGTAAAATTCTTTGCAAGAGACAAGACACTTAGAAATGAATTTCTTCAAAACTGAGCCTAGTTAGTGCCAGTAGCTGTCCTTTCCATCTATAGAACTAGAATATAAGGAAAATAGGAGTCATGTTTTACTTAGACAAAGCCTTGGTTAGACCACACCTGGAGTACCCACAAGCAGCCCTGGGCATAACACTTCAGAAAGTATACACTTGCCATGGAGGAGGTGTGGTTTACCAGCATAACACCCCAAGGCTTAAATTATGAGAAGAAACTACAAAATTGTAGTATTCCATGGAATTTGGGGGTTAAGTGGGGATTTGATTGACTTCTTCAAAATATTAAGGGGCTTTGGGAATCTAGAATTAGGAGGCATAGCCTAAATGATAACATCAGACTTTTTGGGAATGAAGTAAGGAAGCATTTGTGCAGTCTAAGGGTGATAGAAGTTTGGAACTCCCTTCTGCAAGTGGCAATTGATGCTAGATCAATTATTATTTTTCAATCTGAGATTAATAGAGTTTTGTGAACTATAAGCATTAAAGCATGCAGATCCAAAGCTGGTTTATGAAACCAGGTGAAAGATCAGCTGTGATCTCGTGAAGTGGCAAAAAGTCTGAATCACCTGTTCCTGTAAATATATGATAAAATATCACAATTCAGTGCTGAATGTCATCGAAGAAGAATATGTAATTAAGAAACATATTACTGCAGATCTGTTGTATTTTATGTACTCATAATCTTTGCTCAATTATAAGAGAAATTATTCATCACTGACACAAAGGAAAGGAAGCTACATACTGGAATCACTATATAAGTACATCTCGCTGCTAAAGGTGATTGTATCTGTTAAGTTGTTATATATTATGGTTTGTTCTGCTCTCAGTGGGTGCTATGTTACTTTAGATATCAATATTCCAGGATCTTATGATGATTTGGAAACTTTAATCTTTTAAAAAAAAAGCATCTAGAAGCTACTAACTTAATTCTGCAAACTTTTGCCTTTCGAAATGTAAAGTTAAAAATCCTAGAGTCTATTCATATACTACGTAATAACTTTGAATGATCTTTGAAGCATTTTTAATTTACTTAGTCATAATAGAGCTGTGAAGCTCTACCACACAAAGAAACAATTAAATATGATAAATGATAAAATCTGCTTTCTTTATAAACTGTTAATTTAAAAGTAGTTTTCACTCATTTGATTTTGCAGCTGCTATAACTTTGGAAGAATCAATATTGAAATACTATTGAAATCTTTTCATGTTTCACAGTCTTGCATTGGGTTACTGCCATGGTTTGGATAATTACCCCTGTTGGTATTGAGAAATGTATTGTTAAAATCAAAAACTTATAAGTCCAACATCTTATCCAATATAAGAATTCATATGTAATAATTTAAAAAATTTCTTTGAGTCAAAAATTTTTCCTTGTTCTTCCACTTTGTGCAGATAATATATAAGGCAACAGGTGAACAGAGTCTTCATCAGTACAACATCAGCAAAGATGAACCATTGTTCAGACAAGCCAAGGAAAATGCTAAGTATCTAAGTGATGTAAGTAAACCATTTAATTAAACGTTGAGATTGTGGGGCAACGGTTCAGCTTTTGTAACATGTTATGTTAGTTGGGTACAATAGTTGACCTTTCTGCAAGGGAGGAAGCAAAGAAGTGACATTCAGTACCTCCTAAAAAACTGTGTTACTTTTGTTACTTGTTACTTGTTCTTGGGATATGAATGAATCTATCAAGGGCCCATATTGCCTCAATTCTTAGTTCTTCTTAGAAGGCAATACTATTGCAATACAGTGGCTTTGCTAAATTATTTTTGAAACCAATAAGAATCATTCACATGGTGTAGCTCTGGCTGAAATCAATAATAAGTATAACAGGTTCCCTTATCAACTTGTTAATCAGTTTAATATTTAAAATAATCGGGTACTAGTCCGCATCTAACCATGGTTGGATTTCAACTCTGATTTCTGCATTCCTACTTTTGGACTATAACCTGTTGTTCATGACTTAAAAAGAATTATGTGGTACAGCAGCATATCTTAAATTACCATGAATATCTATCAGTCTGTAATTTGAAGTATCAAAGTATGCTTGAGGCAAAAAATGTATAAAGAAAAGCAGAGAAAACAATGACGAGAATATCTCTGTGAAGAGCTAGAATGAGGGGAAGACAAAGAGAAATATAAAGACAGGGAGATAAAAAATAATTTTGAGTAGGGAGACTGGCACATGGATGCATACAGAAGGAATTTCTTTTAAATTGGCATTTCTTGGGCAACATCATGGAAGGTTAATAGGTCAAACTTTAAGAACCATATAAACTAAAATCATATCAAAATGTAAAAGTTTATTTAGTGCATAAACCTTGTAAGACGGGTAACCTTAGACAAATAAATAAGTTTGGACACAGATGGATATGTCGCACAGGAAGATTGGAGAATTTGTCAAGGTGAGTTGCAACTCGTTACAAAGGTGAATAAAACAAAGTCCAAGAGCTGGATTTCCATCATACAGGTAGAAATTGAAAATCAGAAATTTTCCTGATATTCAGATCCTGAGTTTCCTGGAGGATGCCATCAGTAGACAGCAAGCCTGAGGTGGAGCCAGAGTCAGGTCGACGCAAAAGCAGCTGTGAAAGGAACTGTGCACCTTTTGACCCCAAAAGTATTGGCCCTGTTTTTCAGATCAGTGTAAAGCCTCCTCACCTTCATCTATTTAAAACCCATACCACTTCACTCGATTCATCTTTCATCCCATCATATCCCTCCCTCCCTTCACCCCTCTCAAACCCCTGCCAATCCCACCTACCTAAAATCCAATGTTAAATTTTGGAGCTAGATTTAGCGAACTCCTGCTGGGCATGGTTTTGGCAGAGGGCATGTAAAACGTTTGCTGGGTGCCTGGCTTATCCCCTCCCATGCACTTCTAACCTGTTCCCCAGAATAAAGGGAGTGGGTAAGTGCCCGTTAGGCTGCACTCCCTTTGGCCTTTTGAAGCCCTTAACTGCCCAATTAAATAGCAACAGAGGGCTTCAGTTATACTCCACTGCCTTTAAATTTCAGGTCAGTGGCCGAAAGGACAGAGTACAAAGATGGTGTGTTTTTGAAATAGCTTTTGCGTAGTACCCGAATGGTGGAGGTCAGGTGGCAGCACTCAGAGGGTGCTGTATCAGGCATTCCCCACATACCCCCAATCCTCCATGTTAGCCCTGCTAAACCCAGTCTTTCACCAATCCTCCCCCCCTCCCTATGCTTCCCAAGAGTCCTGAGGTTGCCTTGCAGTTCCAGTAGTGCCCCCTGTTGAGTTCTGATGCTGCTAAGATGCTAAGGCTGTCAACCAGTTAGATTGGCTGGCAACTCTTGAGAGTGGGCCTACTTATCTGCTGATCCAATCGTCAGCCGATGCAGCCCACCTGGAATGGATTAGCATGCGGGGGGCAGGCTTTTTAAATGTTAGCACAAACTGGCCTTCCAGCGAATTGTAGCCGTTCGGACACACATTGGCATAAGCCGGTCTGAAGAGTGAATTCTGAAAGGGATCCGCTGCTGATTCACAGTTACTCCATCTGCAGAGCTGTGAAAACCCAGGAGCAATGGAGTAACCACGGCTCTACAGCAGCTGGTGTAATGGGGCATTGAGAAACTTCCCATTGAAATTTCCCCCTCCCTCCGACTTTAAGTTGAGATGCAGGTCAGAGCCTCTTCTGTAAAATTCACTCATGAGATCTAGGTGTCACTGGCTGGGCCAGCATTTATTGCCCGACCTTTAAACCCCTGATCATTTTGTTTCCGTTGGTGAATGATTTGAACTTTAATAAAATAACTTCTGCTCAAAACGTCTTTTATAATTTGTGTTTTATCAAGAAAATCTACAAAAGCGATTGGGAGGCTCAAAAAGAAAAGAACTTCGAATTACGGCTGGACACTATTGCAATTTTGGAAGCAAAGGCAAAACGAGATCTTGCAAGTGATGTAAGTTGTATACTGTGATGCAACATCAAAATGGAAAGATGATGAGGATAACTGGAAAAACATTAACAAATTGTGCCGTAGAGATAACAAGGTGTAGAGCTGGATGAACACAGCAGGCCAAGCAGCATCAGAGGAGCAGGAAAGCAGACGTTTTGGGCCTAGACCCACAAATTGTGCCATGTAGTTTTCAATTTCTATTTCTTAAAAATTTCAATTGGCATTACAATATCATCAGTAAAAGTGAATTGTTTAACATTCAGATTTGAGCGCACCAATTAGAAAAATAATGTGATCAATGTTGAATATTCCACAATGTATCTCAATAATATGATTGATTTTATTTTAATGTAAATGGCTAAGGTTTCACAGTTTTGTAGAACTTTTGAATAAGAGTCAACCTGGCCAAAATTCTATTTAAAAAGTGTTTTGATTATATGATTGTATCATGTTAAAACCAAGTGTTGCATAAGAATTTGACAAGAACAAAGGAAATGGGAAGATTAAAATCTGCATGCTTAAAATGTTTAACAAAGGGTGAAAAATTCTAGAAATACACTTGATCATTCAGCATGTGAAAGCCACTTTTAGGTTTAATTTGGGATGGGTGAACAGAACTCTGAACTGATTGGAGATTTGATTAATAAGTATCAAGTGAAACATGGATCTAGTGCTCCTTTTAAGATTAGGAAGATTGTACTTTCGGCTGACAGTAGGTGAAGACCAATAATCAAAAATGGGGAGGATTTTTATGAAGTTATTTATGCTTGAGAGAAGCTCTTCATCCCAAGTGATAGCCTTGTCACATTGCTTCACAGCACAGATAGTGTCATCTTTATGCCTGGAAAGAAGGACTTAGCTGTCAGTTGATGAACAACAGTAAAGAGTTCTCTAAAACTAGAGAATAAGTTCACACTTGCTTGGATAGATATTTTCTCTGATTTCATTACAATTGCTTTGCAAGTTTTCAGGCTTACGGTATCTTTTCTCTTTTTAAGCAGTGTTAGACGAATAGCAAAGTTGCATAATTTGCCCATTAATCTCTCTATAAAATTTCTTAACAGGTCAAGTACAAGGAGATGCATGAAAGGATAAAGGGCAAATTGATTGGGGTGAAGGATGTAATGGGTGACTCTCAGATGGCTCACTCTATCCAAGCTTCCAAGTTGCAGAGTGACCTTGAATACAAAAAGAAATCTGAAGCAACGAAAGCAAACATCCATCTTACAATGGATATGCTGGAATTGGTGCGTGCGAAACAAGCTCAGAGCCTGGCCACTGACAGGGACTACAAGAAGAGATTCCATCAGTACACTGTCCTACCTGGAGATATGAAAATTGAATGGGCTAAGAAAGCATACGCTCTGCAAAGTAATGTAAGCTTCGTGTTTGAGTCCAACAGTTGTCCTGTTTGATTACAGTAATACATTTCTATATAGTGTAAATAAGTTTCATTTAAATTCTATCTTGTTTTTGACTTCACAGAATATTGTTGCGTTACAATGACATATTCAGCATGAAGCTCACTATATTAGATTTGATTTGCATCATATTTGAATAACATATTCTTGACATATTTGAATCGCATTGAGCTAGTTACTAACTAGATATCTGTATAACAGATCTGATAGAAAATAGGAACAAAAACATCCAGAGCTGTAGTTCTACATGTGGAGGATCAGCAAGATGGGACACAGCAAAAGCCCACTCATTTACATTTCTGATGTATGCACGTTATTCCTGTGAGCAATACTCCCCATGCTCTGATTTCTCCAAAGAGCAGTCAAACCTCCTGTTTATGGGCCAATTATATGTAACCTTTTTTTTGGCTCAGCTTACCACATACACCAAACTCTGAAGCCTCATAAATGTTGACAGTATTGAGATTACCCTGATAAAACATGGATTCAATTAAATAAGATTATAGGCTTTCAGTTTATTTAGAGTTTTCAGTTTTATTCCATTTTAAAGTCATCCAAACTGGAAGCTGTAAGCCAGATAAAAGTCTGTTTTCTGCCTTGCAACATACTCTTGTCATCACATTATACAAATTCTGCCAGAGTATTAAAGCCAACTAATTCAGGAGTGCAGCTGGTGATGAAGTGCTGCTTATTATTTATACAGCGAGTTTTCTTAAAGTCTTTGCTTCAAGTCATGCCCATGACTCATTAAGTGTAGTCATGCATCATTGAAGGCTGGAAAATAGTTACTTCATAAAGTTAAAGTAAATAGATAGAGCCAAGGTCTGCTGCCTTCTAATGCTGCATGTTCTGATAGTTGCCTGCTAATTCAATATTTGGTGCTATCTTGTTTCGAAAAGTACTATCATGTTTTGGAAGGCTAAATCTGAACATGAATCCTGGCCACAAGTACTAATAGGAGGGGGTGGGCCTGTTCTTGGGTATGCGAGAGATGTTATCCTTTTTGGCAATAATTTTAGCAAAAAAAATGGGCATATGCAGAAAACAGGAAATCTGATTTTGTACTCATGCCGATCATTTTGTTAAAGGTATCCTGACCTGGAGAAATGACAACTAATAGGTCTTCCAGTCTGAACTGACAGAAGAACATAAAAACGTGCAGGACATCCTCTGAGTCATTCTTCCAATCTTGGCAGCAGTATTTGTACCCCCAGAATAGTTGCTGCATTTATATTGGGTTTTGCAATCCTGTCAGAGAATATTAATATGCTTTTACTTTCCAAAATTTATCAGAACCAGTACAAGTCTGACTTGAATTGGATGCGTGGTGTGGGATGGATAACCAGTGGTTCTTTACATGCTGAACAGGCGAAGAAAGCAGGAGAACTGTTCAGTGACGTAAGTGTAATGAATGCCTGTTGCCCCCATCAATTAGTAAACAGCCGTAGAGATTGTGGCTTGGAATTTGAGATCAGTTTGTTGCTGATCTTGAAGAAAGTTGCCTGCAAAGATCTTGCCATCTCCCTGATGTGGGTTTCACTTACCCCGACATTAATTTCCTGGCCCCAATGATAGGAGATCATTGATAGCCAGCAATCGTGACATTAATAAGCAACCCAGCAGTCAATCACATTAAAAGAATTCTGACAGTTCGAAACCAGAAGTTAAAAAAGCACAATTATTATCCACTTTTTAATTGTTTCTGAAAGAATTAAATGAATATTGGGACATGCAGATCAAAGCTGAAACGTAAAGTCTTTTAAAGAAACCCTAATTTAATAATCTATGTTCTATTTTCACAATGGAGAAGTATATTTGAAGGATAACAAAATCTAAGATTTTCTGGGCCAGTGAGGGAGAATTCCTTCATCAAGGATTAGCGCAGCCTTAAAAGATAATTGCATACATTTATTTTATTCAATAAGGCAGGACTTTCTCAAGTTTTTGCAATGGAACTGATAGTGTAAAGAGTAGAAGATCACATCAATTCTAGTGACTTCTGAGATTTTCAACTGCGACAGTGTGGGCAGTGCATCTTGTTGTGAAGCAGGAAATCACTGATTGCAACTTTGGCTTTTCCACGTGTAACTACGTGTGTGCAGATGCCAGAGTTGTTTGAATTTTATGTAGTAAGGTTGAGAGTTTGTTGTTATTACCGTTGGAAATTCGAAGGTATTATGATTCCGCTTCCCATCCATGCTGCTTGCACAAGTTGTGGTAAATTAGCACATTGTATGAAATCTTACCCAAAGTAGCCACAAGACCAACTTGGTGTAGGAGATGGCAGAAATTGTACTTTATGCATTAATGATGCTTTTCCTAATTGGAAACTAGGCGGCTAAAATAAAAATTTAATCCATTGCCTAGCACTGACCTCATTAAAACTAAAAATTCATTATTCCTTTTTGCCAGCCTAGCTTGACTCTGAAATGTTGTGGTTTCAAGCTCCTCTTCAGGGCTGTTGAGATGGTGCTGCATGGTTAAAAATGGTGTTCTTTGAACAAAATATGACACAGATGCCACATATACTTATTATTATGATAAAGGCTACCATTAAAGGCACTATGGCACTTCCAAGGCATGTGATGTCCTAAGTACTTTCTATGGCTTTTCCAACCCAACGATATATTTGAAGGCACTCTACAGAGAATGACACTTATTTGTCCACTTAAAACAGGAAACAAAACATGAAAGTAAACTTATTGTATGACACATAATTTGAGACATTATAAATTAATTAGGTAGGTAAATGAATGCAAATTGTTTTCTTATACATCAACAATATTTATCCTTGTAAAACCTCAGTTTAGTGGTTCCAGTTTGCATGTCACATATTCTCACATTTGCAATGTGATAATGCCCGAATAATCTATTTTAATGATGTCATTTTGAGGGATAACTGTTGATCAGTGCACTAAGGGATAATTCACTACTTCTTTGAAATAGCATGGGATGTTCTATGTATATTTGAGCAGACAGATAGGGCTTTGGTTTGCTATTGCCATATGAAAGATAGCAAGTTCAGCAGTGCAACATTGCCTCAGCATCAGGCTGGTGTACCAACCCTGGGGGAATCGTGAACCCAGAAGGTAGTTCGGGAGAGAAAGTGCAATCAACTGAGCCACAGCTGATACTAAAATACAGAAAACTGTTTTCAGAAACCTGTTGACTAGCAATGTCTGCTCAATAATGACTTTTATGTCAACCAATGTTTAGAGACACATTAATTCTCAATTTTAAATTTGTACTTAACAGAAGAAGTATCGTCAGCATCCATATTCCCTGAAATTTACAAGTGTTACTGACTCTCCTCAAATGATACAAGCCAAGATCAGTTATAACCAGGCTGTGGATGTAAGTCTCGTAATATTATTAATCTATCATCAACTTGTAACTGTAAATTTTTCTTTTCTCAAACATTCAGCTGTAAAAACATGAGTGTGGTGTCTAATGGTACTTCTACCTGCACAAGGAACTTGTACAGAACATAAGGACATTGGAACAAGAGTAGGCAATTTAACATTTAGTATCCATCCTGTTATTTGGCGACCTAGATCCTTAGACTCCCCTTTTTCCCCATATTTCTTGTTACCTTTGGTTAACAAAAAATTTACTGATCTTAAAATGAGATAATTGGCCTGGCATGAATTGCTGTTTGTGGGAGACAGCTCCAGACTTTCATCGAAATAAAATGGCTCCCAACTTCACTCTAAAACAGATGTAGCTCTTCCCTTGTCCTCAAACCCCCAACCAGCTCCAAAAGTTATTACTTTGTATTTTCTCCCATTGTATTTTGAAAACTTCAATCAAATTGCCCCTTAACCCTCTATATTTGAGGGAATACAACCTTACCAAATCTTTCTTCATAATTTAACCCTTAGAATCCAAGTATAATTTTGGTAAGTCTGTGCTGCACTCTGTCCAAGGCTGGTATATTCTTCTCAAGATGTGTTTTGTGGAGTTGCTCGTGGGGCTCCAGGTTGATCTTACCTGGACTTTATATAGCTGTAGCACACCTTCAGAAATGATTCAATGATCTTATTGTATTCTATAGGTAGCGTACAACTTTATCCATATACTTATGTAAAATTTCTGTCATAGCTGACTCCCAGGGAATTACCCAGGAAGTTGAAGATTCCACTGGGCAATTCCTGTATGTTTGGAACTCTCCAAAAATGTCGATTTGAATTGGGGAATTTGGAGGGTTCCACTGCAGTGAAGTAAATAGTTGCTGAGGAAACAGAAGCCAAATTAAATACCTAATCTAAATCCCAAGTGACTGCTAAATTGAACTCCCTACTTGCCACATGTACCCCCAACTATACCTCCCCAGACCCTTACATCCAAGACCCTCACTTGCCACCTCCACCCCCTGGATACATTGAAATACTCCACCGCCAGACCTGAACCTGGCCACCCGGCTCCCCCTCCCATTTATTGCTGGGACTCACCAATCTCCCTGTACCTCTTGGGTCTAACACTTCTTTCTTCTTGTGCCCATGGAACCTGACATCTCCCATCTCTTTTCCCCCTCCCCCCTACCACCCTCGAGATCTGACATCTCCCTTGCCTCCCCTCAGAAGCTGGTAAACCACTCCATCCCCCTAGCCCCTAGCTGCAAGGTCTGATATGCCAACTACCCCCAGGATTTGACACCTGGGCATCTGACACCTCCCTTTGTCCCATGGGACTTGACGATTGTTACTGACAGATCAAATGCATCTCCTGCTGTTGGGACTTTAGACACTCACACTGCCAACCCCCCACCCCCACTGGACCTGAATCCCTTTGTACCTGGTATTCTACCCACCTAGCACCCTATCTCCTATGCATTGGCACATTTCCCTTGCAGCATCCTAACCACACAAGTACCTTAGGAACTTAACCTTCCACTTGAGAGGTCTGAGTAGCAATTGGTAATGCTGGACATTTAAGTCACGGAATACAGAAAACCGTCTGCTGTGACAAAGGAGGCATGGTTTTCTGCCCCTGACTATGTTCTGCTCCATGAGGTACCTCTCTGAATGGGAGTACGGCTCCACGTTTCTGCGGGAACCTGATCGGAACCTCCTGTCAGAAATTCGGAACTCTTTCGCTATGTTTAAACAAAAAATGGGATGGAGTGGCAATCGGCCTGTGATTGCCTGTCCTTGGAAAATCAGGCTCAGGTAAGATTGGTGGATACATTGGCCTTATGTCAATTGTGGCAGCCCAAATGTGTTAGCCTCTACGTATATTTTTCTGACAGGACAGTAGTCAAAGGAATCGCAATGTTGCTGGCCCAGTATGCGTTCCTGTGATTGCAGCAGGGTCACTTCACATATGGAAAATAGAGACTGGAGGCTTCTCTTTCCATCATTATTATAGTTGCCTATGTATTCTGTAGATTGTGATTGTGAAAATCAAATGTTTTTGAAATGATTTGTTGATTACACAATAACATTCCCTAAACTGCTCACGTGCTTTTGTATTAGTGTTATGGTATGGTTGTATAAATTATTGAAGCTGTTCTATTGAAATGACACATCTCGTGTTAACTGACCCGATTTAATGGGAGGAACCCTGGTAGCAGCTTCTAAATTGCGTACAGTCAACTGCAAAGTGTATGACCCATGTTGTATTTAAAAATTTACAATGAGTGTTAATTAAAAATTAAAATTATGCTTCATTTATAAATGTGGAATTTACTGTAAACAGTGTTATTGCACAAATGTTGAATGCGCTCGTGTTGAATTCCTCATTCTGCTAATTTATTGGAGGTGTTAAACTGTTAATTTGAAATGGGTTAAAATTTTCCCCAAAATAGTGCAGAAATTAAACTAGTACAAATATTTTAAGCTTTCATTATTCATAATCAATTTCCAGGCTTGTGGCAACCTGCGCTTGAGTTGTTGGCAAGCAGGAAAAGGCATAATATGTTACTTATTTACTAACCTGACAGTGGGATGTGCACAATAGCAATATTATCTGCATATTTCTCTCACAAGATCTCATACTGCTCCCACCCACCACCAATGTGAGGTGGTTTTGCCCTAGATACATATTAAAATAAAGCTTATTCTTTCATTTGACAGAGGCTATACAGAGAAGATGGAGAAAATGTAAAACATCACTACACGCTGACAAAGGACCTCCCAGAATTTCTGCAAGCTAAAACTAATGCTATGAATATCAGCGAGGTGAGACTCTGAAGAGAGTCTGTAGCTGTCATTATGTAACATTGGGTGGCTCGTTGATCTGAGAGCATTTACACTGTTATTACTTGCTCCTGATTAATGTTACAGTAACTTTTTTAACAGCACCAAACATTTGATACATTCAAACTTAACATGAGATTGTAAAACAAATATTCTTCAACGGGCCAAAGTTCAAAATGGATTTAAGGATCAGCTTGTTGATCTACTCATAACTGTGTCACTAGCTTAGTTCATATAAACTAATAACAACATATCAGAGTAGAATGAATGGTTCAATGCAAGTTGTTCTAATGGTAAGATTTGCGAATCATGTCTTATCTGTAGCCCTTGTGAGGAAAATCAGTGATGTGCAAGAGGCCAGAAATGGAGAAATGCAGAATTCTTGGAAGATTGTGGGGCTGGAAGAGATTACAAGGATAGGGAAAGGCAAAGATGTGCACGCTTTTGAAAACAGCAGTGGGAAATTTAGAATTTGAGGCCTTGAGGGATGGTAGCCAGTTTAGCTCAATAAACACAAGGATAAATATGACCAGGATAACAAGCATGGGGCTGGATGAACACAGCAGGTCAAGCAGCATCATAGGAGCAGGAAAACTTGACGTTTCGGGCCTAAACCCTTCATCAGAAATGGTCATATTTATCAGAGATCAGTGCAAGTTATGTAATGGCAACAGAACTTTTGATGAGGTCAAGTTAATTGCAGATGTAATAGGCAGGCGGTGGCATTGTGATAATTTCACCAGGGCCCCAGACTAATCTCTGTTGACATATCCTGTTTAAATCCTGTCATGGCAGCTGATGATATATTTAGCAAGTCACTCAGTTTAAGGGCATTTAGGGAAGAGCCACAGGCACCCATGTTCCATGGAAGAAGTTAGAACTAATGCTTTGGAGATGTGGGTTCAAATATTATAGTTAAAATAAAAGAAAGGGCTTTTGGTGCTGTAACAGTAGCATCTCAACCTTTAAGTTGGGAGCTGCAGGTTTAAGTCTTGTATAGAGTTCCTGAGACTAAGTTTGAAAAGAGAACTAATTAACCAGTAAGCAGAGGCAATGTTAGGGAAATAAAATGGAGGGTATTAGGCTGGAAATGAGCTTGGGGAGTGTTTCAGCTTCTAAAGTTATTAAACATTCGAAGGTATTTCACAGGAGTTTTATCAGGATTCGTTGTCACAAAATTGGCAGTCTATTTCAGAGGAATGACTAAAGAGCTGAATTGAGAGTTGAAAGAATGTCGTATTTATTGATTGGAGCAGGATGTGTTTTCTTACTGAGATTCAGGCAGAGTAGAGGAAGTTTCACTCAGCATCTTGGATATGTAGGCCAGCTGCAGATAATGGCAAATGGAAAGTCTCCCATTTGGCAACACTTACATTTCTTACTTGACAAGCAGAAGATTTGCGAAAAGAAATATATTTTTAAAAATCATATGCATCCTCGAGTGAATCAATTTGCACTGGTGCAGAAGCGCAGGTGCACTAAAAAACTACTTGATCCCAGCTGCAGGACTGTAAAGGACAACAAATATTGAATGGCTTAAAAAAATGAACATAAAATTTTTTTGGCACAAGGTTCAAAGTGTGGTGAGAAGCAATAACTTGATTGTAGGCAAATTATCGTTTTCTCTGTTTTTACTGATTAGCTTGTTAGAAATTACTTCTTTTAATACATTGCCTTTATGCAGCTCCTCATTGGATAACTACATTCTCATTGGATCTATTTTGTTTGGATTTAATTTAATCTGAAATTGTAGTTGTGAGAAATATTTTAAGCTGAAATTATTTTCAGTGATAGCTAAATGAAAGAAAATGAGCAAGAAACTACATATTGCAAGTTTGCCAGGTCTTGGTTTACCCTAATAAAAAGTTCACTTAGACACAATGGTAATATTTCATATAGGTGATGTGGGCCTTGCTAGCTAAGCAGCCAGTGAAAGTCCTGCCTTGCCTTTTGGTGAGAAGACCCACTGCATTAATTGCCAGTCAGGCACTTACCTGCGTGACAAAGGGCCTACTCCCTGTCCAGGGCTGCAGATGCCACACGATCTGACGACTGTCACTCAGATGTTAGCATCTCTGTGTGCAGTTTGCGCATTCTCCTTGTGTCTTCATGGCTTTCCTCCAGGTGCTCCAGTTTCCTCCCACAGTTTAAACATGTGTGGGTTAGATGCATTGGCCATGTTAAATTGCCCATAGTGACCAGGGATGTTCTGGCTAGGTGGATTAGCCACTGGAAATGCAGGGTTACTGGGATAGGATAAGGGAGTGGGTCTGGGTGGGATGCTCTTTGGAGGGTCAGTGTAGACTCGGTGGGCTGAATGGCCTGCTTCGACGTTGTAGTCTGTTCTATTCTATTTCTCACCAGAGCCACAGATGGGTGGGGGGAGAGGGAGGATGAGTGTGGTGGGGAAGAGGTGGTAGCTGCTGCTGGTTAGACACCAAAACAAGGCCCACAATTACCAAAACAACCCAGGTCATGGACGAGTGATGGTAGGAGAGGGATCTTGGGGCAAGGGTTGCAATAAAGGAGACAGGGTGGTAGCAGCAAGACGTGGGGGTGGAGTGAGGGGTGTTTGCCTCTTGGGGGGGGGAACCCCACTTTCCTTCAACCAGACGCCCAGTACCTTGGAATGGGGGACCTCCGTCCCAGGCCCAGATGTCCTCAAGCAGCCCTGACAGGACCTTTTGCCTCCTTTTGGGCTTCTCACACGGTGAGACCCCTCCACTCTCACCAGCCCGTGAGTAACCGTGAGACCCTTAAGCCATGAATGAATAGTTGGTATAACAGTCCAATTCTCAACACGCTTCAAACTAAATTAGAGAACAGATAAAACATCTACAGCACTGCTGGGGGGGATGGGGGCTTGTACAGGATGGTCTGCAGCTACACCCACACTGAGGCAGGTTAGGAGGGCTTTGAGATGTCTGAGAGACCATGCCCCACCCTGAGTTGCCATTGGGTGCCCACCGCTGAACATATAAAGTGGTCCTGGGCATTGCAGGGTACCAAAGACTGACTGGAAAAAAATCCCTGTCAGCTTCTTGCAAGGTGCTTATTTGATAAATGGTTGTCAACCAAATGGGGGCAGGTATTCCAGGCAGTCATGAGCCCACCTCAACCTACAAAACCTCCCAGTTTGCTGAACGGCTACTTCTGTGCTGTGAGCCTCTATGAAATTAGAATTGTAAATGAAGCAATGGAATTGCGTCAGACACTTATTCCCGAAATTGTTTGTTGTTTCAAAGATCCGCTACAGGGAGTCGTGGTCAAAATTACGGGATGGTGGTTATAAACTGCTTTTCGATGCAATTCCAGTCCAAGCTGCCAAAGCTTCCAGAGAAATTATTAGTGATGTAAGTATCACTTCAAATAACTGCTCTGGAAATGATTGAAGTTCATATCTGGCTGAGGTGTAAATTGGGTGGAATTAAACCGTTTTTGTACTATTTTGAGTCATTGCTAATCAAAGGCTGTTGATTGAACTATAGGAATTGAGCAATCTTAGGCATAGATTCTAGGTAAATTCCAGTTGTCTTTTCAAACTTACATTTTGAAGTCGTTAAAAAGATTTTTCTCTTGCTTGTTTGTCAGAGTTGATTATGTCAAGGTAACGGCTTGTTTTGGAACATTCTACTGACCTCCTAATACTGCATTTCTGTCATTACGTGAATAATTATCATGTTTATTTTGATGTGACTGATTAACACACCAGAATGCAAAATGGAACTGTGTGTCAAATTGCAGATATCATAGGCTAAATAACATGCTTCTTACCAGTCACCAAGAAAGATTGCTTTTGATATTTTAATGAAGTCCACTTCTGGTTAAAATAAATCCATTCCCTAAGTTAGCCACTTTTGGTATATGTTTCTTTCCTGCATTAAATTCCTTTCAGTCTTCATAGTTCACTTAACATTTGAAACAAGTTATTGAGGCCTTTGGCAGCACTTTGTAACCTCATTGGAATTTAATTTAAAACTCTGACATGTTTGACAGTATCTCCATGGGGACTTCAAACTCCTCTAAGATTTTTGGAAGTCACAGAACTTTCCAACTTAACAGAGCTGATTTCATTTTTAAATATTTCAGTATCCGTCCCTCAGAAATGCTATAATATTAACTCTATCTTCTGCAGTACCATTGTAGAGAGCCACAGAATTATGCAGAAAATGATTACTATTAATTAAAGTTATTATCTGGTCAAATCAAGGTAAAATTAGAGTTCAGAGTACTCACCTGATCTGTATATTACCTTGATATATTTTGAAAACTACTCTAGCCTTGAGTATTTGCTTTTAGATTTGCATTTCTTTTAAAATTTGCATTTATCACACTACTTATTTTTCTGCTCTTGGGATGTAGGCGCCATTGCCAAGGCCAACCTTTTTGGCCATTCCTGGATGTCATTCAGAAGGTGACAGGCAATCTTTGTGAGCCAATACAATCCATGTTTTGAAATTCTCCTAAACTGCTGTAAGGTAGATATTTGCAAGGTAGTGATCATTGAAGGAATGGTGTTGATGTATGTTCATGTAGGGATTGATATGACATGGCAGGAAACGTGGAGGTGATGGTGTTCCCAAGCAGTTATAGCCCTTGCCTATAGGTTCAGGATGAGCTGCCAAAGAAAACTTTGAGAATCGGTGCACTGCTGTACAGGTGAACATACAGAAAGAAAAGTTGTGAACTATATGTACAGCATGACATCACATTTTGGTCATCTTTAGAGATTTAAATTTGTCATTTTTATATTGAGCTTTGGTTAATCTGAGAGTAGAGTGTCTCAAATACTTCATTTAGCCATCAAGCTACTCGTGTCTAGCAGAGAATGTTTTTGTGTAAAATGTAAGTGCCAGGCTATCCTCTGATAACCGTGGTACCTTAATTGTCCCGGTTATTCTTATTGCTTGCCCCTCAGCAACACTTCTGATGGTAACACTCTAAAGGCTACTAACTCCATAGCAATGGGCTGTATCCACCTCCAGAACCCACAATTGTCTGTAACTGGAAGGCAAATGGAGGTGGCTTTGCAATTGGCCAGCTCACATTAGATCGCATTTGGTAGACTTGCCACTGCTGCAAGTGAGGGCAGGATCCAAAAATATTTTTCAAGTCAGGACAATTCGTCCTGAATTGTTCAACCTTTTAAAACAATGGTTCGGTTGTATGTTGTTAATTTTGAAATGTTTCATGCACTATTTGAAATCCCTCTTACAATTATTTTTCCACAATGTTAGGTGACTTATTTTAGTAAAATCCTACTAATGCCCCTGCTAAAATAATGGCAACAGAAATTTCAGATAAACATATTATGTACAACTGTCTCCTGGGATCACTGAAGCATGTCCTTTTAGTAAAATGAAGTATTTTACTAGCTCTGTGAAACAAAATTGTAATATTTCCTTGATCTTTGCCTCCTAACATGTGGTTTCTATCACAGTACAAATACAAAGAAGCATTCGAGAAGGCCAAAGGTCAGATGGTTGGAATACAAAAACTGGAAGATGATCTGAACATTTCTCATTCCGTTCATGCAGCCAGGCTCAATAGTGATGTACGTAGGAAAAGAACTTTAAATTGTTTTGAATTCATGTATTTTCAATCAAACGTGTAGTGTTGTCTATCATATAGCCAAGGCTGGAAGCTGTGTGGGGAAGCTATACGATGTCATGACATCAATATTGTGCAAAATAAGACAAGAGTACAAGTTATTGCAGGATCCCATTTCATAATTCAGATTGTACTTCTGCTTTTGATCTAAAGTTGTCTGATATTGAAAGAAGTCATGGAGTTAACCATGTGCCTATAATCTTATACCAAGCAGCACTCAGTCATTGATCATCACTATAATTTTCTGAAACCAGTTGCATACTAAGCATGATGCATTTTAAATGTTTCTATTCAACACAAGCTCATTGGGAATAATGCCATGCAAGACCTTTATGTTTAGGTCATTGAATATTTCCACCCTGGCGTTCTTCTCTATCCCAGATCTAAGGGAGTTACAATTTCAAAGTTCATCATTAAGCTCTTCAATGTCTGGGCATGAATCAATGGAGGAAGAGAAGAATAAGGTGGAAGTCTTGGATACTGCCAGTCCTGCCTGTATTCTTGTGAAGACTTTACCTATTGTCCCTATTACAGGCCCAGCTCCTGATCCGTCTCTTTGGGGAAAGCCCAGTATTCTTGGAATAACATAATGGAGATGAAGACCAAACCTCATGAGTCTCCTTCCCCTTTCCCTTTACATAGTGCCTGAGAATTAAATGTCTTATAACCTGTATTAAAATGAAATATCATTGTTGTAGAATTATTAATATATTGAGAACAAAAAATGTTCTGCATTATTATTTTTGTTAACAAACATGCCTTTCATGAAAAATGTTTGTGAGTTGTCATTATTGCTTTCTGCTTTTAAACTAGTTGATGTACAGAAAAGATTTTGAGGAGACAAAGACTAACCTCCATCTACCTATGGATATGGTGAACCTTGTCCATGCTAAGAAAGCCCAAGCTTTAGCCAGTGACCAGAACTACAGACATGCCATCCATCATTATACGACACTACCCAATGACTTGAGAATGCAGTGGGCAAAGCATGCCTATGATCTACAGAGCGAGGTAACTTTACAGTCACACTTTTCACTTTTTCTTTTATTGACATTTCTCCCATTTTCATGATTCTCTTCTGAAGCACTGCATCGAGCTGTGGTGTAGGTTCATGGGTGTAGGCTGTCCTCTGAAGTATTGCCCAGATTATTTCTTTCTTATGTAAGCCTTTTTATCAAGTGGAAGTTGAGACCAGTTCTTTGCTAACTTTACCTGCATACATAGGTAGTTTCTCTGGCAAGCAATGGTTGGTGACTGAGAACTGTAAAGCTCAATGATTTTTGTCCCTCCCTCTATAAAGCTGTAGTTACTGATTCAGGTGGGATTAATAGGCAAAGCTATAGTGGGAATTTTAACCACAGGCCTTTTGAATCTATACGCCAGCATGCTAAAACTGAAGAACTTAGTCTTTTATCTTGTAAAGTTTCCAACTCTGTTCACCATTTTATTAAAGCCTTAGCAAATAAATAGAAAATGTCTGACTACTGTTCATAGAAATTTGTAACACGCCTTAGAAAAGCACGAAACAAATAGAAGA
Source organism: Ginglymostoma cirratum (assembly GCA_024137785.1). Lineage (NCBI taxonomy): Eukaryota > Metazoa > Chordata > Chondrichthyes > Orectolobiformes > Ginglymostomatidae > Ginglymostoma > Ginglymostoma cirratum. Next base: position 20,992,867 of record JAHRHZ010000140.1, read on the forward strand.
ACTGGAAGTAGGTAAATTCATGAACTCCTTAAGATTATTTCCGCCTATGAATATAAAGCAATTTAGTGTTTGGTTGTTCCAGAGAACAGAGGCTTGCTGGAATTTGTAGGGGCAGAGCCTGTAATATTCTGATTCCAGAAGATAAGGTCACTGAATCGCAGAATTATCCCCCTGTACATTCACTGCTCTCAGGAGGGTAGCAACGATGTAAAGGCATGGTTAAACAATATTCTTTTTCAAAATGTATAACTGCTGAGAAGCTACTGAATCTTGATTTACTAGTCATCCTATAATTTATTGAACGTATCATTTAGTACACAGTGATAATGATCTTTATTAATAGTCTGCCTTATTTTAATAGAACCTTTACAGATCTGACCTAAATTTCATGAGAGGAGTGGCTTGGATTTCAACAGGGGCTTTGGGAATTGAAGGAGTGAAGAGAGCAACTGCCCTCATCAGTGAGGTGGGCCATTTTTTTTATGGGGCCAGTTTTGTTTGCAGTACATGACATGTACTCTCCCTGTTATTTTTGCCATGTCACCACATTCAGTAATTCACTTTCACGTGGAGTTAAAACAAATATGTTTGGGCAGAATTGAGTATCGTGTTATGATTTTTCGAATGTGTTCTCCCAAGGAGAATTGGTTGAAACAAGAGTGACGTTTTTAAAGAAAAGTCAAACAATTTGCCCTTGAAAGAAAAATTAATTCAAGCATTCCCAAAAGGTTTTGGTTAATGAGTTTCTCGTGAAATAATATCCTCAAAGACTTCTTAGTTGTATCTGGGACTGGAATCACATGCATTATGTGCACCACTGCCCTTCTAGATTGACCCATCTAGATTTATTCAGGTCTGTAGATGAGTTGTTAAATATATATCGGTTAGCAGTCACCAAAACATTTCAGGCTGCTCTCTGTCTGTCTTCCTGATGCATGTGGAAGCATTGGCATCTGATCAACTTGTTGGTGGTGGTTGGCGAGGGTGACAGGTGTCAACTCCAATATAGGTTCAACTATAAAGTATCATGTGTAAGGGATGTAATGCAAACATTAAAAACAACTAATCCTTAAAGCCCTTCTGGAAGCTGGTATGTCACTCTCACTGGGGATGCCACCCCCCAGTCTTATACCAAAATTCTGAATGACAGGGAATCTGTTGTCCTTGATAACCCATCGCCTCAGCCCTTGTCTCAACCTGGTTCCACTCCTAAGCATCATTGGCATTTTATATATTGCACCGTACTCCCAACAAAAGTTTCCTGCATAACCCAGGAGCTGCATATCTGGGTCCTGACCAGGTTTTTGTATCCTAATATTTAGCCTATCTGTGTTGTCAATTTTAATTAATAATTGTGATTTTGAACAGCTGGTCTTGTAATAACAGTGTGTGGTTGGACTGCAGCAATGTGTTGATACAGTGGCAGAGAGTGGAATTAGGGAGTGGTTGAAATGCAATAAATGATTGCTTTCTGTTCTTTTTTTTTCAGAAGAAATATCGACAACATCCATATTCACTAAGGTTTACGCAGGTGACAGATTCGCCTGACTTGACTCGCGCAAAATTGAGCAACATCATCGCCAATGAGGTATGTTGATTTCTGGAACTTGATGGAATTTCACTGTGGAAACCTCAGACCTAGAGAATCACAGAGAGACTCCTGTGGCATTTCCTCTCAAAACACTACTGCTTTCCAAACCAGAAATGGATGGCAACAGCTGGTCAAACCTGGTTGCTGTGTTTTAAAAATAATCTTTATTATTGCCATTATGGCTGAATGAGTCAACCTTTCTTTATCTTCAAATTGAGGTGTTCTAGCAATTAATATTTCCTGAATCACTGTCTTAGCAGTGTATCAATGTTAAGATTGGCCCTATGACATGGGCAAACAGGAACAGAGATCTGAGATTGGTGGAGCTATAAAAGAACTCATTGCCTCACAGAATTTTAAATAAAGTGGTCTTTAAAATGTGACACAATGAGTCTTGGGAATCTGAGAACATTGCAGTGGGAGTTCTATGAACACTGAAGTTGGTTCTGGAATCCAGGTGGAGTAGGGATGTATTAAGGGTATGGTCTAGGTGTTTGAGAAGACTCAGGTAGGATAAGGATTGAGATGTGGGGCCTAGTGTTAGGGGTGGTGCTGTGATTTGGCTGCATTGAAGAGAAGATCCTGGAGCAATTGGCATAATCAGAATCTAGAAATCTTGAGAATTACTGACCTCTGTAATTATTGGTTGAAGAGGAAGTCTAAAAGAGTCTGTGGAAAGAAAAAAGAACAGACAATCTGCCACAAGAAGTGAAGTGGTTGAACAGGAAGTGTGCACTAAGTGCAGGACCCTTAATAAGAAATACCATTTATTTGACAAAGCGCTGGAGGATCTTAGCAAGTTTCGTAGCATCTGTGGAGAGAAACAGAGTTTATTTTTCAAGTCCTGATATGACTCCGCTTCTAAGAAGAGTAACATTATACTCAAGACAATAACTTTGTTTCTCTCTCCACAGTTGCTGAGCGACTTGCTGAGTTTTTCCAGCACTTTCTCTTTTCATTTCCAATCTCCAATGTTTGCAATATTCTCTGAATCTGTGTATCTTTATATCTTCCTGATGGTGGCTTGATCTTTCTCTGTTTTTCTGCAAGATTCGTTTGTGCCCTGATGTCTGTACCCTAAGAGGTTTCTATCCCAACCTCACTGATGTTTTCTATCTGTGCCCAAATTTCTGTATATGACTCCTATTTTCAGTGCCCTCTGAGAAATTTTTCTGCGTCTTAAAGCCATTCAGTCTGTACCCTGCTGTTTCTTTGATTGCTGATCAGTTCATCTTTCACTGTAATTCTTGTGGGTTGCCAAGGGGTTTTTTTTCTCTGCTGTACTGTCTTTTTATTCTATTTGTGCTTCTATTTATCTTTCCTGATGAATGGGAAGGAATGCCAACCAATACCAGCTTGTGGTTAGGATAGTTCATTGCCATCATCCTCTTTCCTTGACTGAATCTAAAGGCCAGTGGTAATGGAGTCTCTTTAACAAGAGAAGGCTTTTGTCCTAAACATGTAGCTTGTACCTAATAGTCATGATGCAATAAATTGCATCATTAAGATAAAAGACGTAGGATGTAGGTCTTCACCTTACAGGATCGATGCGCTTAGATCTTCCCATATATAAAGTAGTCAATATTGTGCATGCTATCCTACATGCAGTCTTACAAGTACTACATTACCTCCAGACATTGTCTCATTAGTGAAGCATAGTTTTGTATTCAAATCTGCTTGTGATAAATGATAACTTTCTATTAGCTTTCCTAATTACTCTGTGTATCTACATATTGAGCTTTTGTGATTCATGCACAAAGACAGCCATATCCCTCTGCATTTCGGAGCTCTCAAATCATTCACTGTTAAAATGGCATGCATTTTTTTCTAGTGTTTCTGCCAAAATGGAAAATTTAAATGCTTCCACATTTTACTCCATTTGCCACATCTTTGCCTTCTCACTTAACCTAACTTTTTTGGTTTTGTAACTGCCTTGTGTCCTATTCACAACTTACTTTTTATCTACCTTTGTGTCATCAGAATGTTTGGCAACCAGATCATCCATCCCTTCATCATAATCATCTGCGGCATGGTGGCTCAGTGGTTAGCACTGTTGCCTCACAGCACCAGGGACCCAGGTTTCATTTCGCCCTTGGTCGACTGTGTAAACTCCACACAGACATTCTCCCTGTGTCAGAGTGGGTTCCCACACGGTGCTCCAGTTTCCTCCTACAGTCCAAAGATGTGCAGCCTAGGTGGATTGGCCATGCTAAACTTCTCATAGTGTTCAGGGAGGTGTAGATTAGGTGCATTAGCCGTGGGAAAGGTAGAATTATAGGGAAAGGGTAGGGGGATGCTCTTCGGAGGATCAGTGTGGACTTGTTGGGCTGAATGGCCTGTTTCCACACTGTGGGGATTCTGTTGTTCTATTCTATAATATAATTACATAAATTGTAAACAGTTGAGGTCCTAATACAATCTCGAGCACTCATTAAATTTTGCAAACATGAAAATGACCCACTTATACCTACTTTCTGCTTCCTATTAGCTTGCCAATCATCCTTCCGTACCTATATACTACATAGTGAGCTTTTATTTTGCCCAATTATTTTTGATGTGGCATCTTTATCAAATGTCTCTTGGAAATCTAAGTACTTATCCAAGTGCCCTACTATAACTTATTCAATTACAACCTCTAACGTTGCCCTATGATAGATGTTATGATTACTGGCCTGTAATTTCCAATTCTCTTTCTCACCTCCTTTTTGAATAAAGAAGTTACATTTTCTGCCTTCTAATGGTACTGTCCCCAAATCAAGGGATTTTTGGAAAACGAGAACCAATACATCAAGCATCTCTCAAGCTGTTTCTTTAAAGGTCCTGAAAGAAGGTCCGTCAGGACCTGAATATTTATCAACTCTCAACTTCAGCAATTTATGGAGGATGGACGTAAAGCATTGGACTGAGTTTATAGAAAGTATTTTGGAGAAAAATAGATTAGAGACCAGGGGTAGGAGGCCTGCAACCAGGGCAGAGATGAACTTAAGAATCTATTTGTGAAGGAATAGCAACATGTGGCACACTTAGGGCAGGTCGAGGAGGGTTGCATGTTTTGGCAAGCTCATGGGAATGAAGGTCAGATTGTAAGTCAGGAGCAATACTGTAAGTGAGTTATTGAAAGGGAAAATGACAGTAGTTTCTGAGAGCATCAGAAGTCAGAAAAGCCATTCAACACACAATATAAAAGGAAAGTATATCAACAGATAAAATGCAAAAGATAAGTGCTAAGAGAAAGCCTTTCCCTTGTTAGCATGAGCCTGGCAGGAAGACATCAGCTTTCATTCGTATGCCACTCTGAGAAGGGAGGTTTTCATATTATGTCACCTCACAGAACCACAAGATGTATCAAGTAGATTATGGAATTTAGAGATCCAACTACTAGTTATATCATATAACAATCATGAATTTGTTAATGAAGTCAATTACGTTTCTCAGCAGTTGTTTGCGTATTCGTTTACAAAGTTCTTGATATACAAAGTAAGGGCAAAATTTCAATGGCTCCTTTCTGAAATTGTTGCCTTGTTTGAATACAGTTGCATAAACTCTTCCAAATCCCAAATGGCTGGCTTTCCCACTAATTGTCATTAACTGTTGAATCCCCTTAGAGTGGAAATGATTACATTTATTCTGAAGAGTTGTTTGCTAAATGCTTGTTATTGAGTTCTAAAGTATTTATGTTACTGAATGTTACTAGATAAAGGATTAACATGATGTACAGGTAAATATTTTCATTTTTCATTTTTCAGCGCCTATATAAAGCTGCAGGAGAAAATGCCCAACATCATTATACTCCAATTGTTGGCTCACCCGAACATATTCGGGCAAGGATTAATTCATCAAATTTCAGTGAGGTAATGTTTGTCTCTTCAGAATTGGACTGATTCTCTTTAAATTCTAATTTTCTTTATTTGTTGAATTTTTGTTCTGCACTTTTCTCTGCAGGTGAAGTACAAACAGTCATGGCTCAACCAACAAGCTCTTGGATACAAGCTGACACTCGAAGCCATTCCCTTCCAGAGTGCAAAAGCTTCCAGGCGAATAGCCAGTGATGTAAGAGGGAATCTGATTTGATGTGTAAAGTATTCATGCTACTTGTATTTGTGGCCAGTTACTTTCAAGAAAGCTGGGGGAGACTTACAGTTTGGGTACTGTGTGGGTGTGATGCCAACAGTCTGGTGCAGGGTCAGGCCTAACATTTTAATTTTGATAAGCTGCCAAACAGGGTCATTACCTCAGCTTGCTACATTGGAACATAAATCAACTGGCTACTATATGCAGGCAGATAAGCTGGTAAGAGCTGTCTGGGAGTACAAGAAAGTCTGCACCAAATTGGCCGCTCTAACATTGTATTCTGCACTCTGTTTTGTTACACTGATGCACTTATATAGTACTGTACAGCACATAAGACAACACTGTTCACTGTTCTTTGGTAAATGTGATGGTAACAAATGAAATGAAATGGACTCAAATGTCTATGGGGTATTCTCAATGACTCTCTTCCTCTTCTTGGGTCTTACAAGAAACTCTCTCTGAAATGATCATTTGGGAGAGGTCTTTAATGGGCCTTTCAACATGTGACAAGGAGAGTGATTAGCTTGTGCAATTCATACATTATCTTACCCCCCCCTCCCCCCACCATCCCATTTTCTTCTAGATACTTGCAGTTTGGATTTCACAACTGAAGTACCATCATACTTTGATTACCCACTTGTTTGTTTTGGCCAAGACACTCACATAAAGGGCGAAGAGTTGATGCCGCAGGGAAAGGTCCCTATCAGATTTTCAATAACTGGCACTTTTTTCAGGCAAGAGGTGGGATTACCAGTAGTTGGTGCCCTTCCCCCAGTTGTGCCGCAATTTATCTGAGGTGAAATAATTAAATACCAAACAGGTAACATCTTAAAGAAAGAAAATGATGTAAGATAAAAGTTTAACTTTCTCAATTGTTAACTTTAAATGACCATGGACAATTTATCAAGTTTAACAATCAGTTTACATCATTGTGTAATGTTCCTGTAATGATTTGAATATTGTATTAATTTTTGATTTGGAGTAATGGTGTAAAATATTAGCAGTATGGTTCCAGCATTTGTGATCATTGGCAAAGGAACGGGCCCACAGACTTTCTATGAGATTTCTACTCAAACTTTATTTTGTTAGAAATCTGTTTTGGATATTACAGTGCCCTCTTTCCAGTGTTTTGGATTTGTGAGGCCAGACCAAACAGTGTGTATCTCCATAACCAATTAATTTGAAGAATTATTAATGAGATGTGTAGACTTTGAACCAGGAAGTTTAAAATTGAATATGTAATTTAATTAAAATCATTTAATTTAATTAAAAATATTTAATTTAATTAACATAATTAAAAATTCTGCCCAATCATGTGCAGAAGGTGAACTGGTCAGAAGAAAGATAGGTTAAGTATGAGAGGGAAAATGCAAAGGGGCAGAAATAAAGCATTTGAAACAATTATTTATTTATTTTGTTTTCCAAAATCTCCAACAAAAAGGTAAGATTTGGAGTAGTGACATTCTTCACTTGTAATAGTTCATTTTTGTGGCAGATAGTTGTTTGGCAGTAATTAATAATCATCGCATCATTGGAATTTCATTTGCATTTTGTTAGAAAACCTCTATCATCTGGAGGGTTTACTGGGTTTTTGTCAAATAAGCACAGAAGTATCATGCACTTCCTTCTGTTTTAGTGTGTCTTTCAGCAAGGTAGTGTTAAAGTGAAGTTTCTGGAGGAGCAGGACAATAACTTCCTGATTTCTGCATTTATTTTGTGAGTGCAGGTGCCTGCGGATGTTTAAATTACTCTGTTTTTTATCACGGTAATCATTGATAGCCTCACCAATATTCATACTGCATATTTGCTGCATGCACCAAATTTGCCACATGTTAAAGGAACTATGCACATTACAGCTGATACTTTGTTCATCAAAGTGGTGGATATGACCAGTGAGGCAATTTAAGCTAACTAGAGATTAAAATATCATCTGAACACCGTGGTAAATTCAGAACTGATACTTTACCGTTTTGAAACAGACTCGATGACATACTCAGTGTTGTTATTGAGGTGACCTAGTCATGCCAGGTTTTTGTTGATTAAGCTGACTGCTTGGTCCAATGGACCTCCATGTTGGACATTGGGCACTAACATCTCAGGTACTGCTCCATGGGCGCCATCTACTCCAACTGCATGTCCGTGAACAGTGGCATCTGACCTGTGCCAGCTTCTCCAAACTCTCATGGCACTTCTGTGACCCATTTCAAGGATGCTCCTGACTTCAGTACTGTATCTCAGGCTGCAGTGGTAACTCACAGTAATGCTGCAGCAAAGACACTGTGTCCTCAGGGACATATAGCCAGCTCATGGACTGGACCAGGCTGCATTTCCAGGCTCCTTGTTATAGCACTCACTCATTCTGAATCTACCAAAATGCTCACAGAATCCCTGTCCTTCATTGGCCTTTTGCATTTTTATCCCTTCAGCTAGTGACAACAGGCTCACCGTGTTGCTGTATTGCTGTTCTGTTTGGCACCAACAGAAAGCCAGGAAGCTTGTTGTGGTTGTCAGCGGTCATTTGTCAAGTCAAGAGTTAGGTGAGGGGCCAAGGCACAGTAAGTCAAGTGCAACCTCTGATATCAACAGAGGGGCTTAGAGATGGTCAGGGTGGTCAGAGTCAGGGTCCTCTTCACACAAGGGGTAAGCAGCTGAAAGAAGGACAACACATCCCCTGTTTTGAGTTTTTCAGTCCTTTGCGGACTGTTTTCCTCCTGGAATGAGAGAGAAGCAGCTATTAAGGGAGATGAAATTTTGTGGCTCAGCTGTTATTTTTGGTGAAGGTGGGGAGATGTCCTGAGTGTGTGAGCAGACAGCACAGAGGGCAGGTGAGATTAATGGTGTCGGGGATTTGGGTTGGTGACAGTGAGGGAACCTCTACACAATAGTGAGAGAGTTAGACCATGAGCCTTGGGAGGTCGGTACAATAGTACAAAGAGAGAAGATGGTAGGACTTGCACTGGCAGTGGAGAAGACTATTGACCTACTTCATATGGTGCCCTGCATTCTTGCAGATAACTGAGACTGCTCTGAACCATCTGGCAACCTTGGGTCACATGGTCTGATGTCATGACCTGTGTTAGTTCTGGGACAAGAGGACATCCAACATGAACCATTCCATCCAGCAGGACCTCTAGGTCCCTTCCTGCAAAGCTAGACACAAAGTTTCCCTTGCCTTCCATCTTTGGGGCGAATGTCAGGAACTATGCAGGGCAACACTGGACTAACAGTGCTTGTCTGATTGCTCAATAGCCTTTTAAAGATGGACACCAGTACCAGACATGCCAGTCAATTCTGGGATATCCTGGCAGTGGCAAGTTGTTTCAGGAATAGTGCATGGTAAGAAGGGGATAGAATTGGACAAGATGGATGCAATAGGTATGGGGTAGGTAGTTAATGAGGCAATATAGACAAACAGGAGGCTGGAAGAACACAGCAAGCCAGGCAGCATCTGGAGGAAAGGAGAAGTCTCCGTTTCGGGTATTACCCTTCTTCAGGACTGGTCCGAGTTAACGAGGCGAGAAAAGTCACTAAGCCTTATGGTGAAAAACACTCCAAAAGAACTTGACACAATGTTCACTCTGCCAAAAAAGGAATAAAGATTCAACCAACAATGTTTGTCTGGGAAATGTTTCAATATTGATAATGTGACCCTATTTGCTTAGTAACTCCAGTTATAAGATGGTGAATTCACATTATAGTCTGCATATGCAAATTTAATCATATTTTGTTCAAAAGCATTTAACCATCTGATAACATGAATTAAACGATATTGCTAATCCAGCAAAGGAGGGATCTAATGCTTAATAGATTTAAATTATCAGGTCATTTGAATTCTTATCTTATGATGGGTTTCTGCCTCATCCTGTCACGCTGACAAGCTGTGTGGTCAATAAGAACTAACCAGGAGTTCCGCCTATCCTTATTACCTGTTATGGGTGTATTGGAAAAGTTACATGTTTGACCATCTACCTGCTTGGCTGTGTTGTGAATGCTCCCTCCCTGGCCAACAAGCCTTGGAGTGGGTCCTGAACCCAGAACTTCAGGCTTAGAGACAGTGGTGGGGGGAGCATTACCATTAAGTCTCAAGACCTCAAGTAAATTCATCGTCCTCTGGCAGCTTATAGCTGTAAATAAAGCAAATGCCTACATTACAGATATCAACTTCTTCTTGTTTTAAAAGTTAGGTTAAAGGCAAGGTAACTACCTGATTAGAAATGTCTCAATATGTCACCTAACCTTCCAAACAAGAAAGAGAGAAGTTGCAAGTCTTTAAATAATGATATCCATTTTTCTTTCAGTATCAATACAAGAATACTTTTATAAAAGAGAGGGGAAAACATATTGGTGCTCGAAGCATTTTGGATGATCCTAAGATGTTACATTGCATGCAAATTGGCAAGTTACAAAGTGAAAAGTTGTACAAGAAAGAATCGCAAGACAGCAGGACGCAATTCCACTTAACAATGGATATGGTGAATCTGGTGCATGCTAAGAATGCCCAGGCTTTGGCCAGTGACTTGGGTTACAAAAAGTTGATTCATTCGTATACTGTTCTGCCGTATGACATGAAGATGGAATTGGCTAAAAAAGCCTATAATCAACAGAGTGAGGTAAATGAGCATAACAGTTTTACCATTAAATTGATGTATATCAAGCTTCAGTTGGGGGAGGAGAGGGTGATAAGTGGGCAAAGAACTGGTCAACAACCATGGAAAAGAAACTTGGCGAAGGGTGCAAATCTAGCTGCCAATTTCCAGTCAGTGGATGTTTTTGTATCTTGTTTTCATACAGGTGCAATACAGGTCTGATCTAAACTTCCTCAAAGGTGTTGCATGGATGGCACAGGGCTCCCCACAGATTGAGACAATGAAGAAAGCTGGTGAACTAATCAGTGAGGTAAGATCTTTAATTGGTCAGGTGCCTATAGAGTCTCTTTTCAAAATGATTGATTGTTTTTGTTTCTAAGACAATACCTCAAGCCCCACCCCCAGCTCCTACCTACTAACCTCATCCCGCCCCCTTGACCTGTCCGTCCTCCCTGGACTGACCTATCTCCTCCCTACCTACACTCACCTTTACTGGCTCCATCCCCACCTCTTTGACTGGTCTGTCTCTTCTCCACCTATCTTCTCCTCTATCCATCTTCTATCTGCCTCCCCCGCTCTCCCTATTTATTTCAGAACCCCCTTCCCCTCCCCCATTTCTGAAGAAGGGTCTAGGCTCGAAATGTCAAGCTTTCCAGCTCCTCTGATGCTGCTTGGCCTGCTGTGTTCATCCAGCTCTACACCTTGTTATCTCAGATTCTCCAGCATCTGCAGTTCCTACTTTCTCTGAAATGATGAGATTCTGTTAGCTTTCAGCCTGATTTCAAACAGGAGGAGCAGCAGACTTGTCAAAGAATAGTTCTGTGAGCTCCTTACCAACCTCTCCTGCTTTGATTACTATCATTCTGGGATTTTCCAGAAAATTTAAGTTGACACCTCCCCCCCCCCAACCAAATTATTGTCCAGCTAAGCAGAGATGCAGTCTCCAAGGTAATGCCAGATTTCTGCCGAAGTGGAAAACCTCATCTGATTTTGTATTAAGCATGCAACAAATCATAGGAACGCGAGTAGCCCATTCAGCCCCTCGAGCTATTCAGTGAGACCATGGCTGATCTGTGGCCTAACACTACACACCTACCTTTGGCCCATATCCCTTACTACCTGTGTTCAACAGAAATTTATCTATTTCAACTGATTCTAGCATACACGGTCATTTGTGGAAGAGAATACCAAACATCTACTGCCTTTTGTGTGTTCAAGTCCTTCCTAACAACTCTCCTGAAAGGTCTGACCCAAATTTTTCGACTATACCTCCTAGTTCCAGAATTCCTAGCCAGTGGAAATAGTTAATCTTTATCTACTATATCTTGTGTCTCGTGTCCTGGAGACTTCAATCAGATCACCCCTTCACCTCCTAAATTCCAGAGAAAATGACCCTAAACTGTATAATCTCTCCTGTTAATTTAACCCTGGAAGCCCAAGTATCATTCTTGTAAACCTATGTTTTACTTCCTCCAAGACCAATATATTCTTCCGAAGGCATGGTGCCCAGATCTGTTCACAGTGCTCCAAGTTGGTCTAACCAGGGTTTTTTTAAATATCTGCAGCATAATTTCTGCATCCTTGTACTTCAGTCCTCTAGATATAAAGGCCAGCATTCCATTAGCTTTCTTGGAATAAATGTTGACCAATATGTATTTTGTATGTTGTGGCAAGATACTGTCAAACTTAAATACATTGCAATGAAACCTCTGTAGTTTGTTGACATTGCTGAGACCACTTATTTGATTACTGGGCAGTAATTTTCCGAATGGATTTACAACAAATATTTTGAAGACACAATATTCTAAACATTCTTGACTGGAGGTTCCTTTTCCAACACAGATGGGGAAGAGAGTCTGTCTTACACATGTATAACTTTCTATTTTTTTCTGGATATTTAATTACATTCTCAATTTCTTTGTTCTGTAGAAAAAATACAGACAGCATCCTGATACCTTGAAGTATACAAGTGTGATTGACTCTGCAGATATCATCCACGCTAAGAACAGCTATCTGCAATGTAGCGATGTATGTTAAGGCAGAGCTTTGAAGTATCCTTTCATGTGGCAATTATGTATTAATATATATCTAAATGCCATCTTTGGATCAAAAAAATATTTCTGCATCAAAATAAGCTAACGTTATTTGATGCAAGTGTACCAATTAGTTTGGAGAACATACTATCCATCTCCTTTTCATTTCACTGTAGTATTGAAAACAGGTGGAAATCCATGATAGCTTTTCCATGTTCATTGATAATCTATAGGAGTGAGGAAGCAGGACTAAGACAGAGAAAGCATGCATTGTCAGATTCTGTGCTGACAGTAACTTCAGTAATTAGTATTTCTTCAATGTCCCTGTCCTCAATCAGTTTGTGGTGATTGTAATGAGGTCATCCAGGTGGGCATCATAGAATATTAGTTTCCTGACTGGAGCTATTAACCTGGTCCAATCAAGGAGCCCATGCTGACAGGTATAAACAGGAGTGTCAGAGGTTCTGTTCACTCTGAGAGCTGGCTCGGTGTCAAGGACTCTCCACGTGTAAATAAAGGGTGACTTGGTGATGGGGTACCAGCCTCTGAAGTTATTTCACAGTTATATGATAAAGTAAAAGCCAACAAACAAAACAACATCTTCTGTCTTCCATGGTAAAAGTCTGAACCAAACTGTGTAGCATCGTGTGGGAGGGCAATGAGTCTGAAGTAATCAGTGGGCAATAGGTCTGAAGTTGATCTTATCTTGAGGGTGAATTGCAGGTACTCCTCCACTTGGTACCCATGGAATTTAGCCCCATTGGTATACACCTGGTCTATGACTTCCCAATAATATGTTCTATTGATTCATACTACTTAGGCATTATGGATATTAATTTAGGATTGAATTGGACATGTCTTATTGTGGATACGTGGCACCTTGTAATATTGGATGAATACCCTCAGCAACCATTGATCACTGGAGGCAGCTGCAATTTCATGATTGTAATTTACAATAGGGAACTAATCATTGGGATAATTTGTATATGTTCAATAGATTATAGGCTAGTTGTTGACAACTGCTTAATTGCCCATCAGGAAAGTTTTGAAACTTTATTGTCTGTTGGACTATCCCTGTCAATTTTAGTTAATTACATTGTGGACCAGCATCTGTCAGCTAGGTTAAAAGCATCTTCAAAAACTTGCACCTTGACTCCTGTAGCTATCAATTATTTGATAATTATATTTTTAAGCTTTGACCAGTTCTAATGGTTGCTGGGCTGAGTATTGGTTCTGCCCTGTATGGAGCTTCACGAGCTTCTTAGACAATCCTTGCACTTACATTTAGCAAAACAACTGCCAAATTGTATTTCTTCTACAATGTACTTACACATTTTCCAGGTTTATTTATCAGAATAATATGTATATTTTGAGAGCTACAGAAATATCCTGAATGGAAAGTTTAGAGCTGACAATAGCTTATTCCACAAATGTACATTTAAGGCAAAATAGTTCCAAATATTTATCACTTGCCTACGAGTGAATATTTGGAACTATCGAGCAACATTTATATTACAACTTGGTTCTCCCTTTTTAAAGTGCAGTCAATGCATTTATTCTGCTAACTAACTACTGCGTGAGTCTGAGCAATGGGACGTTTCAATTTTCAGTTACTGGTATCTTAACACTCAATCAACAAAAGCTGCTGTAATTTTACAGTATGCACCCTAAAATCTTAGAAGGAGAATTTATTTAGTACCTATTTGATCATTTTTTTAAAATCAAGTAAAAATCCATATACTTTCATCTTTCTCTCACATGAATGTGCAATTGGCAACTACAGCTCTTACTAGGAGAGTGTAAAATAAAAGATTAGAAGTTTAAAAGGAAATCTAATGGGATGATGCCTTCCTTTGCAGAGGTTGTACCGAGCCAGAAACACCCAGTCAATGCATAGGTGTACGATACCACCTGACCATCCTGATTTCAGGCGAGCCAGAATCAATGCTTACAACATTAGTGATGTAAGTTGTTGGATTGACTGTAGATCGATCATGGTTACTTTTTGATCGATTTTAGTATTTTTTTTCCATTGTTTGTTGATTATTGTACATCAGTTTATAATTGCGTGGTACATCAGTTTATAATTGCGTGAATATTAGCAATTCGTTGATTAGCTGACGTCCCTTGTGCCAACACCTGTAGCATGGTGGCTCAGTGGTTAGCACTGCTGTTTCTCAGCGTCAGGGACCTGGGTTTAAATCCAGCCTTGGGCAATTGTGTGAAGTTTGCAAACTCTGTCCATATCTGCATGGATTTCATCGGGGGCGGGGTGGGGTGGGGGTCTCTTGTTTCTTCCCACAGTCCAAAGATGTGCAGGTTAACTGGATTGGCCATGCTAAATTGCCTCATAGTGTCCAGGAGTGTGCAGGTTGGGTGGGTTAGCCATGGGAAATGCAGGGTTATAGGGAGAAGGTGGGAGGTTGGGGGGGGGAGTGTCAGAGTTGGATGCTCTTTGGAGGATCGGTGTGGACTTATGGGCCGAATGGCCTGCTTCCACATTGTAGAGATTCTGTGATTCTATGACTTATTTATGGAGTGAACTTGTGGTAGTATTTCTGCCCCTAAGTCTGAAGGTGCAGTGTGTGAACTCAGCTGCTGAGAAGTGGAGACTAGCGTTCTACCTTTAGAATTGTACGTTACATTCAGTTATAGGACTGGACTTAATAACTCATACACAATAAAAACCAAAAGAACTGCGGATGCTGTAAATCAAGAACAAAAAGAAAGTTGCTGGAAAAGTTCAGCAGGTCTGGCAGCATCTGTGAAGGAGAAAACAGAGTTAACGTTTCGGGTCCGGTGACCCTTCCTCAGAACGTAATACTTAATAACTCATGTTTGAAGGAGCAATGAGTCCAAAATGAAGCAGCTGGTCTAGCCACTACTGTCCCACTCACCCCAACCTGTCTGTTATATGAGGGTGGGCAGGGAAGGCATTGGGCAGTTCACCTGCCCTGAAGCCTATTGAGGTCCTCAAG
Source organism: Ginglymostoma cirratum (assembly GCA_024137785.1). Classification (NCBI taxonomy): domain Eukaryota; kingdom Metazoa; phylum Chordata; class Chondrichthyes; order Orectolobiformes; family Ginglymostomatidae; genus Ginglymostoma; species Ginglymostoma cirratum. The sequence goes on from JAHRHZ010000140.1 coordinate 21,008,126, forward strand.
TGGTCAATTAATGTCAATTTAAGAGCCTCATTCTACTACCTCCATCCCTCTTTGCTGGGGTTTGCCTGCCAGATTTCGTCAATAGCCCAGACTGACTTCAGTCTGGCCTCCATTACCTTCTCTTCTTCAGGCTCTGGCTGTAGTCACAGCAGTGACTATCACTCAGTTCTGGTACCGCAGGGACTATAGAGCCACTGAACAATCAGATTGGGTCTCAGCTGTCCAGGCTGGGACTTCCTCCCAGCTGGGTTAAGGGAAAATGCCCCACACTGAAACATCTTAAGGTTGTTCCTGATGGAGTGTCCCTGTGGGACACTTTGGTTTTGGGTGGGTGAATGGACCGATACCTGAATTTTCAGTTGTAGGGTGTCGGTGGTGTGGGATATGCGACTTTGTCCATAGTGTCATAAAGTCATTATGGAGTAGGAGGAGGCTAGCTGGCACATTGTTGTCAATGAAAGAGCTTGGGAACCACCCACACCATCCAACCCTATTGGCCAATGATTGTGGGCATGGAAGAAACATTCTTGCTTTGTCCTGCCAGATTGTTCTTTAGTCTGTGAATTCTTTCACTAGTTCCCCTATTCTCCCATGGAAGACTATGAAGATATGAAAACAATAACACCTGCGCATGCATGCAGAAGAGCTGAATTAGAAGTTAGAGTAGCTTTCCTGATTGAAGAATTGGTGTTCGTTCAGCTAACACCATGTTGATATTACAGAGCGGCAGTGTGACACAAGCTTCCTGCTGCTTTAACAATAAGCTTCTCTATGATATGCATACTGCTATCAAATTTCCTGTACAATCTGTTTGAGACAGCAATCAGTTTTTAAACAAGTATTTGATGTGGTTTGACACAGTGAGGTAGATTGTGAAGAAGACATAGTGAATATTGTCATTTTACTTCTGGCTGTTGGTATTTAAAGTTAGTTAGCTGGATTCCAGTTGCTTTCCCATATGAATGTCAGGGTTTAGTCACTATAGGCTGGATTATATCTGAAGATGAGATTCCTGCACCAGGGTGTGCATTTTTCGGGGTGAGGCTGCCACCACTTGGCTGGCTTGGGCTGCTTTAGTTTTTCAGGCAATGGCACTTTTGATTAGCATGAGGTGGGGCTTCAGCCCATCTCCAAGGGGATGCCCCATCTCATACAGCTGCCAAGATCTCTTTGAATGGCAGAGCAGAGTAAATGGCTGACTTCTGCTCCTACAATTTATGGTTTTTTTTTTGCTTATAACAGAAAGCTTACAGGACATCTTGGGAACAGACAAGAGCACTGGGTTATGACCTTAGATTGGATGCCATTCCCTTCCAGACAGCCAAAGCATCAAGGGAGATAGCCAGTGATGTAAGAACCAATATTTTCTTGCAAAATACGAAGTCTCTCAAAGATTTTGGATTCATTTACTTAGCACTGCAATTAAATCATCTCGTAAATAATTACCTAATTTTTACTTTATATTTGGAAGATATTGAAGAATAAAAGATTTTCTTAGTTAGATCACAAGCAATCTCATCAGTATCTGTTTATAAGGAATTTTGTTATAGATATTGTAATGGAATTAATAATAATTACTTTTACTTCTACAGTGCAATATATCATGTTAAGGTCGCTGAGCGTTAGATTTTAAGAATTTTCTTTCTATCATGTAATACACAAAGAAAGTCAACAGCTATTTGTGTTTGCACATTATAAATAGGACAAATCCTTCCATATACAAGGTATATAAGTAGATGTTAATGAAAACTCCCTTTTTTGATTTGTTAAATGGAGATAAACTGCATGTTGATGTTGCGAATTATACACATGACTTGAATAATGTTAAGTTATTTGTCAATTAAAAAGATTTTCTATCCTCCTAGTACAAATACAAGCAAGCATTTGTGAGAGAGAAGGGTCAGCACATTGGCTTCCGTAGTGTCAATGATGATACAAAATTGAAGCACTTCTTGGCTGCCAGCAGACTCCAGAGCACCAAAGAATATAAGAAACAATTTGAAGAGGATAAATCTAAGTACAAGTTGCATTTGCAGCAACCTGGTTTTGTACAAGCTAAAAGGAGTCAGGAGCAAGCCAGTAACATTAACTACAGGCAGCATTTACATCATTGGACATGTGACCCTGAGCAATTAAATGTGAAGCATGCCAAAGCGGCTTACAAACTCCAAAGTGATGTAAGTATGAAAGCACCATTTTGATCTTGATTAAACAAATCTTTGTTTAGATGGACAGTGTGAACTTTATCAAGGACGGGCAAGTCAATATACACGCAAGGGATGAAGTATGGCTCCAGTTTCAAGAAAATTTGTAGAAATTAGTCTTGCATTTCTGATTTAGAATAGTTAATTTAACACATTTTACTAAAACATTCCACTATTTTCACAATAGGATAAGTAAAACAATATCATACCGCCGGCCTGTTTATCTCCTCACTACTGGTGTTACATTGAGTATATACTAAAAGCATCATGTTACTGAAAATGTTTCTCTGTTGGTTATTTCATTGCAGTCAGTAAGCCATTCAAAATGAATAGACTCATCTTTCATTTAAATAATGTTCAGAAGAATGCCATACATATATGGAAAATGCTTTCCTGCTGATTTGGTCAGGGGTGGGTTCTGAATCTGTATCATTTTGGATTCATCTGTTTGGTTGTAATGATTATGTTGTCTTGTCTCCCGTATGTTATTAGAAAAGGATTTCAATATCTGCTCATCCATTGTACTTTTCCGTAGGTTGCGTACAAATCTGATCTGAACTGGATTCGTGGCATTGGTTGGACACCCCCAGGTTATCATAAAGTAGAAATGGCGAGGCGTGCAGCTGACATGGCCCATGCACAAGGGCTGGATCCTCAGGATGTGGCCATTCAGTTTGAACAATTCATGGCAAGTATTTGAAACCAGTATCTGTAAAATCGTTGACAATGTAATCATAAACTAATTCCATTGAGAGCATATGACTCTAAGTGCTATAAATTATAAGTTGGTAAATAATTATAAATACTATTCTTGTTATCTAAACATAACACGCACAGTGTATGGATTCCACCTAGTTCAAGATATCTGTTGGGTTTATTTACAGCTAGATCAACATATACAGCCCAGAATAATCTCCAGACACAGCCTGTGCCTCAAGTGTTGCAGTGCAGAGAGCCTGTGGCCTGTGCTGTGACAACATTTGTGTCCTTGGTTTATTTGTATGTTCATCTCTTAAAGGGACATCACTCCAAGGGTGATATCACAACATCCCCTTTTTTCCAAAGGAAACTCTCTTATGTTACAACTAAAAAAAATATAAACACAGGTAAATCTCTTAAAACGTAATAGTCGCATTCTTACATGACCTCATGCCGTAGAAAATTGCATTATAGGGAAATCGCTATACCTGTGCAGCAGAAAGTTTGTGTTAGCCAAACAGCGTCCGCTACTCATCAATCATGTTGCAGCCAATTTGCGTTAATGAAACATGCGTTATGGCAGAACTACCTGCATTGGGTAATAGAAAATTAGATATACAGAAGGTATTAGAAAATTCATGAATACAGAAATCTGAGTTAACATATTAATTTGTCAACTCTTTCAGGACTTGTTATGTTGTAATTGTCTGGAAGTGTGGATTTCAATTTTAGCTGATCTTGGTCTGCAGGCATGTCGTCGGGGTGTTGATTGCTGCCCTGGTATCCCTTTGCACTGTTATCATCTGTGTGTGTTCCTTTGTGTTCACTGTGCACAACTGTCATATTGTACACCTCCCTTTGCTGGTTTCAGTTCCTCCTCAGCATCTGTCTATAACGTGTTAAAGCTCAAAATTCTGGGCTCACTGCACACTTTGGAAACCTCCTGAGGGTAACAATGCACTATTATGGGATGTGTGGCTGTAACTGTTTATAGTTGAAACAGTTCTGCTCCTGCATGTTGGTCACGCGCTGGCTTCATCCTTCGTTGTTTGTTGAGGTGTGCCCTGCATCTTGGAGAAGTTAAATAGTTGGTGACTAGGTACGATTATTCACACTTGCTTTCTGAACTCGATTTCTGCTGTTGATGGTAACCCAATATCTAGAAGTGCAGTTCTGAGGTGAAACATTTTGACACATATCTTGCATTGTTGTTCTTCACTTTTGGAAGACTGATTTTAAGGTACAAAGTATTCTTTTGGCATGTCCATTTGCTAAGGGGAATGTGTTGGCAATGTCACATGGTTCATACTCGTTTGTCACACATATCCAGTTCATTGTCAGAAAAGATTCCTGCAGGTGCACCAAACAGAATGAGTATGGTACTTAATATGTTTGACATGGATGCACTTGAGGTGTTCTTTACCTGTCGAACAATTGGAAATTTGGAGAAATTTTAGTGACTGAGATGAAGTTGTGTCCATTCACAGTAAAAAATAAAAATCAACAATGATTTTGAAGCGAGGGACTGATGAAATCACATGGAGGTTTGCAGCTTTTGGATGCTGCTTATGGCTGGTGGCTCTGGCATGCGTTAAATTCTCACTAAGTTTTCAATGACATTGTTAATCCCTAGCTAATAGGTTCTGTCACATGGCAGCCATCTTGGTCACTTTATTGCAAGAATCCTTGGAGTAGTTGCAACAGGTTGTTCTGGCAGACGACTTCAGATACAGGTGCTTGTTTTCCTTTGAAGATGACGCCTCTTGAGATAATCGGTTTATCTCTGTAAGGCCAAATGAATCTGACAATGTCTGGTAACTCTTTTATTGTACCAGGCCACCATTTAATGATAATGTTCCACCATACCTTCACTTGTGGATCCTTGACTGTTTCAGTTTGAAGCTTGATTCATTGCCAATCAAAATGCAAGTGATCAATTTTGAATACAGCTGACACCCTGATGTTCATGTTGTTGATGTGTAAATCCAGTGGAATGTTTACATTCTTGTTTTGGTTTGGCAATATGCTTATTGTATCCAAGGTGACTGCTTTGGTACCAAGTTGGTAGCAAGTAAAGTATTGCTGGAAGTTTACCAGATGTTGTGTAGTTAGGTAATTATATTAGCGTTTGTTAGTAGTTTGTGGTAAACAATTTCTAGTGGTATGTGATCAGTTTTCACTGTGAACTGCTTACTGAGATACAGAATACTAGAGCAAGTGTTTCTCTCTTTTTTCTCCTTTTTTTTCTCTCTCTTTTCTCCTTTTTCCTCTCTCTCGTTTCTCTCTCTTTCTCTTTCTCTCTCTTTCTTCTCTCTCTTTCTTTCTCCTCTCTCTCTCTTTCTTTCTCTCTCTCTCTCTTTCTCGCTCTCTCTTTTTATACATATATATGTATAGGAATACTTAGATTGCATTTGGAAGAGACTTCTGGATCCAAATGCGTTTGGTTTGCCATCATTTATGATGCATGCTGTAGCCCTTACTGTGAAGTGTTGATTTCCAGGATTGCCATCTGTCTTGGAGTGTAGTGATACAGGGTTAACTTTTCTGTTCACATTTGTTTGAAGAGAATCAAACATATATTGATGGTTACAGAGATAGTAGGAACTGCCGATGCTGGAGAATCTGAGATAAAACATTGTGGAGCTGGATGAACACAGCAGGCCAAGCAGCATCAGAGGAGCAGGAAAGTTGACGTTTTGGGTGGAGACCCTTCTTCAGAAATGGGGGAGGGGAAGGGGATTCATGAAGGGGATGCCAGAATCCCCTTTCCCTCCCCCATTTCTGAAGAAGGGTCTCGACCCGATACGTCAACTTTCCTGCTCCTCTGATGCTGCTTGGCCTGCTGTGTTCATCCAGCTCCACAACTTTTTATATCATATATTGATGATTGTTATGATCCCAGCTGACTTATTACTGGACAAGTCAGATCTCAGATTAAAATCTGGCTTGATCAATCTTTTCTTTTGATTAACAATGATTTTTTAATTGGAACACAAGCACACAATGCTGCAGTTCTGATTTGATGAAGAAAACAAAAGTTTATTACACAAAAGAAAAGATAAAATAGGACAAACCAAGCTGCTTACATTATTACACAATTGAAATACATAGTAAAAATATATTACACCCATCTCAATAGCATCACTACATAGTGCTCAAATACCTCTGTAACCCATCTATACATTTGACTTAGCTGTTGTTTCAATTCCTAGCCTTTTGAGTTTTATAGCATCTTCCATGAGTATTTATAAAACTGAGCTTAGACTTTCTCAGCTTCGAATAATTCCTTCAGGGTTCTCACAATACACCTCTGGCCTGAAATGTTAAAACTAAAACCCTTACAAACAGAGAACCTACCTGCTAACTGTTCTGAATGATGTCCCTATTTCAGGAGGGACAGTTTCATCTCTCTAATTTCAACAGGACTTCTGTGAACTGAAATGCAATGGTTTCCAAACTATTGGTGTTTCCCCTAATGTTGTTCAGTATTTATTTTGTCCATTTATAGAACTATCCCAATCCAAACAAATTCACATTATCATTTCAAGAGGTCTCTCTCTCATTCCTTTTTGTTTAAAAGAAGCATGTCTCCAGAAATACTGACAAGTTAATAATTAAATCCCCTCATGGACACATTTCACTGGTTCGAAATCCAAACTCTAAAAATAACGGATATTAAAATATATATAAGTCGCTCACTTTACATCATGGTTCTCTCGCCGTACACATGATACATGTTTCTTAACAGCTCTCTCAATGATGATGCTTTGATGGAAAAGTTTGAAATGTTTGCTGCCAAGAAATTGAGGAATTCAAGGCATCTTTCTAATTCTCCTTTGTCTTGCAGGGTAGGGCATGTGTCTTACATTTTCAAATTTACTGAGGTTTGGATAGATTCCATAATCTGAATATGTTTAGCCAAAGAAATTGAACTGACTGACAATCACCTGGCACCACTTTTAGTTGAAAAGCACCCTCTGCAGTGAGCTCCCATCATCAGTAAATGAAGTTTCCAATCATCTTCTTGTTTTGGTTTTGCTCCCCTTATTGCAATGTCCTCAGCAATCCAGGTGCATTTTCTGTAATCCTGCCCACATGCTGCCAGAACAGATGTTGACTGACAGATAAACATAAAGGTAGATTGTCCAAGTGTTGCTCTGAAGGTAGTGACTACCTGAGATTCCTTGACTGTGACTGAACGATATGGATGGTAAATACTACTAGAATAATTATGATACAAAGAATAGTTCATCTTCTATAAAGAGGTCAGAAGTTGAAGTGTGAAAGCACTAAACAATGGGCTACTTTTACTCTAATCTTGTTAGAGATATGATGTCTACAGTTGTCTCCGTAAGAGTTTAAATCAGTGATGACGTGCCTAGATCAAAGAAAAAAGGTACTTCTTGGGAGCCGCCAACAAGTTTAGAGAGAGGATTAATAACCCCATTAGAAGTATAAATTTTTCATTTGGATTCTAGAATCAAAAAGTTTGGTCTTAAAGTCAAAAGTTAATTCCTCTAAATGAGAATCAGACACACAGTAGAGATAAGCGATCAAGCATGAGGCCTTGGAAATTTCTTTGGGGTAGTTCTACAAGGCCTTTGGGGGTTGCAGCTAGTGGGTGTCACATCTGCCAAATTGGTGGTCGAAATCCTTGAGTACAGAGGGTAAAGCAAAAGAATCTGTCAAGTGATGTGGACAGCTATTGGAATTAAGCTATTACAAGCCAGAGGAGTTTCTATTTTTTTTTAATCAATGTCAGCATGCAGAAATTGAGTAAAGCTCAGTCTTGAGCTGAAAAATCTCAGACCTTACAAGGCCACTTGTAGATGCTTGGGGTTAATCACAAGGAAGTGAATGACCTTCAAGGACATGATTAACAGTCAAAACTTCCTTGGGTCACAGATTGTCAGGTGTGAGGGGAGGGGGGAGCAGTGGAAAAGGCAAGGTTGAGTTGACGATTTTAAGGTATTGGTGGTTGTGCTTTTATCATGCCTTTAGTTGCAAAGTATATTTAATTACCAAAAACTGCTTGTTCACTCGTGTTTGCTTTACCTGTTCTTTTATATAGTAAGATCCAGACACACAAACCTTTGCATGCATTACAATAATTATAACTTTTTTTTACCTGATTTATTCAGAAACCAGCTGCTCCCTTGTTTGAAGCAACTTAAACTGCAATCTCTATCAATAAGAAGTAGAGCATTATAGGCAGGCAACAAATTGACAGTGTAGGAGTCATCAGCTAATGTCTTCTGTTTTTTAAGCTGCGTATTCCGTGAGTAACATTGGGTATGAAAAGTAATGAGTTCACCAAAAGTGATGCTTTAATGTGACAGCGACATTTAAAAGGGAAGCACCAGGGACCATAAGAATATCAAACATACATGAGGCACATGGTGTCAAATGATTGTCTCGATAAATTCCATCTTCAGGTTAAACTGCACTTATGTATTTGAAGTTTTACTGATCTGGATCCATTCCTGTGGGGAAACTATTCGTCGATGTAATGAAACATAAAACCAGTAAAGTTAGGGATTATTCTCTGAATTCATTCACCTGGAGGGTATTCTGTCCATTTAGAACACATATTGAAAGACTGCGTATCATTGTGAGAACCTTTTTTAAAATGATTGGCCAGAGAACAATGTGCACCCAGATTTCTGATTTGATCTCTGGTGGATGTGCCTCCCCATGGGAGTATCAAGTTAAGTAATTACCCCTTAAATGCAGGAAACCATTAATATGTCTAAGTGCTTAGAACAATGTAAAGGGGATTCTTCAAATTATTGTGAAGGGCGATTTAAAGCATCCTAAATTTCTGAAGCTTTAATGCTTGAAGCTATCCTTCATACTTTCTTGATGGCTGAATGAGAGAATGATTGATGTCTTATACAATATGATGATGACTGCAAAGTATTAACACAGAATTATTATGCATGAAGCTAAAAGCTCATATTCCCCTCTTTATTACCAGCATGCTCAGGCAGGCAGAAGTACAGAAGAATCTCAGTGGACAGATGTGATGCCAGATGCAACCGAGATGCTTCAAGTAAAAAAGCACAAGATGAAACTCACTAAATAATGAAATGCTAACACTGCTAATTGCTGTTCTTGTTGTTAAATGGCATACTTTTCCCCCCAGATTATATATAAGCTATATTTACATTTTGTTTTAATTTTTAGTTAAAAACTGCATACATAATTAATGCACCTTCTGTATTGCAAAATACTTGTTCATTTTCTGTTCACTCTTATGTATTAAACAGTTTAACTTGTAACTTTAAGTGAAAACATAATGGATTGAAAATTGTTAAAGTGTTAAACTTTGTGTGTTTAGCAAATTATTTTACCATATTTACGGTGGTGTAGACTAACCACTCGGTTCACAGTATTGAAATGACCCAGTTTTGCACAGGGCCACAATCTATTCAGTAGGTACCCTGAAAAAACACGTGATGTGGGGAGATTGTCTACTTGGGTGCCAAAAGATCATGTTGGAGATGTGCCAATGTAACTGTCAGCCATTTCACATTTGGACCTGATTAACATTACTACAATGAGCTATGGGGAATTCCACTTCCATGTGACCGTGTTCTGAAGTGGAAAATGAGCTGATGAGAAGAACTGTTGGGAGGAAGTTGGTGGGGATGGATGCAGGACAATAGCAGAGAAGAGAAGTGTAGGGGCAGCAACAGGCCAAAAGATTTTTTTGAGACTTAGAAGGATACTCACCTGATTTAGAAATACTTCTAGCAATCCTTTTTTGAGTTACCAATTCATTTTTTGATACTTAAAGAAATGTGCGTGCTTTGTGCTCTACCTGCTTACAAAAATACTCCAAAATCAAGATTCTACAACAGGCTTGAGGATCTGAATTTGCTTATTTAAACAACCTCTGGCCAGTTTTAGACAGGAATCCAATAAATGAAGCAGCCAGTTTGTTACAAATGGGACTATAATCAGTCATTTGCTCTAGAATATAGGAAGTTGGCAGATAATGCAACAATTAGCTTTGTGGTTGATAGTTATGAAGAAAGCTGTGGACTGCAGAAGGGAGAGCAATGGACTGATCTGATGGGCAGAGCAGTGGCAAGTTGCGTTCAATCCAGAGAAGTGTCAGGTAATGCATTTAGAAATGGTTAAAAAGTATGGGGATGCGCACTAAGTGGTTGAGTACTGAGAGGGAGAGGAACCAAAGTATTTTGGAGTGATGTCCATATATCCCTAAAGGTGACTGAATGAAGTGTTATGTTGGCTAAGAAGACATACTTCCTTTAATTTGCCCAGGAATCAAATCTAATTGCTGGCAGGTTATGCTGAAAGTGTTTAAAACAGTAGTTAGGCTATAGCTAGTGTACTGCATGCAGTTCTGATCATCTCAGTGTAGAAAAGATGTGATTGTGCTTGAAAGGGTACAGGGAAACGTTACCTGGACTAGAGAACTTTGTGAGGAAGGATTGTGTGGGCTAGACTTGTTTTGCTTTGGAATGGAGAAGATATAATTGTTTAAAATTATGAGGGATGTGGATAGAATGGAGAGGAAGGATATATTCCCCTTTAGTGAGGGAACCATGAATGGGAGTTGCGAACTGGAATAGCAGTGGAAGGTTTAGAGGAGATTCAAAGGTCAACTACTTTCAGAAACAGCACAAAGGAGATCTAGAACTCATTGCCTGAAATGGTGGTAGAGACAGAAATCCGTAAAACATTTTAAAAGTACTTGGATGTGAACTTAGATTGCTGAAATTTACAAGACTATGAATCAAGGCTGGGTTGTGGGATTAGGCCGAATGGTGACTCATCAGTAGAATGGATGCAATGGGCTGAATGACCTCATTCCCTGTCGTAAGTTTCTGTGACTCAGTGACTCCATCTCACCAGATTTCACCTTTTGTTGGTCACCCGGTTTCCAGAGCGAGCACCAAGTGACTATCAGTTGAGAATCCTTTGTGATTAAGCTCATGTTGGGTGCTCATACTTCGCCTCTTCTTTCTTTCTCAAGTGCACCTTTTCTGCCCTGAAATCTCTCTCTCCTATTCCATCTCCAAGGAATTAGTGAGAGACCTGCTTCTCTTCCAACTGCAAAATTTCCTTTTGTAAAGGACATTAGTGAACAGATATGAGTTTTTATAGCAAACCGTGATAGTTTCATGGTCACCATTACTGAGACTGGCTCTCACCGCGAGAGTTTGTTAATTGAATTTATCCCGCTATGGTAGGATTTGAATCCTATTACTCCAAGTGTTAGCCTGAGAATCAGGATTACTAGCCCAGTGATATTACCTCTATGCCATCAACTCCCCTCCCACAATTGCTTTTACTTCTCTTACTATGAGGGAAGGATTGGTCTCCTCTCTGCCTTTATACAGGATAGCACTCATATTCCAACTGAGTCGCAGTGTGAGGGTATTTCAATGTCCTGTCTATCTTACCTTTGTGCACTGTGCCTCATGGGGCTGTGTCAAATGTTTCCCAGTCAAGGTATTGATAAACTGGCATAAGCACTGCTTTCCATTTTGGTTTCAAGTCCTGATTCTGATGAGATGTTCTTGCTTCATCGGGGTGGGGAGGTGATGGGTGGTAGTATTGGGGGTCAAAAGTGTTTGTAAAATCTGCACAGTTTGAAGAATTGATCGTCTAACCATGTGTGAAGTTAAATGTAGAAAGATGTGCATATTTTCCAGAGATGATTAAAAAATAAAAGTAATCCTAACATGATAGGTTTGCATTCTTGCCAGTGAGTCTTTTCATTTGTGTCAGATTTTATTGTTAAACTAAACCATTTGTATTATAATCAGCGATGGCCATTAGCACTGACCAGTTGGTGTAAAAGATAAATATTTGATGCACCTGTGGGTTGCTTCTGGCCTGTGATGAGGGACTGTATTAAGCTAATTTCCCTCCCTAGGACCAGGAGGGGCTGGTGGGATGTCAAAGTGCTAAGTCAACTGATGACACTCGTAGGAATTGGCTCAAGTGACAGAGTTCTGATAGAAGGGGCAAGAATAGGAGAAATCCACCATTCCTCTCAGTTTTAACATAGCATATATTTATATGCTGGTTAAAGGGCCAGACACAAATAACTGAAGGATATGTTGAGCTCCCTTTTGAGGACGACAGCTCCATAAACTCAAGAAACTCAAAGAAAAAGCAATCCACTATATCAGTCTGAAATGGGCTACCCTCATTTTCAAATAGTGACCCTTAATATCAGCTTCTCTCACAAGAGGAAACATCCATCCTGTCAAGATTCTTTAGATTTTATGTTTCTCCGTCAAGTTGCTTCTAACTCTTCTAAACTCTGCGGATACAGAGTTGTCTGTCCAATTTTTCCTTCACCATCAAGCCACTCATTCCAAATACCAGTCGGGTAAACCTTCTCTGGACTTCCAATGCATTTACATCCTTCTTTTAAATCAGGAGTTTGGTGAGTTCACATCTGGAGAACTGTGTATAATTTCAATGTCCTTTTTAGCTGAAGCATTGCATCACTATTTTTGTATCCAATTCTGCTTGAAATAAGTGATAATATTCTATTAGCTTTCTGAATTATTTACTTTATCTGCATACTAATCTTTTATCCTTCATGCACTGCGACACCCATATCCCTCTGCATCTCAGAGCTCTGCAATCTCTCAACATTTATATAATATGCTTCTTTTTATTCTTCACATTTCCCCACATTATACTCCATTTGCCACATGTTTGTTCATTCAATTAGTCCATCAATATTCCTTTTGTAGCTTTCTTAAGTCCCCTTTGCAAATTACTTTACTACCTAGATTGTGCCATCACCAATTCTTTTACCTTTGCTGTGTTAATTAAAATTAACTTATTTACAATTTATATAAATTGAGGTCCTAGCACTAAACCCCTTGACGAACCTCCCCTTGTACATTGCCAACCAGAAAAAGACCAATTTATGTTTACTGTTTCCTGTTAGCCGCCTAATTTTCTAACCATGCCAATACGTTTGTAGTGATTGTAAGGAGGGCAGCCAGCTGGACCTCATAGAATGATTTCCTTGATTGTGGCTGTTAATCTGGTCCAATTAGGGAACCCTGTCTGACAGATAAAATGGGTGAGAGTCAGAGATACTGACACTCTGGTGCCTGAATCTGTATGAGGCAGTGTTATAGTCAAGAATTGTTCATGTGTCAGTATAGGGTGACATGGTGACGGAATACCAGCCTCTGTGGAGTTGTTTCAATGTTACCCCCACACCATGAGCTTATTTGATTCAGAAGTAACCTTTGATGTGGCACCTTAACAAATGCCATCTGGAATCCCAACACATCCAACTGTTCATCTTCATCCACAGTACATTACTTGTTCAAAGAGCTCCAATAAGTTAATTAAAAGCTATTTTCCTTTCACCAACCATGTAGACTTTGCTTGATTACCTTGAATTTTTCTAAGTATCTTGAATTAATGCCTTTAATAATAGCTTCTAACATTTTCCCTAGGAGAGGTGTTAAGTTGACTGGCCCATCGTTTCCTACTCTGTCTCCCTGTTATGAATAAAGCAGTTATGTTTTCCGTCTTCCAGTCAAATAGAATCTTCCCTGGATCTCTGAAATAATCAGCAATTCAATTATCTTTAGTCATTTCTTTTCAGGCCGAGGATGAAGTCAGTCAGAATCTGGGGACTTAGCCTATAGCTCTAAAGACCTTCCCAGCACCGTTTCCCTTTTGATTATAATTCTTCTGAGTTTCTCCCTCACTTCCATTTCCTGATTTACTATTTCTGGAATATTACTGATATCCTCTATATGTGAAATACCCCGTCGAATCATCTGCTGTCTCCTTATTTTTCAATATTAATTCCCAAGACTCATTTTCTATAGGGCAAACAGTCAGTGTGTTAACTTTTTAAAAAAGAGAAACTCTTATTACCTTTTTCTGATATGTCATGGAAGCCTTACTGTATGGAAACAGGCCCTTCGACCCAACAAGTCCACACCGACCCTTCGAGCATCCCGCCTAGACCCATCCTCCTATAACCCACCTAATCTGCACATCCCTGAACACTATGGGTAATTTAGCGTGGTCAATTCAACTGGCCTACACATCTTTGGACTGTGCGGGGAAACTGGAGCACCCGGACGAAACCCACGTAGACACGGGGAGAATGTACAAACTCCACACAGACTGTTGTCGAAGTGTGGAATCAAACCTGGGTCCCTGGCGCTGTGAGGCAGCAGTGCTAACTACTGTGCCGTCCCAGCAAGTATTTTCTCATTCTCTAATTTTACCTCCTTATTGTTCTTTCAGTGATTATTTTCTGTTCAATCTTTTGATGTGCCACTTTGTGCAATTATATACTTTTTGTTTATGTTAGTACTAGTTTTATTTTTTAGTTAACCATTGATGGTGGGTCTACGACTTGTAATTCTTATTTCTTGATGGAATGTATGTATTCTGTGCTTTTTGAAATATATCCTTAAATGTTGGCCGCTGCAGCTCCATTGACATATCCCTTAACCAAATTTGCCTGTTCAAAGCTGCATTCAGTGCTAAGTCACACTGAGATGCCCAGCTTTATATGCTTCTGAAAAAAAGAGCCAGCTGACCCCAGTTACAGGAAAAGAAATGAATTCTGCTGCTTTCCTTAATTATCAGATTATTCACCTGCTATTGCAGTGGAGACCTTGTAAAACCTTGCTTAAGGCTGGGAAATATAGAATTGAAACATTTGATTTCAGTTAAATGTTTAGTTAAAAATTAAACAAAAACAAATAATTAATGAATAAAGAGATAAAGATTCCCATAATTCGCCAACAACCAGCATCCAGTTCTGCTTAAAATCGTCAATAGATTCTTCCCAGTACCTGAGCGATGTGGGCTATTGTGAAAATCAGGTGATGTGTTGAGCGAGGCCCTTCTTGAAGTTGAGACAAAAATGTCTGACTTTCAGACAGAGTCCTGGATGTCAAGACGCAGTTCTCACAAGTGAATAATGAGAGGCTTTTCCACAGGGTTTATTGTTCATCATCACCCTCGTCACTACCCAATCTTACCTCAGTAAATACAGACTCCCATTCTCCCACTTGCAGATAGAACCTAGATACTAAGCATTCCAGGTATGAATGTCTGAGTGGTTACTGGGTACTTCACTTACTCATCTGGACATCCATCTTGGGCACCAGGCACCAACATCCCAGGGGCAGTAGCCACATGCATCCCACTGTCCATGGACATTGTGATCCAACACATACCAGCCTCACCACATCCTCGTGGTACATCTCTGATCCATTTACTTCAGTGCTGCACTTTGGAGCATGGCAGCACTTTGCACAGAGGGACAGGCCCCCAGATCATGGACTGGCCGAGGCTGCACCCCAGGGCTTGTTGCCTGCTGTCTTAGTGTGCACTCACTTTGTACCTACCTGGATGATCACAGCACCTATGCTTTGCCTTTTGGTGCTTTGCTCCCTCAGCTGCAGTTTAAAGGCTCACATAGTCTATCTGTATTGCCTCACTGTTCAGTGCAACACAAAGCTAGACAGCTGTCCTCATTGGCAGCAATGATCAGTCAAGGGGGTGGGCATGTTTTTGTACAGCACCTTCTTATTGTCAGTCTCATGCCCAAAGCATATGCTAATAGCCTACGTGGCAAACACCCCGCATGCACTTCAATCAAATGGTGATGTCTCAAAGACTATGGGGAGTAGTCCTGAGTCCAGTCAAGGGGCAAATGCAAAAAGTCAGGGGGTCACAGTGCAGTCTATCCAGGGGCTTCAGCATGGTCAGTTGGCAGATTGGGTCAGTTATGGTTAGGATCCTCTCCTGAATGTCAGGCCCCCATGACCAACACCCACCCCTCCCCCTGCCCCTACCCCAGCACCCTTGGTTCTTCCTCCCCAGCTGTGCATCATTTTCTCCTGGAACAAGACAAGGGGAGGGAATGAGTGAGATCTAAGTAGCTGACACTGATATTACTGCTGGTATAGGTGGGAAATGTGGTAAGGTGTCCTGTTTGAGTGAGTATGAGGGACAGAGGCCATGCAGGGTTAATATTCTGTCAGAATGAGGTGGGTGACAGCAATTGAGGGAAGACGTCTCGTGTGATAGTGAGAGTGGTAGATCATGAGCCTTGGTGCAAAGTGGGTACAGTACAGAGATGGAATGAGTGTGCGAAAGCACAGAGGAGATGGCCATATTTAACCTGAGAAGTAGAGAAGGTTATTGACCTCTTTCCTACACTGCTGTGCTTTCACTGGACTGTGGAGATCAGCTAGTAACCTCAGACCAGGCTGGCGGGGCCTGGTGTTGTGGCCTCCTTTGTTGGTGCTGGGCGGCGATGATGGCCCACCAAGACTTTCAGGTCCCTGCCCACAAACTGGTATGCCAAATATCCCTAATCTGAAATGTCTGGGGCAAATTTCACTAACTGTGCAGGGCTGCTCTGTTTTGTGAACATTTGACTAGGTGCAGGATGGCCTTTTAAAGATGGTGCCAGCGCTAGGATTCCTGGGATATCCCAGTGGGAGTGAAAACACCCACCTACAGCAAGAGAGAGAATTGAATCGTGCAGAGGGGTACTATTGGTTCAGGTATGTAGTTACTGAGGCAAATTTTGGATGATGCATGAGAAAACTCACTCTGCCATGTGGTGAGAAGCCCCACCTCCCCCCAACATGGAACTCGATGAAAATAGCACCTAGCAGTTTTTTAGTAAAATTCAGCCCCGGTAAGAAACTGGAATTTTGGTTTGCCTTTTTTAAAGTTTTAAAGTTACTAATCTGTACCAAGATTGTAATAAGGATCATCATTCCCTCAAAATATTAATTCTCTTTCTGCAGATGTCTGTAAGTAAATAATTTTCAGTTATTCTGTCATGGGATGTGGGCATCACTAGCATGGCCAGATTGTTGCCCATCTCATTTGATTGACTTACTGTGCCATTTCAGAGAGCATTTAAGATTCAACCAGTCACTATGGATCTGCACCAAGTAAGAATGACTGAATTCCATCCCTGAAGGGCATTACCAAACAAGACCAGATGGGTACACTTTGCAACAATCAAAGATAATTTCATGGTCACCCATTATTGAGGCTACTTTTCAATTCCAGATTAATCAGCTCCAGCTCCTAAAGTAGTTGTCCAGTGGTGTTATGACTGCGCCAATGTCTTTTCTTCAAGTAAGCAATTGAAATGCTCAATATCTCCTGCATTTTTCACTTCTATTGTTATAAAATGTAGTCTGGGAAGTTAAAAAAAAAGTCCCTGTTAACATGTGAAATGCTGAAGGAGTCACATACAGATGTCCAAGAGTTGAGACATGCCTGACACAGTGTATTGGGAGGATTTTGTATTTGATTCAAGCCTAATTGATCCAATTAAAGGTAGCAAGGTACAAAGTTAATGGCAAAGCTCAATCAGTCGTATGTGAAAGGGCAGCAACAAAAGAGATAGACATACCAGGATACTGAGCAGTTAGTATCTGATAGACTATTTTAAAGATCTATGCCTAAGCAGGCTTCATTATTGCAGCCTGTGTGACTGCATGAGTACTAAAAATTGAAACATAAAAGAAACTGACACAGTAGACTTAATCCACAAACAGACAATATTTAATCTTGCATGATGTTGACAATCCATAAAACAGGCAAAGAGATAATAAGAATCACCCCAGACAGGTGTGGATTGCTTCCAAACAGGATGAAACACACAAAACTGTTTTAGAAGTGTCATTGACCAGATTTAAACAGTAAGATCCTTTAATATCTATGCACTTGAGCAACGACTGTAGGAACTGTGTGAAGCTTAGGGCTCTCAGCAGCGTATGAACAGGAGAGAGAGAGTATGTTTGCAGGTTATGACTTAAAAAGCACTTGGAACTGTGCACTGCTACTGTTAGAGCAGGGCGAGAAAGGAATCAAGCTTCTGCCCTCCAAATTGGAGCGTGTGCTTTGCTTCCATGGTGCTTGATTAATAATTTCTACATGAGTGCCAGTTTGTTTGATCTTCATTAAAGGCAGTGCTGGCATTTAATATTTCCTGCACCCATTGCTACAATAATTATGCAAGCATCTTCAAAGCAAAGATAATCACGATTGGTGTGCTGCGCATAAATTTCTGTTAAGTGGAGGAGATGTAATGCAAGAACATTTCAACTCCCTTGACTGCAACAATTTGGTGCTAATGGCACAAGGAATGACAGAACTGCTGGAAACGGGGTTGGCTACAATAGGTTGTCATGACCTGCTAAATGTATCAGTTCATCTGCTCTTCCAGGAGTCCTTAGAATCTAATTAAAAGACCCTTTTTGGGTAGAAATTTTAAATTGCTCCCTATATTTGCGTTCTCAGGTTAATGTTGAGAAGATTTTACCCACTTGCACCAGCACTGAGATGTGTAATGCTGTCTTTGTGTTCCTGTGTCTGAGACCCAACCAGGATTCAGTTACCTTTTCTCAAAGTACCTACCTTAAAAGGTCAGTTGCATTGGGCAGGTTTAATCAAGGAATGAACAGTTATATCAGAGCATTCTCTGATAGCCAGGTAATAATTGATGAAATTAATCACTTTTTATATTCATTTATAAATATTCCAGAAAGGTAATGAGCTCAAGAGAGTGGGTGGAAAATTGCTTCAATCTTGACAAGCTTAAAACTTTGTTGTTTTATACCAGTTTAATAACAATGACAACCATTAATTCAGGTTGCTTTCGAGTACAGTTATGGTAAATGACAATTTCAATGCCCTCTGAGTTCACTGCTGAGAAAATGTTGAAAGACAATTTAGTCTCAGTAGTTGGAGTCTTGAAGCATCTAACAAAGCAATACATACAGTCAGTGTTTCAACCTTTACTCATATCATCCTTTGACACCAAGTTAAACATTAATAATCCCTATTGTGCAGGGTTGACTTGTCATTTCTGATTCTCAGGAAGCAAGACAAGAGACACATTACATGAAAGCATTTAAAAGTGATGTGGTTATCAAAAATAAATGATCAAAACTTTGGGGGGTGATTTGATAACTAGAGAAGATGAATATTATAATTGTGCAGCTAGATAGAATCTTAAATAACTACTGCTGACACCGAGCCACAAGTAAGTATGTGATGCCAACCAGTGCCACATGTGCTTAGGTAGATTGCTGCCAGCATCTCCTGTCCTCATTGGTACTAAGGCCTACTCAGTCTAAAGTGGTAAGGGAGAACTAACAGGTAGCTTAATGAGAAAGGGCTCTTAAACAATGTGTGGTTCATTGCATAGTAACAATCAGGCACAAGTTATATTAGTAAGATAGATATTGCACTAAGAGCAATGGGAAACCTACAATAACAGGTCTACCCTCCTCAAGATCCTAAAATGTTCTGCCTTTCACCCCCTTAACCCCTATGGTATCATCAGATTGGGTGGAACTTAATGTCAATCTTCAGCATTAACCATTTCAGAACTATTACTTACAACAATAATTAGAGACTGTTGCAGTTATCCGAATACATCTAACACTGATAATAAATGAAGGGACAATACTGTAATCACAGCTGAAAATGACATCAGAAACATTTTGGAGATGTTTCAGACCAACATATATATTTCACTTACACTGATTTAATCACATCAATTCCTTTTATTTAACTAAGAAGTTATGTCTTATATAATTAATTAAGACTGTAATGGATGGGATTTTAATCAATAGTGAACAGATGGCACAAAGTGTTAAAAATGTCCACTGAATTTAACCAAATCTATACCCTCAGCTTCCTCATTGCTGTGTAATTCTGAATTTATCATCATCTACAGGGAATCCACAGTGAAGGCATCAAGTAGGCTGACAGCCAACCACTTGAACAATTTTCACTGATAATGAATATTATACTAAAAAGCATGGATTACAATTCTCCTTTTTAAATAATTTTATAGAAGATGAAATAATGATTGAGCCACACACATAGGATTAAGCTAGAAGCTGAACATCATTGAGAAACTTCTAAAAAAAAGACACTACCGTGTCATTTGGAGGCAAAGACAATATATGCCTGTAAAATCAATTTTTCAGGCCTGGAGAGGTTGATCAACAATAGTTATTGACTTAGTACATCATTAATCACTCAGTTACACCCCATTCAACAAGGTTTGAATTTTTCAAGGATACTTACTGTGGTCAAAGAGTGTACAAAGTTACATCAAGTCACCAATTTTGTGTTTACTGCATATGTGTAGATTGCCAACAGTGCACTTGATGGGTGAGTAGTTCATTACTAACAGAATTTCTGTATTCCCACGCTTACCTATGCAATTGTGGATTCCAAAGGTTGCTGCTAATTTTAACAGCAGCCTCTCAACCATTACATCATGATATAAAATCATGAAAGTAAAGCTGTAGCGTGTCAATAAAGTAAATTATAAGAACCTGATCATTCTCAAAAATAAGCATGAAATTATTTGTTAGTGATCATGATATGAACACTTAGTAAACTTTTATTACAAAATCCACTCCCCACTACTTTGGTAGAATGCATTGTTCATCTTAATGGATTAACACCCTTGTTAAAATAGCTGGAAGAAGGATTTGTTACTAGTATGTCACATAGAAAATAACATTATGGACAGTAATTTAGAACATTTTTTTTATAGATTCTCCTGTAATGAATTGTTTACAAGTGTTGTATTGGGAAACACAATTATAAAATTATGTTCTGTATGATGTAGGACTCAGAAAATAAATGGAAAGACAATTAATGTGCTTCAGTTTATTAAAAACAAAATAAGCAACTTCTTTGCCCTTTCAAAATCACCATGGAGTAAGGTGTAAATTTTTCTTTTATCTTATCCTCTGTCTTATGTAAGAGGGAAGTTTTATTACTTTCACTTTAGAATTATTATCACCAATTACCTACTGAGGTGCTTTCATAATATACCTCCCTGTTGTTTAACAATGTTTTGTTTACAAGATATTCTTTGTCAGATACACCATACATTTAATGTACTTAAGCAATAATAATTTTTAAACAATTAAAAGGCAAGTTAAGTAATGCAACCTGTAGACATTTTACTTGAGAATTATGTAAGTCCTTCCTCTGAATTGTGTGCATGAGTGTTAAGCATATTGAATTTAATTTCCTTGTTGTAAAATTAGTCATTAGCTTATTACTCCTTGAATCCAGCTAAGGAAAGTGGTGACACGGGCATAAACACCAGGTTTATTTTTCACCCCACAGCGATCACCCCAGCTCACTACTCCATAGATCTGGTAAAGTCCATCTTTCACACAAGTCAGTGGTCCTCCAGAATCACCCTGTGACAAAATGAATAGCATTGGATTAAATTGTTTCTTTTGTTTCTTCCCCTTTGCCCCCGCCCTCTGCTATCAGTCCCTCTGAATCCGCTGGGATGCGTTTCCACAAGAACCCAGCAGCTATCTGCTATCTTGCTCAAGTGACCATTCTTTCTGCATTTGCCTCAGAATTGGCTGTTGGCAGCTTCATCAACAAAAGAATAGGTGGGACCTGAACCTAGGCCTCCTACCTCAGAGGTAGGGACATTACCACTGTGCCACAAGAGTAAACAATGACCTCACTTATCACATTGCATGGCAGCTATGTTGATGTAACGTGAAAGACTGCAACTGTTTTCATTTGTCCACAAACACATATAGAGGGACATTGGGAAATAATTTGGAGGAACCTTGTATAATGGAACATTTGGTGTCAGGTAGCATTGGTGAGGGAGGGAGGGAGGGCAGCTCAAGCACTTTTGCTGGGATCTCCAGCAGCAGGGGACGATATTGAGAGAGGACCCTGGCACAAACATAGAGAATGCTGGAGAAACTCAGCAGGCTTGGCTGCCCCAAGAGGAAGAGAAACAGAGTAAATGTTTCAGGTCTGGTATGACTCTTCTTCAGAAGAGTTATAGTTCTGAAGAAGAATCATACCAAACTTGAAACATTAACTCTGCTTTGTTCTCTGCAGATGCTGCCAGACCTGCTGAGTTTATCCAGCATTCTCTGTGTTTGTTTAAGATTTCCAACATCTGCATATTGTGCCTTTATTTGAAGGCGCTAGCATGACAGCTGGGGCAGCTGACTCCCAATGGAGGAAAGGGTATCTTTGGGTGAAGGAAGCCTCACGGAATGGAAGAGACAGATAGAGTATTTTCTCAACTAAATGTAAACCACAGGCTTGATGCCATGTAAATACAGTGTCTTCCTTTTTAATCTAAGTTTTCTTTCATGTTTCTAATGACTTGATGCTAGTGGAATAATGAATTCTTGTTTTAGGATCTATGGACTGTCCATGTATTTAAATCCCATGTTATGTTTGCATTCTGCACTCCCACCACTGCACCCCCCACCCCACCCCACCACCTCATTTCCTGGCCCAGGGACATTGAGACTTGCTTCCACACTCCAAATGCTCTTTTGGCTGAGAACAGATTACTCGATGCAGATTTGGGATTTATGAATCCTTTAATCTTCCGATCTTCCTACAATGCATATAGTACTGAGATAGAAAAGAAGAGACACTCATAAAGAGAACAGAATATTAACTAAAGAGTAACAATAGCAATGCAAAGAAGAGCTGCATTGTTCTCAGTGAAAGGGGTCTGATTGTGAACTCAAAGGCACATATCAAACTGATCAGAACCAGAAGGTATTTATTGCACAGCTGGCTTTCTCTTTATAACACTTTCAATTTAACATGTTTCTGAATTGGGTCGAGAACATTTCCCTTTAGAAATTAGTCTAAATAGTCATAGTAGTGCCAATCATATAGTGGAGCTTCAACAGCAGTGGGTCAATGTCAGAATCAGGAGGGTGGCTAAAATTGCATCAAGGCAGCCAGGGAAGGTTTCAGAAATTGTGCAAAAGCTGTGTTGAATTTGGTCTTGGAGGTTAATAAACCACTAAATTGTACTGCTCAAAAAGGTTGGAAGGGCAGATTTGGGAGCTGAGAAAGTGTCCTGTTGAGAATGAAATGAATACGATGCTAAAAATCAAATAGGAAGAAACATGAACAATTAAAGTGCACAACAAGGTGATGGGAAGAGCCAAATGATGTTGTAATGTATAAAGGGAAACATACGTAACCTAGTGGTGCAGTTCAGGGGTCAGGTTGAACCTAACAATCTGAAAGGTTTATTTTAATGCAAACCAAATATATAGGATGAACACAAAAGCATCCAAGGGGAGCTGAAGGAAGTGTTAGAAAGTGTATGAGAAAGGAAACACAATTCAGAGTCCAGCCAGAGGCACTCAAAAGATGTTCTTTGACTATGTTAGCAGCAGAGGGAAGGTCAAAGAACAGATGTGTCCATTAAACAATAAATTGGGTAAAACTATTACAGATGATTAGGATGTGGAAACATATTGAATGGATTGTTCACATCAATTTTCACAGATGAGTACTGTAGGCAAGTTAGAGCTTGAGTTAATGGGGCTCAGTGAGGTTAGTGAAGAATTCATTACACAGAAATTGAAAGAATGAAATATCCATAAAGCCCTTGGGTAAAATTGCATATATCCTGAAATCGACAAGGTATTGAAAGCAGAAATTACAGATGCTTTTGTGGACATTCTTTGGAGGGTCATGTCT
The DNA here is from genome assembly GCA_024137785.1 of Ginglymostoma cirratum. Lineage (NCBI taxonomy): Eukaryota > Metazoa > Chordata > Chondrichthyes > Orectolobiformes > Ginglymostomatidae > Ginglymostoma > Ginglymostoma cirratum. The sequence continues at coordinate 21,031,582 of JAHRHZ010000140.1, forward strand.
GTTGGGCAATTGGAAGAGGGAGAATATCGTTCCAATATTCTGTAAAGAAAATAGGCACAAACCTAGGGCTCCAGTTGCATTCCATCATTCAGGGTCATAACACTGTGAAGATTCCTGCCAATGTCTGGGTCACAACTACATTGCTGGCGGACTTGAATAGGGCATTCTAGGCTCCTGTTGGAAACAGGGAAACCATATATTGCCCAGCATTCTGAATTGCCCTATACAAATTATAACTGTCAGAATAAAGCTAGTGATGCATTGACAAGTGCTGCCACGCTATTTACATTATTAGGTCTTGGAAACGTAGAAAAGCTAATACAGCATTACACATATCTGACTGATCATACACTGCCAAAAGGGGATAAAAGTATTATCCGGTACCAGAATCCATCATGGAATTATAAACAGTTGGAACGCAGTGAAGCTAGGATTTAGGTACAAAGGCATACAATTTTTTCAATTTGTCTTCAGAATGTGATCACAAGCTGGATAGACACCAGGTCTGTGATATCTTCCACTCTATGGAACAGGTACTGTTAACCAATCCATGCCCTCAGACTTTGAGCGATAATTTTGCAGATTGTTATTCTCAACTAAATTGGAGAATTGTTATTCTAGTTATTGTTTTTAGAATATGGGCAATTGAAAATGAAGGGATGCTAGTATGGTGGAGACGTTCATCCTTCTAGAGTGTGGATTTCACACTGAGAAGGTAAGTTTCCAAGTGCTATCATTTTCAACAATGAGGCAAGAATATCCCATAATAACGAGAATTCCTTAAAAACTATTAGAGCAATCAGATCAGGAATTAAGTGTGAGACCAACCTGGCAACTATCTACTCCTCCTTCTAAATTTCCTGCACAAATCATGGTCTCATCAATGACGCCAGCATAAGATGTTGCTCTATTGCAACTTCGTTGAGAGATTAGTTTTACAGATGCTTCCAATAAATATTGTGAACCGTTCCCTGTAAAGAGCAAATTGCATTGAGTATTAAGTTCTTAGCATAGAAATTTAACTTTAGAAAAAAAGAAAATCGAATTACAGAATGGATTTGCTAACCTGCTTCAGTTACACCCCATCCTGAAATGTAACACTTTGAGCTGAGAGGTAACTCAGCATCTGGCAAACATGCTGCTCGAACATACTTTGTTTCCTTGCTGCACTCTCCTCCAACACTTTTCAATTTCATTAAGGCTGAAATACAAGTATTGAATTAATTCAGGATTTTCATGCATAAAAACACAATTAATTTGGATATATTTGCTCTTTTAAGCTATTTGTAATGTTTGCAAAAAATCCTTTCAAATGCATTACACAACATCCAGAGCAACTAGGATGCTATTGCTGATGCTTAATTTTGAAATAACATTTTGAAATGAAAAGTTCCTGAGGGGACTTGATAGAATGGCTAAAGGGTGATGTTTCTCCTTGTGGAGGAGCCTAGAACCAGTGGACACAATTTAAGAATGAGAGGTCTCCCTCTTAAGATGAAGATAATACTTGTGTCTCTGAGGATTTGTGGAATTCTTTTCTCCAGAAAATAGAGAGGTGTGTTACTAATTTATTCAAGGCAGAGTTAGATGAATTTTTGATAGGTAAGAGAGTCAGAAGCTATGTGCGCAGACAGAAAGGGGTGATTGAGACTGGATTTAGCCATGAGCAGACCTACAGGGCCAAAAGGCCTAAATCATCTCCCATGTTCTATGTTCCTCTGTTCTGAAACAAGCAAAATGATTTTAAAGATAGTAAATTGAAAGATTCAGGAAAATAACCATGTACCTATTGTGGAAATGACTGATAATATTGAAAATCATTCAGTGAACCTGTCTCCCTGACTGGAACGTTGCTTTCTTATGCTGGCGTCATTGATGAGACCATGATCTTTGCGGGAAATTTAGAAGGAAGAGTAGATAGTTGCCAGGTTGGTCTCATACCTAATTCCTGAGCTGATTGCTCTAATAGTTTTTAAGGAATTCTCGTTATTAAGGGATATGCTTGCCTCATTGTTGAAAATGATAGCACTTGGAAACTTGCCTTCTCAGTGTGAAATCCACACTCTAGAAGGATGAACGTCTCCACCATACTAGCATCCCTTCATTTTCAATTGCCCATATTCTAAAAACAAAAACTAGAATAACAATTCTCCAATTTAGTTGAGAATAACAATCTGCAAAATTATCGCTCAAAGTCTGAGGGCATGGATTGGTTAACAGTACCTGTTCCATAGAGTGGAAGATATCACAGACCTGGTGTCTATCCAGCTTGTGATCACATTCTGAAGACAAATTGAAAAAATTGTATGCCTTTGTACCTAAATCCTAGCTTCACTGCGTTCCAACTGTTTATAATTCCATGATGGATTCTGGTACCGGATAATACTTTTATCCCCTTTTGGTAGTGTATGATCAGTCAGATATGTGTAATGCTGTATTAGCTTTTCTACATTTCCAAGACCTAATAATGTAAATAGCGTGGCAGCACTTGTCAATGCATCACTAGCTTTATTCTGACAGTTATAATTTGTATAGGGCAATTCAGAATGCTGGGCAATATATGGTTTCCCTGTTTCCAACAGGAGCCTAGAATGCCCTATTCAAGTCCGCCAGCAATGTAGTTGTGACCCAGACATTGGCAGGAATCTTCACAGTGTTATGACCCTGAATGATGGAATGCAACTGGAGCCCTAGGTTTGTGCCTATTTTCTTTTCAGAATATTGGAACGATATTCTCCATCTTCCAATCATGTTGGGAATTAAGTTTGCCCCAGATGGAAAATCAGAGGGAGTAAGTGCCTGATTTTGAAAGTATGGCATTTATAACATAAATTTGCAAAATGAAGAAATGAGGAGCAGCATTAAAATGTGAGCTTCTACACATGGCATTACTTTGGCCTTGTTACTTTGGCATTGGATTAAACAGATAGAGAAAGAAAACCCGATTATTTTTTCTGAGGTCTTTCCTCCCGATATGGAACCAGTCAATCAGTAATGTCTGTGATTTAAACTTGCAAATTATTAGCTGATTAAGCAAACAGTTTCCTCACCAATGTCGTTGTACAAGGCATTGTCTGTTTCTTCATAGTGTGGATGCACAATTATTTGCTCAACATCAAATTTCTGTTCATTCAGTTCGGTTTGATCTATGTTGTGTTTCCCAAGTAGTACTTGATAGTGCTTGGCTTGAGTGCTACAAGTCATTGGAGTGGTAAAAGTAATTAGATTCTCATAGAAAGTCAATACACTGATGAAGTTCCATTACACAGTCATATGCAGAGCAACCCATAAAGAAAACATTGGATTGTACTGGTAGATAATTACAAGATCTTATTGCCTTTAGCGTGTAAAATGGATCATTTTAAAACAATAATACTACTGAAATATTTTTAAAAAGTCAATGTTTACTCTTGCTATCTATGTTATTTCATTTATATATTCTTTATTTCATATCACATTACTTTTTTGAAAATTATTTCTTATTTATTTTTGTAGAATATGGTTTTTATAACCATATACATAACTAGTTAGCTCAACAGGCCAGAGTATTGTTCAGATCAAGGCGAATGGTGTAGATTCGAATCCTGTTATGATTAAGGTGGACTTTATCCTGCCTACATTCTTTGCCTCTGAGAGTAGAAGGCAACACTAACCATAAGACCATAAGAAATAGGAACAGCAGCAGGCCGTTCGGCCCCTCAAGCCTGCTCCACCATTTAATAGGATCATGTCTGATCCAACATTCCTCACGTCCACTTTCCACATTTTTCCTGTATCCCCTGATTTCCCTACTGATCAAGAATATATCTATTTCAGCCAATAATATACACAAGGACTGGCCCCACAGCACCCTGTGGCAAGGAGCTCCAAAGACTCTCAACCCTCTGAGAGAAGAAATTCCTTCTCATCTCAGTCTTAAATTGGTGCCCCTTTATTCTGAGACGATGGCCCCTGGTCCAAAACGCTCCCACGAGGGGAAACATCCTCTCAGCATTTACTCTGTCAAATCCCTTAAGAATCTTGTATGTTTCAATGAGATCACCCCTCACGCTTCTAAACTCCAGTAAGTAGAATCCAAATCCGTTTAGTCTTTGCTCATAAGACAATCACTATAAACTGGGGGTCATCCTAGCAAACCTGCTCTGAACTGCCTCCAATGAAATGATATTCTTCCTTAAATAAGAGGACCAAAACTATTCCCAGTACTCAGGTGTTGTCTCACCAGCACCTTATACAGTTGCAGTAAGACTTCCCTGTAATCCACTTGAAATAAGGGCCAATGTTTCATTAGTCTTCCCAATTATTACCCGCTGCACTTGTGTGCTAGCTTTCAGAGTTGTGTGCACAAGAACCCCAATTCCCTTTGTGTTCGAGCTTTCTGCAGGTTCTCTCCATTCGAATAACACTCTGTTCTCTCATACAACATGAACAGCTTTACATTTTCTTACACTATACTCCATTTGCAAACTTTTTGCTCACTGACAAAATCATTAACTAAAGAAGTTGCCAAGAAAACATTTCATTGCGAAGCATCAGCAGACAATGAGCTAATGACCTGCTTTCAGGGATAGCACATAAGGAATAAAATTAACTTAATATTCTGTGCTTACACCAGTCGACTGTTCGCTTTTGAGCTGAGACTCATTTAATATTATCTGGCAAGGCTGATAAGCAATTCAAGAGTCTAGCATTTGCAAATGTACATGTAACAAGAAGCTTAAAGCAATGCAACAAGTCTATTAATGCAGACTTCATTAACTGGATGGATTGAATCAGCAAAGAAAGAATTGTAGCAATTTTCAGAAAACAGTGCATAACAATGGTTAATATTTAAGGAACAATGTATGCATTGCAACAGTTATCCATTCTTTCAGGCACAAGAATTAAACAGTAAATATGGCCCAACCATAATTAACATAATAAATTATGGATAGAATTAGGTCCAAAAGAAGCCAAGTAAAGTTGCTAGAAAAAGTAGCTAGCCTGAGAATTGGCAGTAGTTTAGAATTCAGTAAAGGGTGACCAAGACGTTGATTAAGAGGGGTAGAGTTTGAGAGTAAACTTGCAAGCGACGTAAGACCTTACAAAAGTTTCTGTAAAAACATACAAAGACCAAAACCAGTGAAGACAAACGTAACACCCTTACATTTGAAATGGGAGAAATAATAACAGTGAACAAGGAAAAATGCTGGAGTCTAATAAAAAGGATGTGATAACAGGACACTAAAAAGTACCAGCGGGATTACACAAAGTCAACATGGATTTATGAAAGGGAAACCAAGTTTGATAATCCTACTGGAATTTTTTTGAGAATGTAACAATTAGATTTGATGAGGGACAATTAGTGGATGTGGTATATGACTTTACAGAAAGCTTTTGATAAAGTCCCACATTGGAGGTTATTGTGCAAAATCAAAGCACATGGGATTTGATGGTAACATAGCGGCAAAGACTGAAAATTTGTTGCAGAAAGGAAAAAGGGAGTAGTAATAAATTGTTTATTTCTGGAGTGGAAGCGTGTGGTAAATAGGATAACACCGGGATTAGTGCTTGGGTCACAACCATTCACAGAATATACCAAAGACTTGGATGACACAATCAAATATAATATTTCCAAGATCATTGATGTCACAACGAGGGGCCTGTATGAGTAGTGAGGAAGACCCAAAGAGGCTTCAGAACAATTCAGACATGTTGAATTCATAGGCAAGTTAATGGCAGATGGAGTATAACATGAATAAGTGTGAAGTTATTCACTTTGGAAGGATAAACAGATGGCAGAGTATTACTTAAATGGTGATAGATTGGGAAATGCTGATATGCAGAGGGACCTTTGTGTCCATGTACACTGGCCATTGAAAGAAAGCACACAGATACAGCAAAAAATTAGGAAGGTAAATAACATGTCAGCCTTCATTGCAAGAGGATTTGAGTACAGGGCAAGGACAATTTATGCAACTGTACATGGCCTTGATGAAATCACAGCAGGAGCATTCTGTGGAGTTTTAGCCCTCTAGCCTAAAAAGAATTATACTTGCCAAAGACATAGCGAAGGTTCACCACACTGATTATTGGGAAGACAGATTTGTCATTTGAGAAGAGATTGGATCTGTAATTACTAGAGTTTAGAAGAATGAGGGATTTCATTGAAACATGAAAAATTCTGACAAGGCTGGAGAGTCTGGATGTAAGGATAATGTTTCTCCAGGCTGAGGGTACCAGAACAAGGGACCATGGTCTCAGGATATGCCATTTCAGACTGAGTTAAGGGGAAATTTCTACACTCTGAGGGCGATGATCCTGTGAAGTTCAATACTACAGAAGGCTTTGGATGTGAAGTCACTGAATACATTTAAGAAATAAACAGATACATTTATAGAAGCCAAGGGTATCAAGGGATTATGGGGAGAGAGTGGCAGTATGGTTTTGAGACAGATAATCAACCATAATCATGTTGAATCTATTTTTTATGTTTTTTGTTTCACGATTCCGCATCCGATAATGATTACTTCTTCCTTTAAGATAGCATGACCAAAATTGTTGTCCTACACTTTATTGCACCATCATATTGAACAGTGACTTTAAAAATTGCTAGAAAACTAAAACAACCCATCGTTTATGCTTTCACAATTGCTGAAGGTTTCATGATGATCCAACGGTTTTACCTCAGTTTGGAAGTAAAAATTGATAAGTCATGGTAATGGAAAGGATCAACCTCCTATAATGACTGGAAACGTTCAACAAAATCCTTTATCAGTGCACTTTTTTATCCGATATTGATATTTTAATGGTTAACCATAATCCATCTTATGTCCATCAAAATCTATCTCTTCCAGATTACACTAAAGCAATTGTCGTTTGTCTCTAAGGACATACCTTGCCTGTAAGCAATGAGCTGCTGTAAGAACCCAACAGGGTGCAATCAAGGTTCCTCCACACTGGTGTCCTGCATCATAAATATTTAGCGGAGCTTTTAGTTGCACAGATGCCTGCCAAGGATGCCTGCCACGAGCTGTCTTCTGTCCTCCATAGATGCGGCTCAAATTTCTTCTCAATCCTACTTGTCCACAACTTTCAAAAAAAGTTGGGAGCACAGACGTAGGGTCAGGCTCTGCTTCAGGTTGCTCAGTAGATTCTACAATGGAATGCAAAATACTTTAAGTTAGTGTTAAAGAGCTTTAGCTCCTATACCGTACCATATGGTGAAAAATGAAACAACATGGAATGAGAAGTATTATTTCTGTCAGCATCCATCTCAAAGAATTCCACTCGAGAAAATCATGATTAGAATATTGGGGAGAAGTTTGTATTCATTTCAGGATAATTGTCTGAAGCAGTGCAATAGATTGGGGTATTTAGAATTTAGGTGAATTACACCTAAAGCTGTTTAACATCATATACAATCCAGGATATTTTGCGTTGATTCATGCCCACCAAGCCTTTTTGGCGGTATTAATCTTGGCTCTGGTGTCAGGTGAAGAAGAACAACCACAGGATGTACCAGGCAGAATTGGCTCATCCTTCTTAATCAGTAAGTAGCTTTATTCATATTACTTCATAGTTAGTTGCATTGTATCTAAGATACATGATTGACTTTTGAGTTGCATCAGGCTCAACTTTAGTGTAAGCACACATTAGTACTTTAGCTGGTTTAAATTTCGATATGTCTGAATTAAACCCCACCCAAAAAAATGCCTGCACATCCCCAGTTACTAAAAAGCTATTCAAACTGCATTCATTTTCTTAGCTGTACTGGAACTGGTATTTATGTTTTCAAAGATTTTCCATATCACAAAAATTTTGGTTTACTGAGAAATTACTACTCCCTTAAAGTAGCCTCACAAGTAGATAAGGTGGTAAAGAAGGTGTATGGCATGCTTGCCCTTATTGGGCAGGGAATTGAGTACAAGAGTCAGGATGTCGTGTTGCAGTTTTATAAAACTTTGGTTAGGCCACATTTAGAGTATTGCATTCAATGCTATTTGCCACACTACAGGAAGGATGTGGAGGCTTTGGAGAGGGTACAGAAGAAGTTTATCAGGATGCTGCCTGGATTACAGGATATGAGCTACAAGGACAGGGTAGAAAAACTTGGGTTGTTTTCTCCTGAGCGGCATAGGCTGAGTGGAGACTTGATAGAAATCTATAAAATTATGAGATACATTGACAGGTTTGATAGTCAGAATCTATTTCTCAGAGTTAAAATGTCTACTGCTAGGGGGCATGCATTTAAGGTTAGAGGGGGAACATTCAAAAGAGATATGGGGGACAAGCTTTTTACACAGAGAGTGGTAGGAGTCTGGAATGCACTGCCGAGAGTGGTGGTGGAGGCAAATACAATAAGGACGTTAGACGGACATTCAGATTAACACATGAATATGCAGGAAATGGAGGGATATGGACCAATGGCAAACAGAAGGGACTAGTTTCATTTGACTTCATGTTTGGCAAAACATCATGGGCCGAAGGGCCCGTTCCTGTGCTGTACAGTTCCATTTTCTTAAGACGGCGGCAGTGTCAGGCGGCTGAGCTCGGGGCTTGTCTGCTCCTGTCGGCTTTCTTTCTCCTTTTTCCCTCTTTTTACTCTTGCTCTTTTTCTTTCTTTTCCTGTCAGCCTGGAGGGTGGCTGGTGAAGGAGGAGGCCTCTGGCAGTGGAGGCAGCAGCAATGCCAGGACGAGCCAGAATGGTTCCACCTCAGCCTGGGGTCTTCCAGCAAACAAGGAACAGGTCCCAGCTGACTCCCCCAGCCTGGGCTCGCAGGCTAGATTGAGGGTCCAGGTCTGCAGTTAGGTCTGGGCGCCTGAAGGAGGAGAAAGGTGGTCTTGGCCCAGCATTGTGGTGTAGGCTTCTGGACCAGTATTCCACAGGCCTGCTGTGGTGGTCAAGTCTTTCTGCATCTTCAGGGTATTCCATCATTCCTTAATTGGCTTTTCCCACATCCAGGAGTCGTTCACTGAACTGTGTTGGGTCGTGGATAACTGCGCCTGTAAATTAACTTCCATTTCAATTTCAATTTCAATTAGCCTTTGGATGTTCTTTCTGATTGTGTCCAGTGCAGAAGCTCTACCTGTCAGTGTTCAATTTTCATGTTGTCTTTCACAGAGAATGTTAGGACTATTGGAAAGCCATGCAAGGGATGCACTTGAAATGATGTAAGAGATAAGTGCTGCTTGCTGTGAAGAGGGGCCAAAGAAAAATTGGGGTTCTTTTCATTGAGACTGAGAAAGTTAAGAGTGGAGTTTGAGAAAGGTATTCAAACCAAAGTTAAGACGATGGGGGAATAAAGTAACTTCTTGTTTTAAAAAATTAAAGTTTTGAAATTTGAAAATTTGATATTGGAAATTTTAAAAATCTCAGCATTCTCTCCTCACTTTTGAAGTAAAACTGACTGCAGACCAAATCTTTGAAGGTAGAAATTCCAAGCATCCCATGACCTGACTTTCAGAATCAGGAGCAATGGAATTTGCGAGGATGCCTCCCAGAATCCAGAGGGTGTTAAGGCAGCTGAAGCAGTATGACATGGTAACTGGAATGGATACAGAGGAAACACCAGATTACCGCTGATACGCTGTCAATGGTCCAGGTGAAGTAGGCAAACAATTGTCCAAGAACTCCATGTATTTAAGGCATTAACCATTCACTTATTTATGAGCCACAGTGAAGAAATTGCAGGAATTTTGTTAGGTTCAATTAAGTGATGAAGAATGTGCACAGATCCATATGTTCTGCCGTGATGACTGGCTGAGATTTATCCTTAATAAATCTGCTCTGTGAAGTGTTTTGAACAATGCTGGCACATTAATGTTATTAATGTCCGTTTGGTCTATATCAAAATTTTCTAATCCTACAACCTCTCTGTATGGACATCTATCAAAAGATCCACCAAGGACATCTAGGTAATTGCACATGTCAGGTCAGATTGGATCAATCTGCTTGGGGCCTGGTATTTCATGTTCCCTTGACGCTATGGTCTCTCACTGTGCTACATGCATGATTCATATGACAGCCTCTTCCATTATCCTGGTTTGAAGTTTGGCTATGGAAATGCTTTAGCATTGATACCTTTGAGCTTCAGGAGTAGCTTTTCTCATTTCAGTCAACTGTTATTCCTGTTGGTTTAAAACCTGGGAATTCAGCTGGTCCATTTCAGGGACTAGGATAGCCTCTTTCAAGGAATTGTTTTCCATGCATGGAATCCTGGACATGATTATCTCTAATAATTCTAAATGTCAGAATTTTTTTGATGAGTGCTTCCAATCCTTTGCATCCTCACTTGGGTTTGCTTATGTCACACGCTTGAGTTACCCTCAAGCCAATGGCAAAGCTCAGAGGCCTCACCATAAATACCTCTGAGAAAGAATGAAGATTTCCATTTAGCCGTACTCAACTATAGCTCTACACAGGTACACGTCTTCACCCCATGCCAACTTTTGAAGCGTAGAAGACTACAAACCCAGCATGCCTCACTTTCCTAGGCAGTGATGCCAAGTATCACAATGCAGGACAATGAATAAGTACAACAGAAAGATAAGTGTTATACGAGAGACGTTATACAAGGTCCTTCCACCTTCAACCAGAGACACAAGACTCATGGCTTGCTACAACCCCAGTATGTACATGAGGATTAGGCTCTTGATTGGCTCACTACTGTCTGAAGACCCCCACATCTGGGGTCTTGATTTCAGGAGAAGATCTATTGGTGTCCTTGCCACTGGCTGATTGGATAGTAGTTCAGTAGGCCTGCCTGTAAAGGAAAAACACAGATCTATTTCCTCTACAAGGAATTGTACCCTCTACAAGATTTTGCCCCAAGCCTGCAACTTTCATGCTGCTAGTTAGTATGACTGTCATCTATTTGTGCTGTAATGAGAAAATAAGACGGTACATGCAGAAGTGGTCTTATATAATCAGTGATGTAGTGGCAATGTCAGTAGATATTATAGACTTACATAAAGATGCTATCTACACTAATAATTCAGATCCAGGCTAATGATCTGGGGATATATGTTCAAATCCTGTCATGACAGATGACGAAATTTGAATTTAATAAAAATCTGACGATGTCCACGTAACCATTATCATAAAAAGTAACTTGGTTTATTGATGTCCTCTGTATTAAGGAAATCTGCAATTCTTACCTGATCTGGTTTACATGTGACTCCAGGTGCACAGCAATGTGGTTGACTGCTCTCTGAAATGGCCAAGAGAGCCAGTCAGTTCACAGACAACAAATGTCATCCTTGCCAGCCATACCACCTCTTATACAAGTGTGAAAGCTTTAACAAAATGGTATCCTTCAAAAGCCGAAGCATATTCTATGACGATGCTGAGGTTAATCATATACAACAGCGCAAATATTTTAACTGTACGCACCAGTCTGGCACTGAGAGATTGCACAAAAGTCCCATTTCAGTTTTCCATTTGGTTGTTTAAAAAAGCACCAAGGCTTATCGTCATCATCTGGATTTCTAGTTGAAGAGAATGTTTAAAAAGCAAGATCAGATTTAGTTACTGGACATCGTTCTGAAAGTGTACGTCATTTCTATAGATTATTGCTGTGATTTCTACTTTTCCCCCGTTTCCCCTCAGCACTAATTTGAATTTTAAAATTCCTTCTTCAGTTGAGAAAAATGCATTTCAGCAAGACTATAGTCATGTGTTTTGCTCCTTTCTGTGTGCCTGAGGCTGAACGTCCTATTGACTGTAAACTGGACAGCTTTCTTGCAATTTTTGAGCTGAAATCCCTTGAGGAAAAAAACGATCCAACTTGAAGGAGTTTGTACAGCAACTCCATTTGTTTAGTCAAGAGTCAAGCACTGAGAAGCCCTGACTTAAACAGTATTACTTACAATAACATGCATGTTTGCCTATTATGTCACCATGGGCACTGCTCTGCATATTATTAATGCAGGTTGAATGCACTAAATATACCCAGTTTTAGCATCTGATATTATGGATTGTGAGCTGCAGATGCAGCCCAGTATGTTACTGGTCCTAGTATAATTCAGGTTAGGGTTTAGATGGGAATTAGGCTCATCGAGGATTACACTCTGAACATACTAGAAGGAGTGCTGCTCCCAGTGGTAGGACTGGAAGTGGGTGCTGCCTCTGCTCATTTGTCAGGAGCTGCAATGCCCACAATGTAAACTGGAAGTGCGTGTGGAGGGCATGTGCCTCACATGCAAACATGCTGTGGGGCAGGATATCAGCTGACTGAATTATGGCTCCAGTGGGCTATAAAAGACAAGTTCTTCATAAGTCGTTCAAAGCATTTCTGGCTGACTCAGCCTCTGTCTCTTCTGAAACCTCCCATCAGTTGTCTTCCATCCTTTGTCACTTTCATCTGGAACTTCACCTTCTTGGATCCCCATTGTTACCGCTCCCTCTGAACTCTTCATTCATCAAGATGTCTTCAGACAGACAAAGAGCAGTCCCATGGTTCAGCTTTACCGTCCTGCAGGTTCTCCACCAGGTCATCGGGAAACACTGGGAAGTGTTCTTTCCCAGGGATGACAGCAGGAGACACTTTTGGTTGACAAAGAGATTACCTGGGAAGTAAGCAGTGTCAGATCCATTCATGAAGCTGGATGCAATACCACAGAAGGATCAACGACTTCCCTGGATTGGCCAGGATAGAAGGTGATGTGATATTGCATCAATAGCCTCTCATGTGGCAATCAAACAAAGGAATCTTGCGTATGGGAAGGGAAACCAGGCTGGGAAATGTGTTCTTTTGGTCAGTGTCAGATGGTAATAGAGGTCAGACTGGGTAAGAGTTGTGTAGGATAGGGCAACTGAGTATCAGTTAAAATGTGTACTTGTATATGGCATGGGGATGCAATAGGACAAAGGAGTTAGATGTCACTTGAAATGTCACTAAGTCTCCACTTTTTCTTACAGGATGAGGAAACATTCAATGCCAGGGAGGGCTAAGAATAGGGGAGGAGTGGTCGAACTTGAAGTGACAACATTTATGGGCAGAGATATTATGGGTGAGCAGGGGGGCTAGTTTGATGCAGATGAGGAGGCTGCACTAGTTAGCCAACTGAGAATGCCTTCAATATATTGTTGAGATATTAACACATTAGAGAAATGTGCAGAACTGATAAACATCCTGATAGACTGAGCTGTTCCTAATGTCTTTCTTGGTGTTCTCCATTGCCATGAGCACAAAATATCAAATAAAATTGTGGAAAAAGAGAAGATTTCACCTCTAATTGAGACCTACAACACCCAGCGAATGATTGTCATGTCTCTTTCTCTCTTGTTCTCCAACAGCATGATTACATTACACTCTCACGGGTTGCACAGAGGATTGGAAGCTCATGTTGTTGATCACTTTGCAGACACATACCAGCAGCTGAGGCAGGCTGGCTCAGCTTCACCTCCTAAGTGTGGAAGGACTCCTGTGGTTCAGGCCAGGTTGACGCCTATACTGATGGGGGACCTCTAGCCCTGAATCATAATATGCCAGCTGCAGATGCAAATGTAAACAGAGATACACAGGAACATCGGCAGTGGGGCCAGAGATTATATAGAACAGTGCATGGACTTCACAGAAACCCATCCATTTGTTGAATTCTGTCATGGTTCCATCAAATGAGTGCATGCTTTTCTGTGGAGAGGCTGTTGACTGACATTGAGACAAAAGTCCAAAATGTATTCATTCTGCTACTCTGACCTTGGGTTCAGTACAGCAGTGGCTAAGTCAGAAGCACATGAGGTACCTGGACTCCTCAGGAATACAAGAGATGTGACTACTCCCTGATTGAGAGCTGACTGCCCTGTTTGGGTTCTCTCAGGGCACTTCCAGGATAAGTGGACATTTCTCATCCCCTCTGCTGGTGATTCCAGAATAGCAGAGGCCCTGGAGGGTGCCTCTGTACCATTAAAGGTGTCCCCCAGTAGGCTGTGGCCCCAAAGCTGCCAGATGGCATGCACCAATGTCAGCACAGGCAGATGGGTATCACTCTCAGCAGTCTGCCTGGTCTGGTGTTGGAGCAACACCAAGGCATAACTACTGCATGAGAAAAAAATGAGATATATTGAGGAGACAATGGTGGCAATGGGCGTTGAGACACTATAAAGTTATACACGTGTGTATATAGATAGAAAACTTATTACTTACTTGATATTGTGCACATTATGCAATTTTGTTGGGACATATTCTTTTGGAGGACATACTGCATGGTTATGTTTTATATTTGGCAGTTGTTACTTGAATGAAGGGACTCAGAGACATCTCACTTGGGTGTATTTTTTACATATTGGTTTTTATGATTCATATTCTCAAAGCAATACTATTTTCAGTATCTGCTGGCCTTCCACAAACCACTCGATTAAGGTCACTTAAGAGCATGAGTAGTAATTTGCTGCTGAAACAATCCCTATCAATGTATGCTAGGAGCAGAAAGATGGCTGTGCAACATTTCAGTGAGTTATGTGCCAGTTCAAAGCCTGTATTCTCAGGGGATGTCAACTAGCTTCATCCAATGCGATAAAGATCCACTTTTCCTAGCCTCCTTGAGGGTAATGAATGTGGTTAGTGAATTTTTAAAAAATCATTTATGGGATGATGACATTTTTGGTTAGGCCAGCATTTATTGCTAATTGCCATTGAGTAGTTGGTGCTAATCTACCTTCTTGATCTGTTGCAGTCCATGGGGTGTTGGTACACCACAGTATTGTTGGAAGGGGAGTTCTGGGGTTTTGACACAGTGATAGTGAAAAAATGGCAGCATAGTTCCAGGTCAGGATGAGGTGTTTGTGTTCCTACATATCTGTCGCCCTTGTCCTTTAAAGAGATAGAGTTCACAGATTTGCAAGGTGCTGTTCAAGGAGCCATAGTGAATTTGCCTTTTATAGTTTATTCTTTAGATGGTACACATTACTTCAAAGATGCGTCATTTGTGGAAGGATTGATTGTCAATTAAGCGGGTGTTTTGTCCTGGATTATGTTGAGCTCCTTGAGTGTGTTTGGAGCTGCACCAATCCAGGCAAGTGGAGAACATTCCATCACACTCCTGATTTGTGGCCTGCAGTTGATGGACAGGCTTTTGAGAAACAGGAGGTGAATTACTTGCCACAGAATTCCTTGCATCTGATCTGTTCTTGTGGCTGCAGTCTTTATATGGCCGGTCCAGTTCAGTTTCTGATTGATGATAATTCCTAGGATGTTGCTTGGGTGTGCAACAATGGTAATGCCATTGAATGTCAATGGAAGAGTGTTAGGATCTCTCTTGTTGGAGCTGTTCATTGCCAGGCACTTGTATAGTTACTTGTCACTTGGGGGTTGCTTAACACCAGTTGGCTGGATAGCCGCTTTGTGATGTATATGCCAACAGTGTGGGTTCAATCCCTACACCAGCTGAGGTTACCATAAAGAACTCTCCCTCTTAAACTCATGCCGCACGTGAGCTGTGGTGACCCACAAGTTAAACCACCACCAGTCATCTCTCTCTAGTGAGAGATCAATGCTATGGTCTAGTAAGACAATGGTGACTTTACTTTTACCTGTCACTTATCGGCACAGGTCTGAATATTGTCCAGGTCTCTTTGCATAGGAACACGGACTTGTTTCAGCAACTGAGAAGTCATTGCTGAACATTGTGCAATTATTGGGCAACATCCCCAATTCTGATGGAGGGAGGGTGCAAAGATGAAGCAGCTGAAGATGGATATTTTGCAGTGATAGTCTGAGTCTGAGATAATTGCCACAGGGCAATGATTGCCACTCCACCATTGACATGCCACTAACTTTAATAACTCCAACTCATGTTGCAAAACTAAAATTTTGGATCTCACCTATAAATAAATGTCCCACCTTCTTTTTCTCCTACCTTTACAGTCCCATTAAAGTACACCCTGTGTATTTACAGAATTTTTTTACCTGCAAAACCTGTGATCTCCAATGCCAGTTTCTTCAGCTTGAGGCCCAAATATATTGATATGTTTCTTTAGAAGCAAGTGTGAGCTCCAGTATAAACACTCTCTCCCCTGTTGTGTTACACCAACATTGCCTCTGTAATTTTCACCATTTCCCTCATAACAGTCACTGGAATCTGTAGAATGTTGAAGCCTAGAGTTACATGCAGGTGAATGTAAATTGAATAATATCAAATATTCACCTTGGGGGTGAACAATATCCTGGCTCAAAAGTTCATTCCATATTTACCTGGCATTAAACTAAAGAATCATATCAAGCAAATTTTCAATGAAAGAAAATACAATTATAGGAATTCAGCTGTCTTCTGAAATCATTCCAACATTGCAGAGATTTCATTTACTACAGTTAAAACTAACTTAATGGAAGTGTATTTGCTGCAAACAATAAAAGCTAATTCTGAATTATCGATTTAAAACTGTTAGTTAAGCATCTGAGTTGATTTTATATATGTGAGTATGGAAATAAATAGGACATAAATAAAAAGCATTAATACCTGTTTCACAATATCGCCCTGTGTAGGATTTTGGACAGACGCAAATAAAAGATCTCCTAGACATGCCCCTTTTACAAGTTCCACCATTTTTACAAGGGTTTCTCGAACATGTACGAATTGCTAAGAGGAAGTGGTTGGAAAACATTGTTTAAACTTCATTACTTCATCAAAGAAACATTAATTTCAGACTGCCACATTTCCTCTAAGTACCACAATTCCTTCTCTACTTTGAAATTGTTTGAATTTCAATAAAAGCAGAAGTAAACACTCAGAGAAAAACACAAGAAGGAATTGGCCCCCACTGTGCCTGATTTTTTGGGACCAATTTCCAGTCGTGGTCTCTCACAACTTACTTCCCCTGGAAGCGCACCACCTGATGATTTGTCAGCTGGAAGCATCTGAATATCTGTGCCATCTATTAAAAAAGGCCATTAGACCTATTGAATATGCTAATCAGGATATAGTGCCTGGTTAATTGTATGTAATAACTACAGCTCAATGCCAGACTAAAGGTCAGACTTTCTTCAGAACTTCAAAATCAAACTTATCTTCTTCATGGAGCCACATCAAGCCTGGATAAAACTCATTTACTCCCCAACCATCCTCCAAGGATGATCAACACTAGTTGTTTTAGGAAACTAACAGCATGAACTCGAGTCTCTAATGGATAGCAGGGATCAGGAGTTCCACACAAGTTCTATTTCCCATCCCTCCTGGTTCACAAGTGTCTTCTTGACTTCAGATTTTGACTGCAGGTTTTCAGCTATAGCAAAATTAAATGTGAGATAACAAGGTGAAGAGCTGGATGAACACAGCAGGCCAAGCAGCATCAGAGGAGCAGGAAGGCTGACGTTTTGGGTCTGGACCCTTCTTCAGAATCTCTCAAAATTCAAAATGGTTGCTTGAGGCTGATATGAGCAGTGGTGTTTTGATAAAGGCCCATTTTGGAATCTGGTTGACACTTGCTTTCTTTGAGGCCCAGTTCCCCTCACAACCATAATTTACTTCTGTAAAAGAAAAAGTTTTCTGAGAAAATTTACCAAAAACTCTGTGGGAGTTTAGTTGTGTCATACCTTTTGATTTATCATCCCCCACCCTTTCAAATATCTTTTGACTCCCTGACACCTTTACCTTTCTTGTTCATGTTGTTATATTCTTGGAAGAACAGTTCATGTTACAATTACTTCTGTTTTCTTTTACCTGCCGTAATTGTTTTTATTTTGACTGATGTGCACTTTCTTGATATTCATTCACGGGATGTGGGCATTGCTGACCAGGCAGCATTTATTGCCCAGAGGGCAGTTAAGAGTCAACCATATTGCTGTGGGTCCGGAGTCACATGTAGGCCAAACCAGGTAAGGGTCCTTAAAGGAAAGAGCATTGGTGAACCAGATGGGTTTTTCCTGACAATCAGCAATGGTTTCATGGTCTTCATTAGACTCTTACTTCCAGATTATTATTGATTTCAAATTACACCATCTGCCATTGCGGGATTCGAACCTTAGTCCCCAGAATTTTACCTGGGTCTCTGGATTAATAGTCTAGCAAAAGTACCACTAGGCCATTGCCTAACCCTAAACCTGTTTGGTCAACACCCCATTCTATCTTTCTTCTCTTTAAAACTTTGCAAAGATGTTCCACTTTATATTTTCACTGATACCATTTCAGAGTACTTTTATTCATGTTTCTTTTATGTGCTTCAATGCAAGGGGTGATTCCACGATCCAACACTAGCAGTGGGGAGTGAAGTTATCTGTAAGATGAGCACTGGATCACGGAATCTCCTGCATCAGCTCCTCTATGATAATGGTTTTTAAGAAATGTCCTTTTGACTTTGACAGATTTCTTGACCACATTTCACAAAGCTCTATAAAAGGGTACATCACATTGAAAAGTAGGAACGGTTACCATACGTTTTTTACAGTTTGGTGGTTTGAATGGATAGTCGCACTTGCACTTGTGGTATGGTGGGTTAGTGGTTAGAACACACTCTCCATGCTTGCATGTATTCCTCCGACAGGGATTGTTCACTGCAATTTAAAGAACATTGCTTCAAAATGTGTCTAGCTGCTAGGAGTTACAAACCAGAAAGAATTTGAATTAGAATCCCTACAGTGTGGGAACAGGAACTTCGGCCCAACAAGTCCACACTGACCCTTGGAGCATCCCACCCAGACCCATCCCCTATAACCCACACACCCCTGAACATTATGGGCAATTTAGCATGGCCAATCCACCTAGCCTGCACATCTTTGGACTGTGGGTGAAAACCCATGCAGACATAGGGAGAATGTGCAAACGCTGCACAGTCACCTGAGGCTGGAATCAAACCCGGATCCCTGGTGCTGTGAGGCTGCAGTGCTAACCACTGAGCCACTGTGCTGCCCTTTATGTAGCACCTTTTACATCACCATTATGCCCTACAACATCCAAAGTAGAAACAAGCAAGAAATCACCACTGGGTTATTTTATAAATCACGACTGGTTACCAGGCTAGGCTAGTATTTATTGCCCAGAGGGCAGTTAAGAGTCAACCACATTGCTGTGGGTCTGGAGTCAATGTAGGCCAGACCATGTGACAATGGCAGTTTCCCTCCCTAAAGGGCATTAGTGAACCAGGTGGGATTTTCCAACAATCAACAATGGTTTCCTGGTCTTCATTAGACTCTTAATTCCAGATTTTCTTTTTCTCCATTGAATTCAAATTCCAGCATCTGTTGCGGCAGGATTCAAACCCTGGTCCCCAGAACATTACCTGGGTCTCTGGATTAACAGCCCAGTGATAATACCACTAGGCCATCGCCTTCCACTATGGAATTAGTGAAATGCAATGCAGGAATCATGAATATTGTCTGATTGTTTTTTCGTTCATAGAATCCCTACAGTATGGAAAGAGGCCCTTCGGTCCAACAAGTCCACACTGACCCTCAGAACATCCCACCCAGATCCATCCCCCTTAAAAGACCTAATCTACAAATCCTTGAACACTACAGGCAATTTAGCACGGCCAATCCACCTAGCCTGTACTTCTTTTGACTGTGGGAGGAAACCAGAGCACCCAGAGGGGACCCATGCCAACATGGGGAGAATGTGCAAACTCCACACAGACAGTCACCCAAGGGTGGAATTGAACCCAGGTCCCTGGCGCTGTGAGGCAGCAGTGCTAACCACTGAGCCACCATGCTGCCCTGAATTGTTGATTCTGAACAATAACAACAGAGAAATGTTTTCCTATCACTTTAAAAGTTGTAAAACAATTTTTAAAAATTGAAAGCTTTGAAAGCAATGCAAATCATCAAAAACATAATTTCCGTGCAATGAGCTATGGTGAGATTTTTGATAGAATAGAGTGACAAGTCCAGCCAGGCTGATTTTAATGTCAGGAGTAACTTGCTTCACCTTTTATGCTTTTTCACACAAACTACATGGCAAGATTCTTGCCAGGCAGTGGCGAGATGCCAATTGTTGCTCATTATTGCTGATTAAACATCTTGTTGATGCCCCAACTTGCCTCACTAATTCAGATCCTTTCATCTTACCAGACCTGGCAAACAAGCTCAATGTCAGGATTCAGCTTACCACTTGCTCTGAACAATTTCCATTTTGGCCACTGAGCAGCAACAATCAAGGAACACTCCGTGGGTATCAGCCACATCCACCTCACATCCATAAACATTGGCAGCTGCCATATACCACTCTCATGACCAATGTCCAATCCACTTGTAGGACATTTCCACACTTCAGTGTTACACCTTGGGTGTGCCAGCAACGGTCATTGTAATGCTGCAACAACTACATTGTGCTGAAGGCTGTTCACTCACTGACATGGTGCTCACCCACTTTGAACCTATTTGGATGCTCATAGCAACCCTGCCTTACATCACCTTTGTGCACTTTGCCCTTTCAGCTAGAGATACCCATTTCATAATACTGCTGCCTTGCTGTGCCATTTGCTACAGACACAAAGCCTTGCCATTGTTGTCGGCAGGCCTCAGTCAAGTTATGGGGTTAAGCTTTGCTCATGGACTCCAGCACAGTAAGCCAAGGGCACCATCAGCTATCGGTCCAGGATCTGCTCGGGTTGTTCAGGATCACAATCCTGTCCTCATAAAGGATGGGGAGCTGAATCACCCATTTTGACTGTTTCTGCCCCATTGGGGCTGTTTTCCTCCTGGAATGAGAGAGAGGCACATGAAAGTGGTTACCACAGCTTTTACTTTTGGCGCAGAGTGGGATGTGTCCCAAGTGAGTGAGTGGCTATTGCAAAGGCGTGCAAGGTTAGTGGTGTCAGGGGTTCAGGATAGGTGAGTGTGAGTGTAGAAGGTTTTGCAGGCAATAGTGACAGTGGTATAGCACGAGCCTTGGTGGTAGGTGGGTACAGCAGCAGAGATAGCAAGTGTGAGGTATCAAAGAGAAGGTGCTGGCATGTACCTGGACAGATTGGTGAAGGACCTTCACCTTCCTACAGTGCTGGGCATTCCTTTAGAAAACAGAGTCAGTTTTAACCTGGATGGCAACTTTGAACCAGTATGGCATGGGGGAGGAGGAAGTCCTGCGTCTCACCACTCCATCTGGCAGGACCTCCTGGACTCTGCTCACAAAGTGGGAGCAATGATATCCCCCTGTCTACCATGTATGGGGCAAATTTCAGGGACCTTGCAGGGCAGCTTCAGGTTGATAGTGCTTGTCCAAGTGTACCACAGGCTTCTGAAGATGGTGTGAGCACAAGGGTCGATAGTCTTTAGGTGGATATCCGCTGAGTTGGTGTGCTTTTCTAGGAATGGTTTGTGGTAAAATGGGGCCAGAATGTGGCCTTGAGGGGCACCATAGGAGTGTGGTAGGTAATTAATGAGGCGGGTTTGGTAACATACGGTGTGATACCTGCTAGGCCTGCTTGGCTAGATTTGGTTACTTTCTGCTCCAATAACATACAAGCTAGGAGCAAGTTATTGGAGGTCTGGGAAAATAAACTAAATAAATAAAATAACCTTGAACATTGTTCACAACTTTGTTTTTGCGGCGCATGGGCAAAGTTTGAAGTACTGCTGCCCACGTTTTTTTGTACAAAGAAAGTCAAAAAACACAAACCCAATCATCAATGTTAGGCAATAAAAATCAATACCATTTGTATTGATGTGTTGAATCAAGATGTGTTGAAGTGTATCAGGAACAATGTTGCTCTCTGAATTCAAAAGTTGGAGAACTGCCCAAATTCCATAACAAAATCATAGGCTCTTGCAGTTTTAAAATAGAGAACTTCTGAAAATTTGATATTCTCTTAATAAAGTAATTAGTCTTAATTTACTCTCCATATATACAGTGCACTTATAGTGCACAGCAATGTCTGCTGTCTAAAAGGCAAACTGCCTGAATACGGTAAAGTTTCTTGGGAATGTCTGCAAACTCGATGATATATTGGAGGCTGATGATCTTCACTGTGATGTAGAGGTGCCGGCGTTGCACTAGGGTGGGCAAAGTCAGAAGTCACACGACACCAGGTTATAGTCCAACAGGTTGAAATCACAAGCTTTTAGAGTGCTGCCCCTTCATCAGGTGAAGTGGCCTGATGATGGAGCAGTGTTCGGAAAGCTTCTGCTTTCAAATAAATCTGCTCAATTATAACCTGGTATCGTGTGGCTTCTGACTTTGATCTTTACTGTGACAGAAAGTGCAAAGCTGCTTTCAGATGGTCCTCATTCGTTGTTGTGGAGAAAATCACACATCTCATTCACAAATTCTCACAACATTTTAAGACTTGCAAGCAGAACATGTCCAGAAAGTTGACTCTCTGGAGGCAGATTCACTATTATTTGAAATAGTGAATCAAGCATCTTCTGTGCTTTCTGTAGCTACCTGCCTCTTGCTGCTCCACAGTGATATCCCCAGCACTTGCCATGACACCCAGGAACTTGGCAGGATAGCTCTGCACCTTTTTTTAACAGTGTCTGATAAATCAATATCTTCCCCCTTGTAAATAGAAAAGTGCCCTGGCTAATTATTGATTTCATTATGGTACTTAAGAATTGTGACAAGACTATGCATGATGACATCTATAAAGCTTTAATACACAAAATGGGTGGACTACTTTTTCACTAATATTTACTAACCTACTTTTGGAGGGATAAGAACTCTCAGATCATAGGCAAATATCTTTGGACTATATGCCTTTGTAAGCATGTTTCTAATTTTCCTAAAATTGGTAATGTGAGAAAGAAATAATCCCTATTTTATAAAGGACAATTTTGGACTCATAGAACTTTACAGTTCCGAAGGGTTATTCATCCAATCATTTGTACTCTGTCCCTTCCCAAGACCACTTTAGTTCATCCCACATTGCCGACCATTCCTGAATTTCTGTTTCTTTTTTTCTTTTCAGGTATTTGTCCATTCTGTTTTCTTAATTAAGATTAATTCCGAAGGTCTATGATTCTAAATGCTAACCATGTGTCACATAAAACTGCTTTTCCTCGTGTCATGAGAATTTCAGAAATAACAGTGGAATTAGACCAGTTGGCCCCTTAAAAGTGTGCTGCCATTCAGTAAAATCATGGCTGATCTGTTCTTATTTTGAATTGCACATTCTTATCAATTCCAATAATTGATGATTCCCTTGCCTAACAAAGTGTGCCTATTTCTGCCTTAAAAAATTTAATTACCATGCCTGCAGCACCTCTGAGCCAGAGTTCCCAGTTACATAGCTGTCAGAGAGAGAGAAAAAGTCTCCTCCTTTCTATCCTAAAAGAGCAGTCCTCTATTTTAAAACAGTGCCCCAATTCATGATTGTTTGCCCAATAATTTCTCCTTATTTACTCAATCAAAATCTGTCATAATTTCAAATGCCTTTATCAAATCACCTCTTGCTCTTCTATGCTTTAAGGAGTCTGATCTCAACTTCTCCACATAGCAGTAAATCTTATCCTTGGAAATGACCTGGAAAATCTCTTCTGTGTCCACTTCAAAGCCTATACATCATTTTACATCGGGGAAACCAAGCGGAGGCTTGGGGACCGCTTTGCAGAACACCTGCGCTCAGTTCGCAACAAACAACTGCACCTCCCAGTCGCAAACCATTTCAACTCCCCCTCCCATTCCTCAGACGACATGTCCATCCTGGGCCTCCTGCAATGCCACAGTGATGCCACCCGAAGGCTGCAGGAACAGCAAATCATATTCAGCCTGGGAACCCTGCAGCCCAATGGCATCAATGTGGATTTCACAAGCTTCAAAATCTCCCCTCCCCCAACCGCATCCCAAAACCAGCCCAGCTCATCTCCACCTCCCTAACCTGTTTTTCCTCTCACCTATCCCCTCCTCCCACCTCAAGCCACACCCCCATCTCCTATCTACTAATATCATCCCGCCCCCTTGACCTGTCCGTCCTCCCTGGACTGACCTATCTCCTCCCTACCCCCCTACCTACACTCACCTTTACTGACTCCATCCCCGCCTCTTCGACTTGTCTGCCTCCTCTCCACCTATCCTCTCCTCTATCCATCCTCTATCCGCCTCCCCCTCTCTCCCTATTTATTTCAGAACCCTCTTCCCCTCCCCATTTCTGATGAAGGATCTAGGCCCGAAACATCAAGTTTTCCTGCTCCTATGATGCTGCTTGACCTGCTGTGTTCATCCAGCCCCACACTTGTTATCTCGGATTCTCCAGCATCTGCAGTACCTTTTACCTCTCACATCATTCCTGTAGTTTGGTGCCCAGAAAATAACACAACAGTCGAGCTGAGGACAGACTATGGTTTTATACAAGTTTAACTTAAATTCCTGGTTTTGGTACCGTATGTTTCCATTTATAAAGAATGGGGTCTTTGCTGATATAGCTAATATATCACCACATGCCACCATATGTTATACTAAATGCTTTTGGCGATCAGTCCTGTCACCTTCAAAGATCTGTGCACAAAACCTCCAAATCATTCAGAACATAAGGCTCCTAAAAGTTGCCATTAACATTAGTGAGGAAGGTTTTTCTTTACATTTATACATGGCATTGTACACAGCACATGCAAATTTGATTGCGACTTAATAAAATATTGATTCAAATGCATTAAAATACATTCTAAATGTATTTATTCAGCATGCTAAGCAGATATTTTGCCGTCCTGGAAGAAAGAAAGAAAGAGGGAAACAGCAAGGATTCATGTTACCCAATGTGATTTGGGTTGCAGTATAGGAAGAATACATTATCGAATGATAGTAATAAAATTGGAGAAAGGTACAGTATCCTGGGCTGAATTAATTCATGGGTTTCATTCCCGTTGATTTCTGGTTAGTTCATTGTTTTAAACTTAGTAGTTATGTGTTGCTTTTCATTTTAACACTATTACTTGTTAAACATTACAAATTGTCAATAAATTAATGATGAAAGACACTGTTTAGAAAGATTGTTACCTAATTGACATGTCCTTCCTGTATAAAATGGATGACAATGACACTTGAATGTTTGGCCTTTAGTTTCACAGGTACCCTCATTCTCACAAGGATTTGGTAAACAAGGATCTGGAGAAAAGATTGAAGTAGCATTGTTATTTTTCACATGGTTTATTAGTGGAGCTCACAGTACATGAATTAATAATTACTTACAGTCTAAAGACAACTATTGGGTATATATTACTTCAAAATATTAAACAAGGCATAGACTGACAGGAACGCTCTCCAAGTTGTTATTGTAACCGTCCAGAGGGATTTCATATGGATAGGAGAAGAATTAAATCTCTGTTTTTTGCTCTAAATGGGCGTAGAGTTTGGGGTGGGGAAGATGGCATGGGAGGCTGGGGAGACCTCTGTGCGTGGAAATAACATGGGAGGGGTACAGCATGGGGAAGTTATCATGGTGGCAGCTAGGAATGGGAAATGACTTGAGGAGGTGAATGTATATGGGAGGTGGGCAGCTTGGGAGGAGGAGGAATGCGTGGGTGGTATGGAATGGGAGTTAAGGATAAGAGGATGAAGGCAGGCCTAGGACATGTGAAATAGGGGATGGGAAAAGCATGAGGAAAGTGCATGCGATGGGGAATGGGATGGAACTGATAGGAGAGAAATGTGAGGAATGTATGGGCATGGCATGACAAGGATGGTATAGAAAAGATCGAATGGCATGAGATGGGGTTTTAAAGAAGTACCCATTGTAATAAAGGTACTGACAATATCACAAAGGCTCTGCTCCACAGTGTTATGGCTCTCAATTGGGTAACTGCAGAAGCGAATTGGCTGCTGGCTACAACTCTGTTATTGCAAGCTCTGCTGTCCCACTATCATTTTGGGAAGAAGCTGGTCAAACTGATTCTGGTACTGATTACATTATATAGCCAGTTGCTGTCACATTTGAGTAATACTTCATACAAGTCAAGTGTCAGGGATGTGTCACAGGCTCTGTAAGAGAAGTCTGATAGCAGTATGCTCTGGAGTTAGATCATACATGCTATTGATACGACTGAGTCTGGGGTCATTGGATGTCTAGTCTCATCCTCATCACTGGAATGATTGATACATCGCAGGACATACGAGACACTGAGTCTCATTTTCACTTGGGTCTTATCACTTAGCTCCAGTGACATGCTGGTGGGTCCTGGGGTGCTGTCCAGAAGTTTTTTTCAGGACAAATTTGGGCCACTTGTTAAACCAGAGGAGGTGGTAACTGACAAGGAAGAGAGAGGTATGCCAGCAGCTCACATTATCCTGTGCAGCAATTACAGGACCCCAGAAGGTTTTGAATGAAGGAAACTGGAAAGACCAATTTCTGAGAGATAGAACAAACATTAGGTTCCTCCTTAACAGATTCAAGGTCCAAAAGCACTTTGCAGACGACCACCATGATGACTCCATAACGATATTGTATGGGGCATCTTTCAGGTACTCCAGGATGAAGAACCCCAAAATTAAACATTTTTGTTCCCATTTTATGATTAGAATGGCTAAATTGAGACTTATTAACTTCTTCTATTTGTGAAATCTCCTTATAAACCTTGCATGAGTTATTATTTCTTTGAAATTCATTGAAGTTGTTTCCATGTCACAGGTCATGTGGGGAAAATCACAATTACAACGGCATATAGGCTTCATCACATCTTCAGAAAAACAAGAGCAGCCCTAAAGATATTTCTAGTGGTGGCCAAGTTTTATAACTTTTTAAACTATTTCAAGACAACGTACTGGTTCATGCATTACATTTATATTTGTGTATTGCAAAACGAACAGCATTCAAACTTAAAAGCAATAATCAGATATTCCTTTCTATTATCACAATAACAATTGTCAAGGAAATTGTTAAAACCTTCTTCCTCAGAAACATCAAATAACCAGTCAGTGCTGCTTGAATTTTGGGCTTCATCTTCATCATCAAAATCTGGATCATTAGGGTCAACATAGTCATCTGTTTCTTGAGAAAACATTGACAATTTAGTTCAGTTCCATACAAAGTTGAGGAATGACATGTTCATTTAACCAGTTAAATAGCATTGTGCATCAATGATGAAGTTACTGAAGAAATAGTTGGATCTCCCTTGCAAATAGAATCAACAAGTATTTAATAGTTTCATATAGTGTTCAATTTACACTTCCAATATTACCATGATACAGAGACAGTGTTATAAAACTGAAACATTTAGAAAGATTATGGTGGCTTGGGGGTTAGCATTGCTGCCTCAGAATGCCAGGGACCCGGTTCAATTCTGCCCTCGGATGACTATGTGAAATTTGTACATTCTTCACGTGTCTGTGCGGGATTCCTCCTGCAGTCCAAAGATGTTCAGGTTAGGTGGATTGGCCATGCTAAATTTCCAATGGTGTCCAGGGATGTGTAGGCTTGGTGGATTGGCCAATGGAAATATAGGGGAGGAGTGTGGATCTTGGCAGGATGCTCTTTGGAGGGATAGGTGTGGAGTTGAAGGGCTGAATGGCCTGTTTCCACACTGTAGGGATGCTATGTTTTGGTCCATTAAGATATGAAGTTCTATTCTGGAATTCTCATGCTCTGACATAGATGTCATTTTAATCCTAAATCAAATCTTATATTCCATGTCAACAAAATAACAAATATTTATCACTTAGTATTTTGGGCCAAAATATTTTTCTCCACATTTATCTGGGTCATTAACATTTTCAAAGCTGTCTAGCAAAAGTTCAGTTGGCAACAGATCTACTTCTCACTTTTGGCTTGGCACTCCAATCCATTACTCCCAACTGTCCATTTGGTAACGTCAATACTGCTAATTGATTTTTCAAAGACATAAGGGAATGGACAGGCTCGCACAAAAACAATGGGGGAGAACTTGGTTAAGGACTGCAAATAGGGAGAGGATCCTGTTACTCAGAAACAACAATTGGATCATCAGAGACTTCGACATTGCCTGTTCCCTATGGAGGATTTTCAGAGTTAAGGAATGTGTCCTCATTAAATTTTCTGCTGAACTTGTTGAATACCATACTCATTCAACCTTTGGCAAATCATACAAATTAGGAGTACCCAACAACCGTGACCCACCATTAAATAAGATCATGGCTGATCTGTTTGTGGTTTGAATTCCACATTCCCATCTACCCTAATAAACTTGGATTTCCTTGCCTGACAAGAATATATCTAACCCTGCCTTAAAAATCTTCAATGACCACACCCTGACTGTCTTCTGGAACAAAGAGTTCCAAAGTTCCATAACTGTCTAAGAAAAAAAGAAATCCTTAACTTTGCCCTAAAGGTGAAACCGCTAGTTTTTAAGTACAGGCCCCTGGTTCTGGCTAATACACTGTATTCCATGTTCATCTTGTCAAAACTTTTTCACATCTCACAAACTTCAACCAAGTCATTCATTACTCTTGTAAACTCTCATGGAAACAAGCCTAGTTTGTCCAAGCTTTCTTTTTTAGAAAACATTGCTCATTTCAGTTATTAATCTAGTAAACATCATCTGAAGTGACTTTCTTAAATAAGAGACCAAAACTGCAGATGGTTTTCAAGATATGGCTCACGAATGCCCTGATAACTGAGGTGTAACATCCTTGCCCTTATATTTAATTCCTCTTGTAATAAAGGATAGCATTCCACTGGCTTTCTTAATTACTTGCTGTACATGCACACTAACGTTTTTGTGGCTCATGCTCTAGAACACCTAGATCCCTCGGCACCTCAAAATTCTGCAGTCATTCTCCAATTAAGTAATCCCCTGATTTTTATGCTTCCTGCCAAAATGAACTTCTCATTTCCCACATCACTCTTCATATGCCAACTTGCTAAACTCGCGGGTGTCTGCCTGCACCTTCCTTATGCCCATTTCACAACATGATTTCCCACCTATCTCTGTGTCATTTGCAAATTTGGCTACCATGACTTCATTCACCTCACCTAAATCATTGATATAAATCGTAAAAAAGCTGAGCCCTACTCATCATGTACTGCTAGTTAGAAAAAGATCTATTTATGGAAACCCTGTTTTCTGCAGGCCAGCCAATCTTATATCCATGCTGATAGGTACCCTCTACCACAGATTCCTACTTTGTGCAATTACCTTTTATGTGGCACATTGTCAATACCCTCTAGAAATTCAAGTGTCATTCATACTCACTTTTGTTCACATGCTATCCTTCAAAAAATGCCAGTAAGTTGGTTAAACATGATTTCCCTTTCATTAAATCATTTTGACTCATCCAATTACTTGGAGCGTTAATGAGCGCACAGCAATAATCTACTTAATGATCCATTCAACCATCTTCTCCATGATTGATATTTTGCTATATGGCCGATAGTTTCTTGTTTTCTGACTACCTCCTTGTTTGACAAGAATCTAATGAATGTTGCAAACTTAACATAGATGCACACAACTCTCTCATTGGTGAGAGATAATAGGAACTGCAGATGCTGGAGAATCCGAGATAACAAGGTGTAGAGCTGGATGAACACAGCAGGCCAAGCA
>JAHRHZ010000140.1:21061335-21090919 GCA_024137785.1 Ginglymostoma cirratum
GGAGCAGGAAAGCTTGACGTTTCGGGCCTAGATCCCTCATCAGAAAATCTTTTCTGATGAAGGGTCTAGGCCCGAAACGTCAAGCTTTCCTGCTCCTATGATGCTGCTTGGCCTGCTGTGTTCATCCAGCTCCACACCTTGTTATCAGAGAAAAATTAGGACAGGAGGTCAAAGTCATACACACACAGGATCTTTTTCAGAAGGCTTAGGTGAGGACTTACATAGGTCTACAAAAGAAGGGTGTATCCATCCACATGGATGATGCACTGTCAGAAAACCTGCCTCTAATATCAGGAATCATAGAGAACTCAGCATTGACTTGGGACAGGAAATTGCATAGTGTTTGGCTATCGTCGCTCTCATTATGGAATGATTGGTCAACTCCATCAGGGTGAAGTGTCTGATGGTCAATGCCTCAGGCTCCATTGAAGCACAAGCTGTAAAAATCTGAATGAAGGCTGGACACTCAGATTGTTGCTATGCTTTCTCAAGCTGCAGTCATCATAGCTCTGGACACTAATATTGAAAGGAATTTTCAGGATCTGATAACAGTCCATCACTCTGATCTTCAGCTGATTACTAAGATTGCTGAGGCAAGATCCAGGTTGGGAGGAGAAAAGACTGCATGCTATCCATCCTCTATCCGCCTCCCCCTCTCTCCCTATTTATTTCAGAACCCTCTTCCCCTCCCCCATTTCTGATGAAGGGTTTAGGCCCGAAACGTCAAGTTTTCCTGCTCCTATGATGCTGCTTGACCTGCTGTGTTCATCCAGCCCCATGCTTGTTATCTCGGATTCTCCAGCATCTGCAGTGCCTTTTATCTCTGCATGCTGTACAAACCTGCTGTCCTTTCTCAGGACTTTTCTATTCCTGCATTCACTTTTCTCTTCCACTTCATCCACTTTGTTGTGTTCCCGCTCTTCAATGTTCACAATACACAGTTGATAAGAAACTGCTACCTCTTGTTGAGCAGGTTGTGTACTATGCACCACACTACTACAAATCTTGATACCTACTAACTGGAATACTGCAAGACGCCTCTAAAACAGTCTGGGCAGAGGGAAGGTTGGTAACGAAAGGCAAAATTATACTCTATAATTTTTTTTTGTGGTTGTATGGCTCTCATTGGATGCCTTCTCTGCCTGTATACGTAGGTTTTAGTGTAATGAACAATGTTATGAGTGGATAAATTTGTTTTATGGCAGGTAGCCTTTGATTTTTTTTGTGCTGAATAAACTACAACTAGAACCGAGAATTGTTGCAGAATGAACAAATCATGACCAGGACAATAGATGTTCACCTGTCTGCTGTCTGATCTGCTGTGTTCCTCCAGCTCCATACTGTGCTGTATGTGATAACAAGGCCTGGTATGTGAGGTAAGGACATGGAAGAGCTCAAGCCCTAAATATATTGAGTCCAGAGGGCTGCAGGGTCCCCAAGTAGAAATGAGGTGCTGTTTTATGAGCTTCGCTGGAACACTGCAGAAAGCCTGAGATGGAGGCATTGACAAGGGAACATGGTGGTGTGTTGAAGTGGCAGGCAACTGGAAGCTCAGGGTCTTTTTTGTGGACAGAACACAAGTGTTCTGTGAAGCAGTCATCTAGTATGTAGACTAAATTGCGTGAAATGTAGGCAAAGTGCTGCTTCACCTGGAAGGTATGTTTGTTCCCTTGGATACTGAAGAGGGAGGAAGTAAACGGACAGGTGTTACACTCTCTGCGATTGCAGCGGAAGGTGCCATGTGGCTGTGGGGGTGTGTTGGGAATGAAGCAAAAGTGGACTAGACAGTCCCAGAGGGAATGGTCCCTGTGGAAGACTGGCAAGGGAGGAGAGGGGAATAGAGATAACAAGGTGTGGAACTGGGGGAACGTAGCAGGCCGAGCAGCATCAGAGGAGCTGGAAAGCTGACTTTTCAGGTCTGGACCCTTCTTCAGGGCAATATGTGCCTGGTGGCGGCTTCTCACTGGAGGTGGTGGAAATGACAACTAATGATCGTCTGGATGCGGAAGCAGGTGGGGTGGTAGGTAAGGACAAGGGGGACTCTATTACTGGTGCGGAAAGGAAAAGAAGGGGTAAAGGCTGAAGTGCTGGAGGTGGGTCGGACCCAGCTAAGCACCTTGTCAGCAACAATGCTGGGGAATCCTCTGTTGAGGAAGAAAGTGAATATTTTGGAGGCTCCCTTGTCGAAGTTTGCAAAACAAATGTGATGGAGACAGAAGAATTGGGCAGATGGAATAGAGTCTTTACAGGAAGCAGGGTGTGAAGATGTTGCCTGTAACTACTGAATGTCCATTGTTTTGGGATGGTGGACCATTGGGGAGCAGTGTTGAGAGAATGGGGTGATGGGGATGTATTGCAGGGAGCTGCCTTAATGCTATCAAATTGAGTTCAGTTCTATTCGGTGAAGAGAAGGACTTAGCTAGAGGAGGATTTTTTGAAAATGACAGCACAGCATCATGTCAAAGTTGTATTCTCGACCCGTAGGAAACTAATCAGTACTTGAAAATCTGATGCTGTTCAGTTCTATTTTTCTATTTTTCCTCTTACAGCATTAGCATTTTAATTGGTAAATGAATGAAGAAATATTAAAATTTTCTCTAGAAAATGATATTAAGATGGAGAAAGTGACATCTGAACTGCTGAAACACTCAGAGTGGAGAGTGAGAAATTAGGGAGTGAAATAAAAAGATGACGGAGAAACAGAAAACTGAAGAATGGAGAAGCATCATTAAAAGTATTGCTGTCATCCTCAGGAAGTACTTTGTGTCAAGAACTTCCTCCAGCCTTTTTGTTGACATATGCAATATGTGGGCAAACATGAGTTGTGAGGTGTCTCATAATTCTACACGCCAGCCCGGGACACTATGTATGAGATGTGATGCTGTTTTGGGAAGAACTCCATAAGGTAAAAACCTTGATAAACATCCCTGGTGATAACTATTTTCACAATCCTAGTGTGCCATGCAGTTCACTGGTTACCAGGCTGATTTTAACAATGTTGAGAAGAGATTTGATGAGAGATATATTAATGGGGATTGTTGCCTATTATCACTTACATTACCACCTAATCTCACCTCATGGCACTGGCACACTGCTCTAGGGACAACCG
Source organism: Ginglymostoma cirratum (assembly GCA_024137785.1). Classification (NCBI taxonomy): domain Eukaryota; kingdom Metazoa; phylum Chordata; class Chondrichthyes; order Orectolobiformes; family Ginglymostomatidae; genus Ginglymostoma; species Ginglymostoma cirratum. The sequence goes on from JAHRHZ010000140.1 coordinate 21,064,445, forward strand.
GCACCAATGTCTCAGGTGACAAATCCAGGGTAATAGCTGCATGCACACAACATCCATGGATGCTGGCATCCAACATACGTCAACCTCTTGACATCATTTAAGCACATCTCTGACTCGCTTACAGTAAGATTCTACAGTATAGGGTTATATTTTGGGGCACACTGATACCTTTCATTGAAACGCTAATGCAGAGATACATTGTGCACAGGGAAGGGCATCCAGCTTATAGACTGAACCAGGCTGCTTCTCAAGGCTATATGCTCACTCTGCTTTGCCTTGCCTTGTATCTTTGCCATTCGAGGCAGAGCTTAAACTCTTACGGTACTGTTCTATTGCATTGCAGACTAGAGCAGAAACAGACAGGCAGTTTGTCATGTTTGACAGCATTGGTCAGTCAAAGTGGAGAACATGTTGCAGTATGGCACCGGTCTCACCTCCACAGTGTACCATCGGCTTATGTGGTGACCATATTGCATATGTTCCAACAAATGGCCATGTTTCCACAACTAAGGGGAGTAGTTCTCACTCAAGTCCAGGGGAACACCCTCCAGTCAGGGGCTTCCCAGCATAGCAAGTCAAGGGCAGCCTCCAACATCAATCAAGGAGCTTGGGCACAGATATTCAGCCATCTGGGAGTTGGTCAGGGTTAAGTAGGAGGTGAGTAGCTAAATGTCAGGCATCACACCCTCCTCCCACATGTCTTGGCCTTCTGAGCTCTATTGTGCATTGTTTGATCCTGCAATGAGAGAGAGGGAGGGATTGAGTGAGATGGAAGTGGATAGCACAGTTTTTACAGCTAGTGCAGGTGGAGGAAGGTTGGTGACATCCCAAGTGAAAGTGAGTAGGCAGCACAGAGAGCATGCAGGGTGAGGGGTATGGGGTGTTGGGGAATGGGAGCAAGTGAGGGAAGATGTTGCATGTAATAGGGAGAGTTGTAGAACATGAGCCTTGGTGGGATATAGGTGCAGTAGCAGAGACTGAGTGAGTGTGAAGTGCTGAGACTGAGCTGACCCAGATGCCAACCTCAGACCAGGATGGCTGGGTCTAGTGTCATGGCCTCCTCTGCTGGTCCTGTGGGAGGAGGATGTCCCCTTCTCCGCAGCATCCTGTCCAGCAGGACATCCAGGTCCCTATCTGTAAAGTGGAGCACCAATTTCCCCTTGTGTGCCATGTCAGTGGTAAATGTCATGAATGTGCAGGGCAGCTTTAGAGTGACAGAGCCTGACCTAGGGCACAATAGTGGCAACGCCTGGGGTCCTGGGACATCTGGCAGTTGCAAATAATTCTGGCTCCAGTAATAGGAGAATCAGGCTGGCATTGGATGAGAGGCCCACCATAGGGATGTGGTAGATAATTAGTGAGGTCAGTTTCGAACGACAGAGTGAGAAAACTTTCTAGGAGTCACAGAGAGAAACCCTTCATGAAACTCAATGAAAATGACACTTTGTCAAAATATGGTCAGATTCAGCCCCTAATGCCAAAATGTAGATTAAGACAAGGGACATATGTTCAAGAAACATTAGTTACCTAGAAACAGGTAACATACTGAGCCTGTGCAGGTTCTTTGAAAGTCCTGTTCCACCTATCCCATCCTTTCTCTACAGCCCTGCAAATTTTTCCTTTACAAGGATATGTCCATGTCACTAAGGAGTGGGATTGATGCTATAGAGCAACATAGCTTGCCTTGTGAAGATTGTGCTTTTAAATGGAGGAGATGCTGAGAGGGACTGAGTGACTCTTACTTTACCAACAGTGATTAACTAAGGAAGAGCTTTGCTACCTTTTGTGCTGTGGCATGAAGTCCATCAAATAACTGGCCAATTCTGCTAAAGGCTGTTAAAATTATGGCAGGTCTTGCCTCTGTGCCCTTTGTCCCTTCCAAGTTGCTACATCCCTCAGGTTGCAATCTGAATTCAAATAGGATTGATCACCAGTACTATCTTTTGGAAAGCTAATGATACATTAAGTTTGTGATGATTCTGAGGCAGCAATATGACAGAGAAATTTGGTTTAAATTACATTACTACATTTCCAAAAATTCAAGACTCAATAGGCATCAACCACATTGTAAAGCATATTCCAACAGTGAACTTTTTGAACAGAGAATAATTCCAATCCCACAATGTTTAAATTGTCTGTGATTAGACGGACACAATGCAGCATGTCAAGACCCAATTTTCAAAACTTGTCACATGCTTTAGTCTCCATTCTCCTGGCATTATTCAGGAAAGGCAATGAGATACCAGGATACCAGGAGACCAGACATAACCTTTACCTTCAGGGTTCATAACCCTAACAGTCTCATCAGTAGGAAGGCATTACAATGAGGCCAACTCATTAAATAGAGTCATTATTGAAAGGACAGTTCAAAAGACAAGGGTCTCTTGTGCCATGACTTCTTACTGTACTCCTAAACAGGAACTGCTAAAATTTATATTGATTCTGAAGATTTCTGCAGTAAGAAATTCCTACATCAGCTGGTGTAGTGAATCATACACCTACCTTTTGTAGATGCATATACAATACATATACACATCAGCATAGAGAAAATACTCCCTCAAGATTAAGTTATAAATAGGAACTTAGTGGTCATTTTCTGAAGAGTGACTGTGTGTGGTCTGTGTGCTGTATGTGATCACTGGACAGAATTAACCTGAACTGTAGCAGTCCTATCTTTGACAGTTACTCATATTCACAGCAAGACAAATGTTACACAAATTTATCTTGATGAAGCCATTCTTTTTATAGATATAACAAAAATAGTTATCAGTACATTCCCACATTGTGGTAGCACAACAGAGTCCTTAATGAATTACCACTTTCATTTGGAGCAAGGCCATTAACTTAAAAGCATCTTCAGTTGATTAAAAACAAACAGCAAAACTCATTTTTCAAACACAATAGATGAATGATACTGACCAAAGCACTAAATGATCAAACCTTTCTCATGTATCTGACATTATATCTGATTCCCGTGTATGTTAAATGGTAGATCTGCGCTAAGTGCCCATTCTCTTTTGGACTTTGCGACTCAAACTTATAACAATGTGCCCTTCTTCTCAACTTGCTGAATAAGCCCATTTAATTGAGACGGAGGGAAAAAGGAAACAAAAAGTATTCTACAAAGATGCAAATAATTAAAATGACAAATCGGAACAAATAAAGTCAAAATTGCAAACAGCATTAACAAATTGCTTTGACTAAGTGTAATCAACTGAACCTTATTATCTTTTTCATTATAATATGCAAATGCTGCTGCTTGAATACTTCATCGTACAAAATGTTCTCATGCAATTTTACATCTGCACTCTGTTTAATTCATGTATATATTCTGCTGAACTCTAGTAAGTGCTATATCTTCATATGTGAATGTTACGTTATCATTTACAACCTTCATTTCACAATTTTAATCCTTTCACAGATAAAAATAATTTCATACTTACCACCGTAATACCAATCTGTGGATTTCTGTACAGAAAAAGAGTGTATTAGAAAACATTAGCAGAAGCAAATGGCAACCTATAATTTGTACAAAATGAGCAGCAAAACTTTAGCAAATGTTGGAAAATGTATTCAGTAAAGCTCATCATGTACTTTTGAATCTACTTCTCTGAATAAAAATAAAATTATATCACACTCCTTCTGAATATAATGTTAAGCATGACCATGACATACAATCATTTTAAATTTTACTTTATAGTGTGAATAGATTAAAAAGAATGGATTTATCCTACTTACTGTTAATAGTAGAATTGCATGCCAGATCACACAAGTATAAACCAGAACCAAAGCCCGTGCCATGCTGACAGATAAAATGGTTAGACCTGGGCTGCTTGTTGTTTGCCAGCAATGACAACCTTAATAATATGCTCAAAAAAGTATATTTACCAGAAGTCAACTTGTTGGTGTATAGGCAGAGAGGAAAAATGCTACTGAGACATTGAATGGAGATTAATGTTTAACAGTTAATGACCCTGCACAGATAATTTCTAGTTTTTGTCCCTTTTCACAATCTGATCAATATTCAACAAACCAAGTCCAGATAAGATAAATCAAAGTCTAGTTTTGTAGAATTACAATATTTCTTTGGAAATTTGTTTGCTGTATTTGTATGCATTTTCTCAAATCATCCACATCTTTTAGTCAGGTTTGAACCCTTGTCAAAAGAATTATAACTTCAGTGCCTGTAAAACATAACTTCAATGGAGTAGATAACACAGTGTGGAGCTGGAGGAACGCAGCGGGCCAGGCAGCATCAGTGGAGCAGGAAAGCTGATGTTTTGGGTCAGCATCCTTCTTCAGAAATGCCCATTCCTGAAGAAGGGTCCTGACCCAAAACGTCAGCTTTCCTGCTCCTCTGATGCTGCCTGGCCCTCTGTGTTCTTCCAGATCCACACTGTGTTATCTCTGACTCTAGCATCAGCAGTTCTTACTACTTCAATGGAATGTTTCTTGGCAATAATTTAGGTAATTTCGATAACAGAAATAATGGAGATCCAATAGAACTCTAAATGAAAGTCTTCAACAAGAAAATAATGTTATTTCAAAATATTTCCCATTTCCTATATAATCCCTATGCTTTAGTTTCCATCATGCCCATAGCACCAAGACAATCCTGGCCAAAATCACAAATGGTATCCTTCGTGGCTATGATCATAATGTATTGTCTCTTCTTGCCATACTTAAGTTCTTTGTCAAATTCAACAGCTGAATATGTCAGTATTTTGCAATGAACTTTCTCTGTGATGCACTTTAAATCCCATTCCCATCTGATGCACTCCAAATTCTATAGTGTATATCTTGATATCCTGCTTGATCCTGAATTGAGCTTCAAATCTACCACCTGGTCGACCTAGGTACCTTATTCAAGCTCTGTGTCATCACCAATCTCTGCCATTACTTCAGTCCCCTACCAACAAACCATTTCTAAGATATTAGGAACTGCAGATGCTGGAGAATCTGAGATAACAAGGTATAGAGCTGGATGAACGCAGCAGGCCAAGCAGTATCAGAGGAGCAGAAAGGCTGACGTTTCAGGCCTAGACCCTTCTTCAGAAATACGGGAGAGGAAGGGGATTCTGAAATAAATAGGAGAGAGGGGGAGGCGGATAGAAGATGGATAGAGGAGAAGACAGGTGGAGAGGAGACAGACAGGTCAAAGAGGCGGGGATGGAGCCAGTAACGGTAAGTGTAGGTGGGGAGTTAGGGAGGAGATAAGTCAGTCCAGGGAGGACGGACAGGTCAAGAGGGCGGGATGAGGTTAGTAGGTAGGAGATGGGAGTGTGGCTTGAGGTGGGAGGAGGGTATAGGTGGGAGGAAGGACAGGTTAGGGAGGTAGGGACAAGCTGGGCTGGTTTTGGGATGCAGTAGTGGGAGGGGAGATTTTGAAGCTTGTGAAGTCCACATTGATACTATTGGGCTGCAGGGTTCCCAAGTGGAATATGAGGTGCTGTTCCTGCAACCTTCGGTGGCAGCTTCACAAGCTTCAAAATCTCCCCTCCCACTACTGCATCCCAAAACCAGCCCAGCTTGTCCCCGCCTCCCTAACCTGTCCTTCCTCCCACCTATACCCTCCTCCCACCTCAAGCCACACTCCCATCTCCTACCTACTAACGTCATCCCGCCCCCTTGACCTGTCCGTTCTCCCTGGACTGACCTATGTCCTCCTTAACTCCCCACCTACACTCACCGTTGCTGGCTCCATCACCGCCTCTTTGACCTGTCTGTCTCCTCTCCACCTGTCTTCTCCTCTGTCCATCTTCTATCTGCCTCCCCCTCTCTCCCTATTTATTTCAGAACCCCCTTTCCCTCCCCCATTTCTGAAGAAGGGTCTAGGCCTGAAACGTCAGCCTTCCTGCTCCTCTGATATTGCTTGACCTGCTGTGTTCATCCAGCTCCACACTGTGTTATACCAAACCATTCCTCATAGTTTTGTCACATCCTAACTCAAGTATTGTCATCTTCTCACTGGTCTTTCAAAGTCCACATTCATTCTAATCTAGTACTCTTGCAAAGCAGTCAGCTCGTCCTTCATTTGAAAAATTCCTACTTCCAATGGGAATTCCCTACCAGTGTGGGAGTTGCTCGGGGTATTTAAACTTCTGATGGACAACACTATTGCTACCCATGATCTTCTGTGAATGTCTCAGACTCTGAGACAGTTCAAGAGACTTGGGGCTGATTGCTTGTACTTATCTGGATAGTTACCAATTGTAAAAGCTGGCCTAACACATGGATAAGTCCATAATGCCTTCTGGCCTAGTAAACACCCAATTACCACCTCTGACCATTGGGCATGTCCCCTAACCTACCCCGACAACCCAACCACGTCTTTGACTTACCAAAAATCTCACTGACCAACAGTGACCACTCAACTAACCCCATGACCCAAACAGACAGCCCCCTGGCTATGTGATTGCCCTTTAACCTAACCTGATTCCCCTAGCCATATCCCCTTCCCCAACAACCAAACTATCCCAAACTTGAACTGACTATCAACCCCAACAACACACCTATCCAGCCCAGCACCCCCACCCCCCAGACCACCTGATTACCCCTCAACCTAACCTGACCACCTCCTTGACTTGACTTGACTCGACTCTACCTGACCTGACCCAACCTATTACTGCCTGAGCAACCGGTTGCCTACCAACCGAATTATCCACTCACCCAATGATCTTCTCATCCAGCTACCCAACTCATCCACCCACCCACTCAGCTACTCATCCATCCACTCATCCATTCACCAGTATTCATCAAAAGACTGGACCTTAAATACAAACCAGAAAATGCCAATTTGTGGTGCATGGGGTGCGTCCTGAGTCACCTTGACTCCAGTTGCTGGAGTTTGAGGGAAGGTGCTGCTCTGTGGATGTTTTTAACAGCTGTGGTAGGAAGATCCTGGGCTGTAATTCAGGTCGGGAAAATCTCTGTGGATAGCGACTAGAGCTGCAGCGTTGTCACTGCTTGGAACATTCAGGCCATGATTATTTATATTGAAAAGATAAGATTGGAAGAAGTGATTAATGGTTAAATAGTTGCTTAAGCTAGGTCAGATTTCTTTGTCAGGGGAGCATTTCATTGTAATAAGAGGATTTTTTTAGTGTCAGAGTAAGCAATGTGTAATGGACTTATTGGTGCCTGGTATTAACTCTGGGTCCCTTAAGAGAATGGGGTATGATTATTATATGAATGGCATATTGCTTTAATGGCATTTTGATTATGCCACTGGACTGAGCTTGCAATTCAGAGTTCTGCATTCTGATCTAGAAATATGAGTCCAAATTTCACTGTGACCTCTGGGGAATTTACATTTGGTTAATAAATAAATCTGGAATAAACAAGCAGTATCTGTGATGTAACTGCATTGTTGTAAAAGCTCATCAGGTTCACTCCTGTACTTTTATGATAGAAATCAACAGGTCCGTATGCAACGCGAGACCCAAAGCTATGTGTTTGAGTCAAATCCAATTGGAAAGGATCTAGCAAGAATTTTAGGGGCAATTAGAATGGGCAATACAAACATGTCTTACAAATGACACTTGTAGTGTTCTTTTCCAGATGACCACTGCTGGTACATCATGGTAGTTGCCACCTCTACCAGTATATGGTAACGAATGAAGGCTGATTTGTAGTTGTTCTCTGCTACCAATCCCCTTTTGTCTTTAACAAAAACAGAAATTGCGAGAAGCTCAGCAGGTCTGGCAGCACCTGTGAACTAAAAAATCAGAGTTAATGTTTTGAGTCTGGTGACCCTTCCTCAGAACAGTCTTTACTTTATCTTGGCCTATCTAGTTCACAGTGGTAGAGAATTCACTACCATAGTGTATCTGCGGAAGATACACTTTTCTCAAAACAACAAGGTTTATTCCATGATAGCAAGGCATACAACTACATTTGGTCAGGAATTATTACCATCACCTCAGGGATTTAGTGTAGATACATCTGTTCCTTCTGAAAACAACAGTAAATATCCCTGTGCTGACCTACCCATTGTGAGAGATTAGAATTTTCTTTTACACATTCCTTGCTTTCCCTTTCTGGTATTTGTACCATTTCCCTAAAGCTTAACCCTTTTCTGTTGGGAATCTCTAACTTTACCTCCTGGAGTCTTTACTTGCTCCTGACAGAGCCTCTTTCACTAAAGCTATATACTTTGCACGTGTAGCAATGATACTGGGGAAACTCATACACTCTCCACCTCCCAAACTGTATCCTATTAAATGACATGCTCTGTAATTCTTCTTTCAGAAAACCAGCCTGCCTGTAGCAACCATGTCAACCCCATCAGTAATGGGCCCAGCAAAGAATGTTTGAATCCAATCGCATCAGCTGCAGTAGTGGGATTCGAACCAGTGGTCCCTAGACAATTACCTGGGCCTATAGGTTACTAGTCTAGTATCAATACCATTACACTATTGCCTCTATGATGTTTCAATAAGACCAGTACTCACTTTAAAATAAAATTGGTATAGGCACAATTAGTTCCGTCTTTCTTCTTTAGGTAAGCCCTTCATTCCAGAAATGAGTTGAGAGAACTCTGAACTACTCCTGGTGCAATTGTATCTTTTTTCCAAATAAGTCCAAAAAAGTATATTCCAGATGTGGACTCAAATACACTCTGTAGATCTGTAGTAAAAACCCTTTTCCTTTTATATTTCATTCCTTTTTTGATAAGTGCCTTAATTTCATTTGCCTTTCTAATCATCTGCCGTACCTTCATTAATAAAAAGTGCTTTCATAATTCATGTTCCAGTACATTAGATCCCTACGCACCATTGAGTTCTATGAGTCCTGTCAAGGGATCTGGGAAGGAAAGTTTAAACTTTCAAGGTACTTAAATCATGTGCATATTAAATATTTGGGGGAAAATAAACTGTCTACACTGCTTAAAAAAAATGCTTGCTATTTCACTCTACTGCTACCAAAACCTGAGGGCTGCGTTGATAGTGCTGTAAGATTGGTTTCACAGCCTCTCATTAACAAAGTGGGGTGCCAATGTGAGAATTATCTTTTCTGGACTTTCTAGAAGATCAGCTACACTGCATGACCCAGCCAGTAATTTGGAAGAACTGTTACCATTTCCTTGCTCCACAATAAGATATTATATGATGTAGATTCAAATATGACCAACTAGAAATTTGATCAAGAAGTTTGATTCATAGCCGTAAAGGCTTAAATGGTTTTTAAAGAGGGACTATTAATATGAATGCTGATTTGTACAAGGGATTAAATGGAGTTAAATACAGTGAAAAGTTTTCTGTTTAATCAAAGAAAGTTCATAGAAAGTTCAAAAAATAGCAAGTACATCAATAAATGCTAAAGAAATTTTTTTATCTCAGCAGTAGGAACAGGTGTGAAGAAGACCCCATGACAGGCAATAATGCCTAAAGGGGTAGATGACAGAGGTCCCTGAGACAGGCAGCCAGCAGCACCTAGAGGAGCAGGTGAGTGTATGCCACAATTGGTTGTCTATAGCACCTATTGGCAAGAGGAAGACTCCAAGATAGTCAGCCAGCATCGCCTAGATTAGTAAGCGAGAAAAGGATCCCAAGACAGAAGTCCAATACAGAGCTAGATTTTAGGAACTGATGGCTGACTTCTAATTCTTTCTGCCTTCTCATTTTCAATTTAAAGTAAATAGTCTGAAAATGTGCCTTTTCTGGAGTTATGTATTCTTCATGTGGCCGAATGATAATAGGCGTGAGAAATGGCTCCGGTTGTTAAAACTTGAATTCTGGGTCTTGGAACTCAGGTGCCGGCTAGAGTGAGTGTAAGTACTGCTAGGATAGCACTGTAAAGACTGTATCTTTTTATTTTACTTTATTTGTGATTGTGAATTGAAATGGGAAAAGGATTGCTTTAAAACCAATGCCTGTGGAAGGAATTGCAGTACTTTTGATAACAGGTCACTGGAACACATTGTGAGTTGTGTTTACACTGCCACTTTGTACAAGTAGTTAGGCGGGGGTGAGATAATAAAACATGGCACTGTAGAATGTGAGTGTGCACAGTGAGATTTGGCCCGGAAAGGGTAGCTGATTGGTTTGTGCAATTGTGACTAGTTGCAGAGGCCAAAGGTCATTGGCCTAACAGTATCCATTTGATTGGTTCCTGAGCAGCCAAACAGATTGTGAGTGTGTGAATGACACAGTGGGAGAAGCATCAAAATCCATGGAAGAGCAGATGCTGTGCCTCTAACTGAAATCTGAAGATCAGTTATTTTCACCGAGCAATTGTTGTAAGTTGTTGCTTTCAAACAGTAACTAAGAGACTTTGCAATTTGTGTACTAATCAGCCTATTCCTCCTACAAAGAAGAGAAAGAATCTGCAGAAAGGGATCGAGTTTTGCATCATCTGAAACTTTGGAATTCTCTTGTTTAAGAATCACCTCTGGGACAAAATGTTTGTCAAATGTCCTCATATCTCTTTATGTGGGTTGATGTTAAATTTTGTCTTATAATGCTGAGAGGCATGGTGAAATAGTTTGTCATGTCAAACATGCTATATAAATAGCTGTCGTTGATGTTGTTATAGTTTATTCAGCTTTTCAAACTTCCCAAATTCACTGATGGTGCTGCTTAAATTTCTTTTACCTTCCCTACCTTCTGTCCAAATTTGTGTATTTGTTTTGTGTATAGGCCTTCAAACCAAAAAGGAAAAGGAAACTAAGGGAAAAGAAAGTCATGAGTTTTCTTTAAAGATTGCGAGAATCTTGCTCTAGGGAGAATTTAAAAATGCATTTTTAATTTGAAATGGGATAGATCCAGGTTTCCATGACAACTGTGAGAAACAAGGTTGTACAACTGCATTATTCTCATTATATTAGGCATGCATGAATGAATATTTATGACCAAATCATTGTCTAAAAGATTTAAATGGAAGTCATAATGCAGAATAGGTGGTAAACCTGCGACGATGGAGCAACACCCTCCTTGTGTGATCTGGGAATGTGACTTGGTATAGATAGAAGGTATAGACCAATACAGCGCAGAACAGGCCCTTCGGCCCTCGATGTTGCGCCGACCTGTGAACTAATCTAAGCCCATCCCCCTACACTATCCCATCATCATCCATATGCTTAACCAAGGACTGTTTAAATGCCCCTAGAAGGGGATACGTTCTTGAAGGACCGAGCAGTACCTCTGTTATGTAGTTTATTATGTGATTATATACAAGCAATTGTGCATCTGTGACAATGCAGTACTCAAAAAGATCAGTTCAAATCTTTAAACCTATTTTGAGTGACCTGTCATACTCCCTTAGTCACTCAATTCACCAGGCATCCATTTATGGGCCACAATCATGATGGAAGTAGCCTGGACGTCATAAGGACTGGGATGTTCAGTTCTGAAATCTGTTGTTACTGAATTACAACTTCTTTCCCACCACAAAATGGGGTGAAGATGACTCCTGATATAAAATGGCATATAGCAGGTTACTGAGCTCATTGCATAAACATCCTAATGATCATATGGATCAGGATCGGGAGTAGACCATTCAATTAGACCATGGTTGATCTGATTGTAACTATAAATCCACATAGCCACCTACTCCTGATAACCTTCCAACCTCTTGCTTGGAATCTATCTACCTCTGCCTTAAAAATGTTCAAGTATCAAACTTCCACATTTTTCAGCAAGTTCCAAATACTCATGACATTACGATAAAAATTTCACCTCATCTCTATTTTAAATGGGTGACACTTGATTTTTAAGCAGTACTACTGGTTCTAGGTTCTCCTGCAGGAGTGATCATCCTCTCCATATTTGTCCTGTCAAGACTCCTCAGGATTTTATATGTCTCAATCAAGTGGTTCTAACTGTTCCAAACTCCAGAGGATACAAACCTAGCTTGTCCAAGCTTTCCTCAAAATGCTATCAGTCCTTTCCAGATATGAGTCCAGTAACCCTTCTGTGCACTGCTTCCAATGCATCCTTCTTTAGGTAAGCTGACCAGTACGGTGCGCAGTACTGCAGATGTGATCCCACCAGTGCCTTGTATAACAACAGGATAACTTCCCTATTTTTGTATTCAATTCCCCTCATGATAAATGATAATGTTCTATTAGCTTTCCTAATTACTTGCTATACCTGCAGAAACCTTTTGTAATTCATGCACAAGGGCAACCAGATCCCTCTGAGTCTCAGAGCTCTGCAATCCAGCACCATTTAGATAATATGCTTCTTTTTTATTCTCCCTGCCAAAATGGGGATTTTCACATTTTCCTTTTGTCACATGTTCCCTACTCACTTAACCTATCAATATGTTTTTGTAACCTTCTCATGTCTTCATGACTTGCTTTCCGGCCTCTCTTTGTATCTATGCTAGTCCTCTTACAGAGCTATCCACTGAGCCCCATTCCCCCACCTCTTCTACATTGATTATTTTCATTTTTGAATATTTGTCCACTTTTTTTCATAAGGTATCACAGATTGTGTTACTGATAGTGTTTTAGTTAGGGCATTCCCTGATGTTTTAATTTCCTGCATTAAAGTAAAATCCTAATCTCTGATATCAATCTTATGATGACTATTTTAAATTGATGTCCAGTATTTATGCACTCACCAAAGGATGTTGTTTTTCTTGATTTAGTTTCTTAAAACGTTTCACAGTTTTGAAGTTAAGTATCCCTTGCTTGAATTTTTTTGAAAAAACCTCACTGTTTCTCCTCTTGACTAAAGTTTCCTTCTAAGATATCATTTGCAGCATTATCCCCCTGGCCTTGATATCATCCTGAAATTAAGTTTCCCAAAGCTGAATATTATACTAGATCAAGTGTTACTAATCCAGAGTAATTCAGGTCATATGAGATACATTCATTGGCAAATGTATTCAAACAAATATAATTATCCTTGCACAACCTAAAACAAAATTAATTCAGGAACAAAAACAGAAGTTGCTGGAAAAGCTTAGCAGGTCTGGTAGCATCTGTGAAGAAAAAAATCAGAGTTAACATTTCGGGTCTTGTGATCCTTCCTCAGAACTTTTTCAGTTTTTACAAAATTAATTCACATTTATTCTGTCACGCAGTCTGTGGTTGCGCAGAAATTAAAGCATTTTAGGAAATGCTCAAGCAAATCACAACCCAATAAGCATTACCATTGCGCAACAGCAGAGATTATTGACTACTGGTCACTCCTTAGCTCTTGTTTAAGCCAGTTACTAACTTGACATGGCATGTTTCATATTACCAACAAGCCACTTTATATAGCAGCAGGACCAACATTTTCGAGTCCAGTCAACAACCTAATCTTCAAAAAGGCGAATCAAAAACACAGAAAATGCTGAAGAAACTCAGCAGTCTGGCAGCATCTGAAGAGAGAAACAGAGTTATTATTTCAAACACGGTGTAACTCTTCTTCAGAATTTCAGAAAACCATAGCAAGATAATCTAACCTTCAGATTTACCGTGGCACAGTTTTAGAATTCAACATAACTTATAATAGCAGAACTAGGTTTCTTTTGTCAAGGCAAGGCATTTGGTTAACGCTGTAACACTAAGGCAGACAACTTCTTGAAACTAGATGCTAAAATCTAATATTTAGTACAGTTCTAGACTATTCCAACAGCAGTGAGTGATTTGTGTGTTTTGCGCAAATTTAAAAATTACTTTGATCTCTGTGATGCAAACTAAGTTCTGAGTTGTTACAGCTATTAGTCTGCATTCTCTTCCAAAGTATCACACCTCGATTTATTGGATTTGGTTCAATGTTTTCTCCTTCAAAGTTTCACAGGAGGTAAATCAGAAATAAACTGATGTGTCGTGAGGTGCCATTTCAGAATTAAATGGGATAACCAACTATGGCTATTACTATTTAATAACATTCCTGTAATAGAAAGGGAGGAAGGGGTCATTGAAAGGAAGGGACTTGGAACAATAATCAGCACTGGGGGAAAATTACTGAACAGACTATTGGGATAGAAGGCAGACAAGTTTTGATAGTATACAGCCTACTGTCTTAAAGGAAGTGGCAGCAGAGATAACTGATCCATTGGTTATAAAACTCCAAAATTCCCTGGATGTGGGAAATATTCCAGTGGACTTGTAAAAAGGTAATATAATGCTTTCTTCAAAAGGGGGGAGGCAAAAAGTAGGAAACTAAAGATCAGTTAGTTTCACATCTGACATTGAGAAATTATTAGAATCAATTATCAATGAAGTAATAACAGGACATTTGGAAAATCAATACACAATCCATCAGTGTTGGCATGGTTTTATGAAAGGTAAATCATGTTTGACTAATTTGCTAGAATTTGTTGAAAATGTAAAAAGCAAAGTGGATAATGTTTCCTATAGATGTAGATATAATGTAGTTGGACTTTCAGAAGGCATTGGGTAAGGTGATATACAAAAGGTTAACACGCAAGGTAAGATCACATTGTTTTAAGAGTAATTTATTCACTCAGATAGAGGATTGGTTAACCTACAGAAAGCAGAGAATGAGATAAATGGGTCTTTTTTGGGTGGCAAGATATAACTAGTGGGGTGCCATAAGGTTCAGTCCTCAGGCCCCAACTATTTACAATCTATATTAATGATTTGGATGCAGGAATAAAAAGTGGTATGGCCAGATTTTCAGATGACAGTAAGTTAGATGAGAAAGTAAATTTCAATAAAGAAATAAGAAATTCACAGATGAATATGGATAGATTAGATGAATGGGCCCAAGATTTGATAGATGGAGTTTAACATAGATAAGTGGGAGATTACCCATTTTTGTTGGAAGAACAGAAAGCAACTTATGATCTAAATGGAGAAAGACTTAAAGTGCTTCAGTGAAGAGGGATTTGGATGTCTTCGTACATGAATTGCAGAAAACTAGTATGCAGGCACAGCAAGTAATACAGAAGGCAAATGAAATTTGGCATTTATTGCTAAAGGAATGGAGTATAAAAGTAGGCAAGTGTTGCTGCAGCTGTACAAGGCATTAGTGATAGTGTCCCTGGAGTATTGTATACAGTTTTAATCCCCTTACTGAAGGAGGGTTGTAGTTGCTTTGAAGGCAGTTCAGAAGAGATTTGTGGGATTGATTGTGGAGGTGAACGGTTTGTCTTATGAAGTGAGATTGAGCAACTTAGGTCTATACTGTCTGGAATTTAAAAGAATGAAAGGAGACATAATTGAGGTATACAAATGCTAAAAGGGTTTGATAAATAGATGTAGAACAGATATTTCCTCTTGTGGGGCAATCTAGAACGAGTGATCACAGTTTTAGGAAAAGGGGCAGCAGATTTAAATCAAAAATGTGGAGAAATAACTTATCTCGAAGGGTTGTGAATCTGTGAAATTCATTACCCCACAATGCAGTGGATAACAGGACATTAAGCAATTTTAAGGAGGAGAAACACAGATTATTCTGTAGTAATAGGATGAAGAGTTATGGGGAATGGGCAGAGATGAGATCAGCCATGATCATATTGAATGGTGGTGCAAGTTTGAGGCACTGAATTGCTTACCTGTGTTCTTTTAACAACATTGAGACAACAACTACACAGAATTCACAATTACAGCATTGCACATATTTCTGTAAAAATACTTCGCTCAGATTGAAAGAAAAAAATTCAGTACAGTACAGGAACAAGACCTTCAGCCTACCAAGCCTGTGCCGACTTTAATCCTTACTTAGACCTGTTACTTATTGCGCATGCACAGTTTCTATCCCTCTGTTCACCTCCCTTTCATGTGCCTATCAAGATACGCCTTAAACATTGCTAATGTGCCATCTTCCACCACCTCCACTGGCAGTGTGTTCCTGGCACCCACCACCCATTCTGTGTGAAAAGTTTCCCTGCACGTCTCCATTAAACTTTCCCCCTCTCACCTTGAACATGTGCCCTTTTATGGTTGAACTTTCCACTCTGGGGAAAAAACCTCTGGCTATCCACCCTATCTATGTCTCTCATAATTTTGTAGACATCTATCAGGTCTCCCTCAGCGTCCGTGTTTCCAGTGAAAACAATCCGAGTTTGTCTAACCTCTTCTCATAATTCAAACTCTCCAGACCAGGCAACCTGGTTAACCTTTTATACACCCTCTCCAAGGCATCCATGTCCTCAGGTCATGTGGCGAACAAAACTGCATGCAATATTCCAAATGTGGCCTAACTAAAGTTTTGTACAGCTGTAACGTCTTGCTTGGTGTCAATTCCATGTGTTAACAGAAATTGTGTTGCCAGAATAGGTGGGAAAAGGATAAACTTATGTTTTTTTTGGGACATAATGCAACTTTTACTAGTTGCCCTATTGGGCTTACTTGTTTTAAACAAATGGAGCATTTTTCTTTACCTAATTATAATAAAAATGAAGAGTCTAAAATGGTGTTGCACTTGTTCTGTTTGACTTTTGACATTCTACTTCTTACACAGCTTTCACTTGATGCTGAGGCATAGATCAGTCCAGACATTTAAATCTTTCTTCCATTTCTGTATCTCTACTTCATAAACATCCCATTGATAGGGTTCCTGCACAAGTAAACATAGATCTCAAAGACTCAGAAGGGCAGATTGTCACTGATACCACCTCAGAAATAACCTGCCGGAATGGATTACCAGCTTCTTATAGAATCCACTTAACTTTCTGATAATTCATGGCAATAGAAAATGAGACAAGTTCTATGAATGACAGACAATGTCTTTCAAACTACCTCCGGTATTCTTTGAAAGGACAACTGTAAATATTGGCCAACTATGACACAAAGGTCATGCCTGGTACTTTAATTTAGACCTCTTTGCCTATCGCCAGATCAACCAATTCTGTCACTAACCTCAATGGAATGCAAATCAGGAAATGTTATGTAACAGGAGGGTAAATTAATATCCATTACATGGTCACAACGTAAAGGAAAGCATCCCCTTTAATCACTAACTTAAACTGTTTAAACATCTTAAAAATTTGTAACTTAACAAACCTGTTGTTTGTGTGCACCACAGCTTGTGTGAGTGTGGAGGGAATTTTAAGAAACATGTACTTTTAAGTTAACTAAACTTAAAACTAAATTTTGAATGATAAAGTTAATTTTCCAGATGCTTATTGGTTGGCATCAATGATAACTATGTTTATTAGTTAATGCTGCCAAGATTCAGTTTTGAAATAATTTTAAAAAGTACTCGTTTGAGGTCCAACAAATAGAATTGCATTTAATCAACTATATACAGTCAAATTGTACATTATTGCATACACAGATTACAAAGGCATTATTTCCCTCTAAGGAAGTCTGTAGTTCTGCTTTGTTAACTAAAACAAGAAGCAACAGAATGGGCATTCAGCTTTGAGAGTTAGAATTTTTACTATGCAAGTTCGAAACCAAAGGCACTTTATAAACACAACCACTAAGATTGCGACACAGGCAGTTATATTTCTCAGTTTATGGAAGAATGATGTGTCAGGAATTCAAAATTAATGAAAATCATTCATCAGGATTGTTATTAAGATGTTACGTATGATCCCATTGTTACTAAAACTGAGGTAATAACATATTTGAAAATCCTTTATGTGGTATTCTAGAAATAATGGATGTGTTAAATAGTAATGTCAAGCATCTTTTTATATTCCACAACAATCACACATGTTCAATTGCTGCACTTAAGTGGCTCGGGATTTAATCCATTTAAGGAACTTGGTGACACGGACATAAACACCAGGTTTATTTTGCACCCCACAGCGATCGCCCCAGCTCACTATTCCATAGATCTGGTAACGTCCATCTTTCACACAAGTCAGTGGTCCTCCAGAATCACCCTGAACACGAAACACAGATATGAAATTTTACAAGCTATGACATTAACATTCATTCAAACGTTTGACTGTGAAAGGGAATTTTTTCAAAGAGACATTTCTTTATTGTGTCCTTGCACTCAATTACATCTGTTGGCATAGAAGCATAAGGTGATAAAGCACAAAAAGAGGCCATTTGGCCCACTGGCCTTTTATCTATTTTTATCCTATCCAATACCAGTACTACATCTCCTTTACTGCTCCAAAGACAGCATCCTTTTTGCTACTGGAGTTGGATGAAAAATATTCATTTAGTACCTCTCCCGTATCCTCTTGTTCCTGAAGATCTTTCTAATGTCAACCTTTCTTTGACTACCTTCTTACAATTCATATGATCATAAAATATTTTTGGTTTCCCTTTTATATTATTGTTAAGCTAGTCTCATCACCTCTACATTCTTTTCTTATTCCCTTATCAGATGCCCTGGGTACTTTCAGTATTCCCTTTCATACAGTATAATCAATGTTACATTTATTATAAACCTTCTCTTCCTTCTGCAATTTGTTTCTATATCTTTAATCACCCAGGGAGCTCAGATTTAGATATTCTTTCTTTTTGCCATCATTGTAATGTACCTACCTCTGTATTTCAATTATCTCCTCCTTGAAGATCTGTCATTGGTCAAATACTATTTTGTAGTGTTTGAGGCCATTTCACTTCAGCCAGATCCTTTTTAACTCACTGCAAACTGCCTACCTTCAGTGCAGTGCTTTTATTTATAATTATTTTACCTTGTTCTTTTACCCAATTACTCTAATATAATGATTACTATTTCCTGAATGCTCCTCTATTGACTCATGTTCTACTTGGCCCATTTATTTCTCCAGATCTAGATATACAGTAGCTCAGTGGTTAGTACTGCTGTCTCACAGCACGAGGGACCTGGGTTCAATTCTACCCTTGGGTGACTGTCTGTGTGGAGTTTGTACATTCTCCCTGTGTCTGCATGGGTTTCCTCTGGGTACTCCGGTCTCCTTCTACAGTCCAAAGATGTGCAGGCTAGGTAGGTTGGCTGTGCTAAATTGCCTGTGGTGTTCAGGGATGTGTAGATGAGGTCGGTTATAGGGAGATGGGTCTGGGTGGGAAGCTCCAAGGGTCAGTGTGGACTTGTTGAGCCAAAGGGCCTGTTTACACACTGTAGGGATTCTATGATATATTGCTTCCTTTGTGGGCAGAAAACATATTGATCAATAGAGTTCTTTTCAACACATATTAGGAATTCTCCTCTACCCCCACTTTTTCAGTCTTAAACCTGAACTCAACTTGCCCTGAACCAGCCCACTTCCAGTTTTAATGGGATTTGAGGTTTGGGAAGAGGGTAGTGGGGAGTGAATGGCATGGGCAGCATGTCATGGGCAAATAATCTGCTCCCAGGGAGAAAGTTGCTGAGGTTTTATGCCTTATATTTGAATAGATTTCCAGTTACATCTCTGGCTGGTCTAGTGTTTCAGACCTCAGGACACCTAATTGTTTATGGGAAGTAAAGACTCATACGGCTCTGATAAGTGCCTTTGCACCACTGCTCGTGGGCCAGGAAGATGAGGACCACTTTCTGCCACATTCCACGCAGCTAACCTGCTTCTCTACCTGTAATTGAACGCATTCATAGTATCTCATGACCTGGCACCCCTGTGTTGGGATAACCCACTACTGATTCTATGCCTGCCAACCAAGATCCCCACTTGATCATCAACCGATCCACAACGTGATCTGACAATCTCCTTGACTCCATCATCTCTGACATTGATCTCTTTCTGGATCCCCGTGATCAGCCCCTGACCTTCTAAGCCATGTTGCACCAGTATATCATCACCTCACCCACTCTCCATCTCTAGTTGCAAGAAACTTACCTGCTGCTGAACTATGACCTCCTCTGAAGTATATTTTATTCAACAGGGAGTTAAGCTAACCCTTCAATTCCAGGTGAGAATCCCACTTACAAAAAACATGGTCCCTCCAGCAAAGAGGGCCAGATCTTTGTTCCCTCACTTGGAAATCCTGCCCAAATAAAGATCAGGTGCGTAAAGTTCCCATTCTCCTTTCCTTTGAGCCAGGTCTCTGCTGTTCCTGCAGCTTATCAGCCTCATTAACTGTGTTACGTGTATTTCAAACCCAACTTACACTGCCTAGCATTTGCCTTCCTAGCCCGTCTGTTTCAGAACTCTAGTGCTACTTGTCTCTCCCAATCCTCTGTGCCCCTTATTTCTTCTCACTACTATTTCATCCTTCTGTCAACTTAGTTCATTTTCTATTACCTCACAGCACTAACTAAACCTCCCCTTGAGGATATTTGTCCCAGCATGGTTGAGATGCAATCTGCTTGGGACTTCCTGCTCTCCAAATAGCCCCAAAATGTCCCAATAACCTGCCCTTTGTATGTTGTTGCTGCGGCCATGCATTCATCTGCCCTGCTGAAGATTGACCCAAGGCAAAAATCAGCAAATAGAGGAAATAAATTCCACAATCTCACAGAATCCTTATTGCAAACCTGACATGAATCCACACTGCCATCCAGGTTTCCTGCACAAAACATGCTGTCATTGAGAGCACTTCCGTAGGAGCGAGGGTCCCTGCATCGCTGGTCAGATATCAGCCTCACGTTTGTATGCAATAACTGATTGGATGATGCTTCTGTACAATTATTAATAAACAGAAAATAATGTGATGATTTTGTTACATATAATCTAAACATTGTTTCAATTTAAAGAAAAAAATTTATGATAAAATTATCCAAATGAATGGAAGCACCTGTCTCCGTCTGACCCCATCCTGAAATATGACATTCAGTACCGGGCTGGAAATCAGCCTCTGGTAAGCAGGCAGTTTTTACATACTTTGTTTCTTTGGCACAGTGATTGTTGACTTGTTTGATCTTCACCAAAGCTGGAATACAAATGTTGCTTTACATTAGAATTTGCTCAGACACCGAGAAGCGAAAACAAAGGATCAGTGAGTGGCAGGTTAAGTTTCGGAGTGAGGGAAGAGGCAATGGTGGCAGGAAAATGCTAGGAAGCCACGGCAAGAGGATCTGCCAATGCAATTCTGTTGCCGGGGCAGTTTCGCTGTGGTTGGACAGAATGCAGAGCAGCTGGTGATTTGCATATTTAAAGGCCCTGTAACTGCTATTGGTTAAGAGGGAGATTTGGTTAGCTCAGATGGCTGGTCTTGCAATGCAAAGTGTTGCCAACAGGTGGGTTCAATTCCCACACCAACTGACATTACCATGGAGGACTCTTTCTCAACCTCTCCACTCATATTGGCCCTGAGGTTAAATCCCTACCAGCCATCTCTCTCTCTACCTCTATCTCTAATGAGTGAGCTGCCTTATGGTCTGGCAGGACTATGGCAACTTGACCTTTTTACTGTTGGTGAAGAGGACCCACAGCACTGAGAGGTGTGGCAGACAGGTCAGCCAAGCTACACAGCAGCAACGAGCCTCTTTGCCTCTGACTCCTTGAAGTTTTCCTTTTTTTTAACTTACCTGCGGGGGGGCTCAAAGTCACCTACATTCCTCAGCAGTGATGTCTCTTCACCTGCGCCCTTCAGGCTTCAGAACTGCTGACCTTCTGGTTTAACGGGTGGCATCAGGCTACGGTCTGCTCTCCTTCATTGGAAGGCCAGACCTGCAGGCAGCAATTAGGCAGCTACCTGAGGGAAAATTGGTGATCCACTGCTGGCCAGAGAATGCTCAGGGCCTAATCATCAACCAATGCTGGGATCTTGAAGCCCACAGCAAAATTAAGGAAGGAACAAGTCTCAGATTGCTTACCAATATCATTATATAATCCCACAGAGCTCTCATGATAAGTTTCATGGACAATTATATTTTCAACGTCAAAGTTCTGTTCATGCCATTCATCTCTTTGAAGGTCTTGTTTGCCAAGCTGTAGGCGGAAATCTCTAGGCTGGGCCCTATGTATTGATTTTCAAGAATAGACAATGTTCATAACTAAAAAGGATTAGCAATTGAGTCTTAGAGTTACTGACAATATGTAAAAGGAATATTGCAATCAAAACATAGATGAACTCATATTATAGGTCCTAAATGTTTGATTTATCAGATATGAGTGTTCTCATGAATTAGAATGCCTGATTCTTATTTTGGCTTGTTTATGTCAATAACGTTAAATGACTCAATGTTTCAATATATAGCATTTGAAAACGCCTCTCTCTATACGACCAGACTGAGCAAGGTAGTAATTTGGATATACACCTCTACAGCTCCATCTTCCACCAGGACAGTCAGATGCTCTTCACTTCTTCCTTGGATGGAGGCCTGAACTGTCCCAAATACCACCATTTTCCTTCACCTAGCAGAGCTTGTTTATCTCATTGAACAATTTATGTTTTAATTTGCCTCAATTCCTTCAAATGAAAAGGTGCACCATAGGTATTTACATGGGCTTTGTTATATTCTGGTCTCTGGGCATATGTGGAACACTCCTTGTTCCAGTCCTATATGGGCCCTCTCCAACACCTCTTTTCAGTACATCAATGCACCGGTGCCACCTCCTGCTCTTCTCTGGAACTAGAAAGATTAGTCAACTTTTCTTCGAATTTCCATTCTTCTCTCATCTTTACCTAGTCCATCTCAAAATTTTTGCTTTCCTATCTTGACTTGTCTGTCTCTATTTCTGGGGACTGGGTGCCTTCTAATATTCCTTGCAAACCCATGGACGTCCACAGCTAACCTTAACTACACTTCTTGAATCCTCTAAGGACTGCATTCCATTCTTCCAATTCCTCTGTCTCTATTGTATCTGATCGGATGATGGCACCTTCCATAGCAATGTTACTGAAATGTTTTCCTTTTTTCTCAACTGAGAATTACCCCCTACCCATTATGTAGATAGGACCCTTAAGTATGTCCAACTCATTTTGCACACTTCTGTTCTCTTTCCTCCCAGAACCACTATTCTTCTCTTTTTGACAACCTGTAGTAAATTATATACGGGGATATTGGTGCACCTAATGGAATCCTATGATCCCAACCAGCTCTTATAGGAATACTATTACAAAAGCATCCTTAACTCCCTGTAATTATCTATTACTCATGACGTCTTTGCCAGTTTGAACTGTCAAAGCCCTGTTACCTATGTCCCTGTCCCATAAGGCTAACTATGTTATTCAGATAGCATAACACTGTTGCTTAGAGACCACCAAATGCATGGCTATGGATCCCACTCCTATAACCCCAAGGTTAATTGAGTACAGCAGATAAAACAGAGGATTTGGAGCTACATTCAACTCGTTGAACTAACAGTTGGAATTACGAAATGGTGCTCTGCTGGCATCAGACGGGGAAGAGAAAACAAAAACTCAGCATTGTGGTCATATCCTTACAGATTAGACAGTATGTTTTCTGATACAATTTTTAACCAATTGTTTTTTTGTCTGGGCGACCCTCTGCTCCACCATTTATGCTGCAGTGATGAAGATGAAAATTATTTCTGGAATTTTTTTTCAGGTTAATTTGCTTCCAGCTGTGAGACAGACATTCCAATTGCCCAAACACTGATGAGATAAACTAATTTGAATTATGGCATTTAATTAAATTTTGAGTAGGACAAGGAGACGCAGGTTCAGAGGAGTAAAAGGTAAATTTAAAACTGGTGTCAAGAGATTCTTATTCATGCAAACCATGTTCAACATCTGAACTCTACACTGGAGGGTTTGAGAAGTGGTGGAAATACACTGAAGGCTTAAAGGCTAAAAAAAATCCTGCAATTTTCCCCATTTTTGAACAATTTCAACATTTGGGTATTTCTGGCTGTTGATTGCCAAACTGTGGAGGTTGATATGTGTAAATACTGTTAGTGGATTATGGATCTGCTTTTCCTATTATTTTCCAACTGCATCAACCCTGGTCCTGTTACTATATACTAGCAGGAGCAGTATGGTGTCTCAGCCATGAACAAAAGGTGGAGGCTATTGTTGAAGAAGGTAATTTCATTACTGAGTCAAGCTATCATTTACAATGCCTATTATAAGATATTAGCTAATGATGATTATTCATCACATTTTGGGTTTTGTTTGGGGAGCCCATGAATTTCCCTTTAAGAATTCCTCAATAAAATGTTTGGATGAGAACTATGTAGATATGGAGGAAAGGATGCAGGAATTTGAAAGAATCCAATATGATAAATATTGTCAAAAACATAAACACACATATCATAGCCATAACTCAGACCAAAGAAATATTATATGGATTTTAGGAAGCTATGATTCCCAACAGAGACAAGTGGGGAGTTAAGCCACTTGCCGGGCTTAAGTACTGCCAATAATAAAAACCGAAAGAACTGTGGACGCTGTAGATCAGGAACAAAAACAGAAGTTGTCGGAAAAGCTCAGCAGGTCTGGCAGCATCTGTGAAGAAAAAATCAGAGTTAATGTTTCAAATCCGATGACCTTTCCTCAGAATATTTCCTTAAGTACTGCCTTATTTTGCTTAAATTAGAGAAGCAATAGTTTTTATCTGGATCTTATAGGTAACTACAATAGAAAGTGAATACATAATAGAGAAGTTTCAAAATCTAGAAAGGCACTTTAGAAATGATTCTCTAAGATAAGACGATATCTCAAAGCAATATATAAACATGCTAATACCTACTGTGAGACAATGCAGTGGGCAGCAGTGAGAACCCAACATGGTTTAATCAATGTTCCTCCACACACATGTCCTGGTTTATAAAGTCCAATGCGATTTTTCAGCTGCAGAGATACCTGCCATGGGTATTTTCCTGGTACTGTCCTTTTTCCACCAAGGATTTTTCCTAAGTTTACTGCAACCTCTGGTATTCCACACTGAAAGCGCACAACAGAGGAAGCAGAGCCAGGTGACCGGGTTACAGACTTGGTTGTAGGTTCTCGTTGGGGTGGTGTCTTATTGGCTATGATGGAGAAACAGTACAAAGTCAAAACACATTCTATGCATTAGTTAGGCATTTGGTTTTTTCTTTGTATTTGTGCTATTTAATCCCATTTTCAGAAAAGATCAGAAAGTTGCTGAAGTTACCCGACTGCAAGGAATAAGTCTTAAGATTAATAAAGTAATCCAAACTATGTTGATGTAGCTTTAGTCTGAGACATCTAAATTGAGACAATTTAGACCACTTTGGAGTGAGATGTCAGCCTACCTTCAATTCATCTGTGCCTATCTTTATATTCTCAGAGGAAATGGCATACCTAGATCAATAGTT
This sequence comes from Ginglymostoma cirratum, assembly GCA_024137785.1. Lineage (NCBI taxonomy): Eukaryota > Metazoa > Chordata > Chondrichthyes > Orectolobiformes > Ginglymostomatidae > Ginglymostoma > Ginglymostoma cirratum. The sequence continues at coordinate 21,089,420 of JAHRHZ010000140.1, forward strand.
TACTAGATACAATGTACAACAATGATTTTTCTCATATTAACAGAATTGGCCTAAGCACAGTAAGCGACAATGGCAAAAACTCTACAATAGTTGGCCATGAAAGCTGTCCTTACAAACACTTTGGGGGTTAGGGCCAAAATTGGTACAGGTGTCTCACAAACTAGTCAAACAACAGGCTGATATAGTCATTCTCACAGAATCAGATCTTACAGACAAGGTCAGCCATTACCACCCCTGGATATGTCCTGTCGCAACAGCAGGTAGACCCAGCAGAAATGGCAGCACAGTAGAATACAGTCGGGAGGGTGTTGCCCTGGGAGTCCTCAACATTGACTCCGGAACTCATGAAGTCTCATCGTTTGAGGTTAAACATAAGCAAGGAAACCTCCTGCTGGCTGCCACGTACCATCTTCCTTCAAATGATGAATCAGTCCTCCTCCACGTTGAACAACATTTGGAGGAAGCACTGAGGGCGGCAAGAGTACAGAATGTACTCTGGGTGATGGATTTCAATGTACATCACCAAAAATGGCTCAGCAGCTGCACTACTGATGGAGCTGGTCAGATCCTAAAGGTCACAGCTGCTAGACTGGGTCTGCAGTGAATGGTAAAGAAGCCAACAAGATGGAAAAACATACTTGACCTCATCCTTACCAATCTGGTGGCAGCAAATGTATCCATCCATGACAGTATCAATAAGAGTCACCACCACACCGTCCTGATGGAGACAAAGCCCCGCCTTTATATTGAGAGTACCCTCCATCATGTTGTGTGGCAGTATCACTATGCTAAATGGGACAGACTTTGAGCAGATCCAACAACTCAAGACCGGGCATCCATGAGGTGCTACGGGCCATCAGCAGCAGCAGAATAGTACTCCAGTGCAACCTGTAACCTCATGGCCCGCCATCTCCCCCACTCATCAAGTCAGGGGATCAAACCACATTTAATGAACAGTGCAGCAGGGCATGCCAGGAGTAGCAGCTAAAAATGAGGTGTCAACCTGGTGAAGTTGCCAAACAGGCTACTTTTGAGCCAAACAGCATAAGCAGCAAGTGATAGACAGAGCTAAGTGTTCCCATAAAACTCTGAAATTCTGCAGGATCCAGTCGTGAAAGATGGTGGACAATTAAACAGTTCACTGGAGGAGATGTTCCACAAATAAATCCATCCTCAATGATGAAAGAGCCAGCACATGGTGCAAAAGATAAGGTTGAAACATTCACAGCAATCTTCAACCAGGAATGCCGAGTAGATGATTCATCACAGTCTCTTCCAGTGGTCCCCAGCATTACAGAAACCAGTCTTCAGCAAATTTGATCCACTCCATGTTATATCAAGAAATGGTTGGAGACACTGGATACTGTAAAGGTTATGAGCATTGACAACATTCTGGCAATAGCACTGAAGACTTGTGCTCCAGAACTTGCCGCTCCCCTAGCCTTTGTGGATTGAGAAACAGAGTTAAAGTTTTGTGTCCAGTATTCCAAAGTTCTGAAG